>CANSZD010000824.1:25000-488456 GCA_947648045.1 Beta corolliflora
TAATGGAATAAGAAGAACAAAATATAGATCCTAAAGGGAATAATACAATAAATAATACAATTTCGTACAAGTTACTATAATGCTTAACTAGAACATGAAGAAATATGAATAATAAATTTTTGAGCACGTTTAAATCTGCTGGCAGCGTGCAGAATCACCTCACGCAATCATTAATTTCTTTCCACTATATGGGTTGTTCACCATAGAATTCTAAAAAAGTGGAGCATAAAATGGCAAGCAAAAGGATAATTTGTTCTAAAAGGAAAAGAGGAAAAAGAGAAAATGAAGTATGAACAAGAATCAATGCTTTGTTGGAACACTAATGATCCTTCATCTAGGTGACTAGGTAGGTAGTATTTCCTTCTAAAAAAGGTAGGTAGTTGGATAAAATCTGAGGATGGAAAAGATATATTCATGCTCTATGAATCTATGATTACATCAGTCACTGAAGTGGAGCATTATCTAAGTTTTGAAACATGCGGAACAAAAATATTATCTAAGTTCTGAAACATGCGGAGAAAAAAACATAGGCAACACCGATAATAAACTAGTTTGAAGGAAGGGGAGAAAAAAAAACAGACTAACTGACGCACTATCTAAGGACACAAGAGCAAAGTAGGAAGGAACCAAATTCGTACTTTGTCTTCTCCTCCCTTGTATGTAAAAATCTGTTTTTGTTAAACATGAAACTAGATCTACTTCTCTCAATAATGAATCCCTTCCCATCTCTAGGAGAGGGGGAATTGAGAACCATCGTATTGGCTCTTGTATGATTGTGTCACTACCTACGTGTTATCGGGATCGGGATCCTACTTGGATCGTATGGGTTGATAGGATCGAATCGGTGGGATCGGATCGTAGGATCATAAGATCCTATAATTCGGCAAAATAGAGATAATTATGCTAGAATATGGTGAGAACCTCATGTTAAAAATTTACACATATTAATAATGACTTATTTCATTCGCAAATGGTGATAATTTTTCAATACTATAAGATTTGAAGTAACATGCAACCAAAATCTAATAGGAGAAATATAATATGTGAAATTATAAATTACTTTATGATTCTTTTACGATAGGATCGGATCGTAGAGTCGTAGGATCGTAGAATCATATTAAGATCCTATCACGTGATTTTTTGTGGTTGAGTAGGGTCGAAAGATCCTACAAAATTACGATCCTACGTAGGATCGGGATCGGTGAGGTCCTTCCGGATCGTAGAATCGTAAGATCCGAATCGAGATTTTAACAACAATGTTAACTACTAAAAACAAGGATATTTACGACAAAAGTATTACGACAGTTTCAGTATCCCGTCGTAATTGTAATCCTTTTATGACTGCAACATGAACCCGTCGCAAATATTCACAGTGGAAATCATCAAAAGGATTAAATCACTCTGATTTTTAATTATTTTTAGCGATTTATGTTGGAGTTCAATTTAACAAATTTCTCTCTCTCCTCCCTCCACTCTTCTCTCTCCTCTTTCTAAACCTTTCAAACTCCATCAATGGAGTTCAAGCAAACTTTGACATGTTATCAGAGTGCGATTCACAATCCTAGATCAATTTATGCGGAAATCCTTTCTCAATTTTTTGCGTTTCTTCGATCAAATTTGTATCCAATTTTTTTCAATTTGCAATTGATTGCATGCAATCTCTACCAATTTCTTCTTGAGTTTTCTCCTTTATCTGCTGTAATCAACAATTTGTTGATTTTCTTTTTATAATTTAATTGTTTAAAAATCGCGATTGAAATTGTCGTTTTCCAGCCATAAAATTTTAACCTAATTTTTCGTTTTTTTAATGAATTACTACTCGATTTTCTTAAAAAAAATAGCAACGGAGTTAGGCTACATACGTGTTTTTCTTAAAAAAATAAAAAGTTAGGTTGCATAGTTAATGGTAACTTAACTGGGAGTAAGGGATATTCGAGTTGGTTAGAGCTTCCCTTTCGGTTATAAGTAAGATCCTAGGATCGATTCTCACCACTTACTCTTGTGTCTCTCTAAGCACCAAAAAAAAATGGTAACTTAACTTTTTTTTTAGGGGAATGGTAACTTAACTTAATCACAACAATTTATATGACAAAATGTACTACAATAGTACAATATGTTGATGCTGTAATACTTCTAATTAATCAACCATAAGAAGCTCAAATCCATTACATGTACCAAGCTTTGCTTGGTGTAATGATAAAATTTGTATTTCAAACCTTTCGATTGTGGGTTCAAACTTCACTAGTGGAACTCTGAAGGTCCGTTCTATTCAACAATATTTTAAATATGAACTTATTTCAACTTATCTTTTCGGGCACTAAAACTTATGGCAATGCATCGGAACTTATTGGAACTTATTTGAATACAATCGAACTAAAATGAACGTAGCTCAAAACTTATTTGAACTTATGTTAACTACATTCAACTCATATGAAATAAGTTAGAATAAGTTTAATAGAAGAGTTTGAGGATGGGAAAGAATGGAAAATAAGGGGGACTGGAGAGGTTGGGATCCCAGACAAACCTGCAATTTTGTTAAAAATCTATGTCAAAATTTATCTTAGTTGAAAAACAGGTTAATTTTTTTTCTTGGTCCCCTCTTAAATACAAACAAATTTTGGCCACCCCTAAATAAAATTTATGGTTCCGCGGGCCTCTAGGGATGGGAATTCTCCTTTTTTTTTTAACGTTGGTGAAAAGGGATTCTCCTTATCCTTCTCTTCCACAGTTCCACTTTAAAAGGTCCTTTATTTGTTACGAGCCAAGTAAAGTGTGCAAGATTTCAATTTCATAGGACATTCACCTTACCAATCTAAAAGCAGCTAGAGTACATGTTTTTTTCTAGCTTATGTAGTGGTGGACCTGGCTATTAGAATTTAAAAAGAAGTAATGTGAAAATGTTTTCACATCTTTCGCTTTTGTGCTCCCCTTTTTCTTTACAATGCCCATATTCACTACTAACCCCCACTCTATATTTACCCTTGGTTGTCTGGCTAGTGTATCTTATTTTTTCACGTGCTACATAGTTTCCATCCAAATGCCCGTGGTCTTACTAGTCTGCCCTGGAAATCTGGAATAATAATAAATACATTCATCCTCAGAATTATGTGGTGTCGAAGCAGATTTCAGATCTACAATAACAATCAATGGTATCAGATTTAATTCTATTTCAAAACTACAGCATATCGAAAGACCCCCTCGTTGAATGCTGTATCAAACAGCGATGTGGAAGAGGGTATGCAGAATTGTTAGATCAACTACACAACGATCGTGGTTTTGCTAATTTTGAATTTTATTTGTTCAAAATTGTTACGTATTTGTTATTCCTGATTTCTATTGTAGATGTCGTATGACTCTTTTATTAATGAATTAATTTTACTTTAAAAAAAATACATTCATCCTCCACAAACTCCTTAATCCTGATTTTGCATACTCATCCGTTCCTTATTGATATTCTTAGTTGAAATCTTTGCATTATTTGGAATAATAAATCTCAATATATAAGAAAAAAAACATAGTTATGTAGGGTCTTATTTGATTCATCTCAATTAATTAGTACATTGATAATATCAAATTTTAATAATATTTACAAATACGTAATTACAGATATTTATAGTTAAAGATGCGCATTGACAAATGTGTGAAACCAAACTAGGAACATCAATTAAGAACGGAGGGAGTATCCCAGTTCCTACCAAAGCAAAAACCTCTTCAATTAAGAGTTCCTTTTTCTTTGAACTTTTAAGAGTAGATGCAAAACGTAAAGATGAATTACAATTTTGAGTACATATTATTTTCAAAATTAACTTGTGTGATAGTCCATCGGTGCTTTAATGAATTGTTTATCTTTATTTATTGAAAATAATCAAAGCTCATCAACTTTTACCATATTTTTTCACTAATATATGGAATAAGAGATACAAATGAAGATTTGGGATTTTGTTAGATTTTTTTTCCCGTGACTATGTTTAAAAATCAACTTTAAAATTTTTAATTAGGAAAGTTTGTCAAACAGTAACAAAAAAATCTTATTTATCATAACTTTTGTGATAATAACTCATTTTATTTATTTTATTTTTCGTGAGAAAACATCTTATATATATGACACTTATTATCAAAATGCCCACCATTTTTTCCCGATAAATAAGCTACTAAAACAAACCCTACTCTACTAAAATCGAAGAAAAAGTAAGGGTCCGTTTTAGTAGCTTATTTGATTTCTTTGAACCTATTTTAATTTAGGGAAATAATATATGCAGGCATGCAGTCTTGAAGGTTGCATATAAGAAACTAAAAAATGAAAATATTAAACAATAAATGAGCTTTGATTGCATTAGTTGACATGTGATTATGTCATAAATTCCAAAATGATTATAATACTATTATAGGAAATATATTTAATGCTTATTTACAATCTTAAGGGTTGCATTAAGTTATTTTAACTTATATACGTTTATCTGAAATAATTATTACTTATTTTAATCTAATATATCGAAAATTATTGAAATTTATTTTATAAGGTGTTAGAACTAATATGAATTTATTAAAACTTATCATGACTTAATATGGAACATCAATAAGGAACGGCCTTATGAAAAAAAAAAGCACTACAACAAGCTAGTTGGAGAGGAAGCATCGTTATGCGTCGGCAAATGATGTAAATTTAGTCAAACATTAAATGGACATAGGTTGCACTTGTCAATGGATAAGAGTTTGGACAACTTACGGACTCAAAGGAGAGACCGCGTCTCGAAAACCAACCGACAATGATAGAAGTAAATCCCCAATCTTATTAAGTTGTATATCATCTCATCTTTAATGTGGGACAATACTTACATTTACATGTGGGTTCCTCGTGGTTTTTCAACAAATAATGATATAAATATAAAGTAATTTACAGGTGCACATGGAGAAATGATCAATCAATTTATTAAAAGTGAATAAGGGCCAAGATTGCAAGTTAATTCTTTTTTGTTTTATTGCACAGTACATAACTAAAAAATTGGTGGAAAAAAACAGTACATCTCCAAAACATTCATCCTATTCCCACGATGTTAAGGAAGAAAAGGAAATGGGAGATTAGTTCCACTTGGAAAAAAGGGAGAATCTCTAACATTAAATCTGATGGGGTTATTCGTTATTTCACTCATTATATATTAGTTTTAGCTAGATTAAAACCCCGCCTTTTTTATATGTGGTTAACCTCTAAATGCATTGAGATTTTATCATTGAACACCGACATCAGTTCATTGAATTGTCAAATGAGCAAAGATATACACTTGGGAGCACCAAATAAAAGCACCTTGTTTAATATCACAATAAAGTAACTAGAAATTGTTCTAATTCAAACAATTATTCCCCTAACTCACTCATCATATTTTGACCTATTTTCTCTCACTTCATTCTATTATCTCATGTATCATTTATCTCTACAAAGATAATAATGAATATGTAATAAATATCATCCAAGATTGAAAGAAAAATAATCAAATATAATAAATAAAACATGTAACAAATGGATGCTAATTTTGCCTATAGAAATTGGATATATTTGTTTTTGAAATTCGAACAATAAATATGCATGTAAATTACATTCTATTTGTTGCAAATTAGACACTTGTATATTGGTGTGGGTGCGCTGACTTTTTTTTTTTCGACATCGAGAAAACTTGCATTAATTAAATAACAAAGTACAACCTATTGCTAATACAACAAACATAAAACAAAGTAAAACCTAAAGGAGCTTTATTAGCTCTTACATGCCCTAAAAAACAAAAACAAGTAAAACTGATAGAGAGTCGCATATTAAGGAGGGTGTCGTTGGTCGATGATTGTGCTGGTGGAGTAAAAAACCTGATAACTGATGGAAGTGGTAGGAGAAGCGAATGTCGTTCACGATCCGGCAACAAACAACCAATGGCGAGCCGCATCTCGCCGCATGAGCAATCCCAACGAGCTTCTATCGCTTGGGATTCTTGGCTCAAGATCCGTTGAAGAGTCACGTTCCTAGGTGACTCATGACTATCTCTCGAGAGTATTTGAGGTTTCTCCTTTAGGTAGGAGAAACGGGGAGGCCTGAAATCCACCGGATGTAATCGGGGTGCCGCCCGCAGCCTTTGAATTTTTCAAGGCAAGGACCATCAAGATCATTGCCATGCTAAAAAGCGAGCTAAACATTTTGAGCTCTCGAAAACACCTCCGCTTTTGAAACCGAAAAACACATGTCCGAACCATAGATACCATTCATCGCCTCGACCACGCTCACACTTCTCATCTTCTTGATTCACCTTTGCCATCATCAAAGAGTCCAAAAGAACTACATATTCGACGACTACAATATTAAACCACCATCTCTTATGCAACTGGAAAACATTTATTAATTGCCATAACCAACTACGAACATCATCCTTAGCAACTCAAAAGAAACAACTTACGTCAATTACTAATTGACGATCGACCACACAGACTAAGAAAAACACCAAAGATAGTTATAGCTAACATAGTCGGGGAGGGGACCCAACAACTAGGGGAGGGAAAGGGAAGCCCAACAACCGAGGGATTAGGGAAAGGGATGCCCGAGACCAAAACTTAACCAACTACGGGGATGGGGACGCAAATGTAATCAACACGAACAGGGGAGGGGAAGGGGATGCCCAACTAGCGAAAACCTGGGGAAGGGAATGGGAAGCCCGACGCACAACCAGGGGAGGGGGACGGGAGGCCCAACACAACAGACCTAGACCACACCGGGGAAAGGGACACCAACGCGCGGGGGAGGGGGAGACTCGACCGCGAAACAGGGGAGGGGGAGGGGAAGACACACGCTACAACTAACACGAAAACCAAACATAAAGACGCGTACAGGGAGACCTTGCCGCGGCGGCGTCGCGCGTGCAAGGGCGTCGGCAAAGCCGACGACCGAGGGTAGGGAAGCGAATAGTGGAAACCCACGAGAACGCTTCCTCGAGAGACACGAACCAAGAAGCGGTGAAACGAACCAACAAGCGTAAAAGGAAAGGGGAAGGGGCTCGACGACCACCGTACTAAGGCGGCGCTGGTGGTCGTCGAACCCCTTGGGGTTGTGGAGTTCGCCTAGGGTTTCGCTGGAGAATTGTGTGTTAGAGAGAAAAGCGACTAGGGTTTTTTCCACAGGTATGGTGAAGTGGTGCGCGGACTTATTGACATGCATGTGTGTGTGCGCATGTATGTGAATGTTGTTTAGCTATTAACAAGATCATCGAGACAGCTTTTTGTATGGAATCCCTCATTAAACATCAATGAGATATTACAAACTCGCTCAATAACTGAATCAAATTCAAAGAGGCCATTTTAGAATTTTTTTTATCCATATAAACCTAATTAAGCTAAGAAAGCATGCCATTTTAGAGTGTACATAACCGAAAGAAACGAAAATAACAGAAAAAAAACCTGCTAAGCTAAGAAAGCATGCCATTTTAGAATGTTAAATCATAGATACATGCATCATGAGAAGATAGTATGTAACTACTGTTTCTAATTAATCATTCTAAAATATACTTCTAAAAGAACAAAATGTTAGCATATTGTTTCATCAACTTACAACTTATTAACAATATAATTTGACCTAGGGGCTAGGGCTACATATATATGCTTGCTCTTACACTTCAAAAGCCTGAAAATAAATTAAACTTAACCTTTTCTGTATCCCCAATTCCCCATATTGGCATATTCAATCAATTAGGGATTTAGGGGTTACGTTGTTTCCTTTTTTTTTTCTTTTTTACTTTTCCTTTTCTGTTTTTGGGAATGCCTTTTTTTTCGTCGAATTACTTACTGAATGGTCTCATATTATAAAATGTGAACGCCGAAGGAGAGAAAGGTGACAATTAATCGTCTGGGGTCTTACAGCTAATGGTGAATACTCTGTAAAATCTGGTGCAGAATTAGGCCAAGGTCTGCATGATCGTAATTATGAAAAGGTGGAGTTCAATTGGATTTGGGGTCTTGATGTTCCCCCAAAAATTTAAAATTTCCTTTGGAAGGCCTGCAATGATGGGCTTGCCACGTCTGCTAGACTAGAAAAAAGTCATATTTTTGTGCCCCAACATTGTGTGTTCTGTAATAACCCTTCGGAATCAGCCTCTCATCTTTGTTTTAGTTGCCCTTTTACCATGGATAATTTCCAAAATCTTAATATTAATTTTAGTTGGCCTAATTTTCCGAGTTGTATTTCTTCTATTGATTTAAATTCTTTTCGCTCTGTGTTAGAAGCTTGTCATAGTCTGGTTCCATGCTCAGGTTTAACCAAATTTACTTTTGTATGGTGGTATGTTTGGTATTTTCGTAATAGATTAGTTTTCAACAGTGAAGCTACTTCTGTTAACTAGGCTTGTTATATGATTAATGCTTATGTTAATAATTGGGACAAGGCTCTGGTTTCCAATTTAGATACTTCTACAGGCCCTTCTCCTTCCTATCCAACTAGCAAGCTTCCTCCACGGGAGGGTATTTGCCTTTCTTGCCCCCCCCCCCTCAGCCTAATTATGTTAAGCTAAACTTTGATGGTTCCAAGCTTGCTAATGGTCAAGCTTCTTATGGCTTTGTTATTAGGGATCATCTGGGTAATGTTATGTTAGCTAGTGCCAAGTCTCTTGGTAGTCATATGAGCATTCTCGCAGCCGAGGCTCTTGGTTTGCTACATGGTATTAAAGGAGCTCTCTACTTCCCACATTGAGATTGAAGGAGATAATCTTACCGTGATTAATGCTATTAAGCAAACTTCTAATACCCCGTGGAAAATTACTAACATTATTGGTGATGCAAGGTGATGCTCTAACCAACTTCACTCGCTGTTCGGCTCACCATTGCTACCGAGAAGCAAATAGAGTTGATGATTATATGGCGCATAAGGGTCATGCGTACCCCAACACTTTGTTCTGGTTCCCCCCTTATTGTATTGATTTTTTCCTCCTTGTCCGTAAGGATATTTTAGGCTGGCCTCCTGATTGAGGGAGTTCCAGTTTAAGGTTTTTTTCTCTCAATCAAAAAAAAAAAAAAAGGGTGGTCCTAGTAAAAAAAAATGTACGATGATGACTAAACACCAGCCATGTACTGCCATAAATATTGTGCTCATCATGAAGATTTCAACTATAATAAGTGGTACTATAATAGTAGCTTAGGTATAATATCAACTTTTTTATATCTTGGTTTGTTAGGATAGATTTAGGAGTAATTCCTAAATCTATATATCTAGAAATGTTTATTTAGAGATAATATTTATTAGTATTATATTTAGTTTAGGATATATTTTCCTAGTTCTACCTAAGTTAGGTTTTATATAATGTACTATAAATATCCCCTTTGGGTTAATAATTCCAACCTTGATTAAGATGTGATTCTCATTACTTATCGAATTCTAAAAGCTTAGATGGCAAACTTGTATGTCATATTTCATTCCTTTTCTATTGCACATCATCACATGACAGATCTATCTCAAGGAGAGGTAGGAAAAAGATAAAGTAAGAAAGATTGATGTTTCTTTTCATTGTTGAACGCCACAAATTGATGAGAAGTTGAGACTTAACTTCCGCACATGTTTCTCAAGTCTTTTTGCATATAACTTAATGCATTTTCTCCTTGTAAGGCACTTGGAGGAAGAAGTGCATTATTGGTCATGAAATATACTAGAGATCGTCAGATGTTTATAGGTAAGTTGATGCCCAATTGTGATAAAGTGGGCTTTTGGGATACAAAGCCTTATACGCAGCCTCTAAACTTACGTGCCTTCTATCCTTGTAGTTTATTAGGAGTTGATTAATTACCTTGCCTGCTAAAAATATAGTAAAAGTTAAATCTTTAATGCATGCTGAACTTTTTATTAGGAATAATTTATAATAACATAAATGAACAAGTAGTATATTGCTTTCTTTATCTGCTCATCCACCCCATCTTCGCCATCTCCTCCACTACCCCATTTTCTCGTCAATTGAGAATGATTCTAAAAGTACAAAGAGCAACTTGCGCATAAATAAACAAAAAATTGGGGAATGAAGAAATTGCAGAGAAGGGGAATATTGCACAGAAAATTCAGGGCTCTTGATAAGGAGATAAAAATTGACAGAGTATTTAGTGGGAAGAATGATTAGGGTGAGAGGAAGGAGGAGACAAAGAGGAGGTTGTTGTTATGCCGACAGTGGTTGAGGAGGAGGAGCAAGTGTAGAGCAAGAGGGAAAGAGTGAGGAGAGATAGGAGGACGATGATGAACGAAGAGGGGAGTGGGGGAGTGGGGGTGTGGTGGGAGGAGGAGGAAGGAAGGGAGAGACAGAGAGAGAGATTAGAGAAGATGCTGGCTGGAAAAGTGGACAGAGAGGTTGTGATGATGGTGGTGGGGGTGGTGGGTGGATGAGTAATGAAGAAATGGAGAAAGGGTTATGTTGGGGAAGAAGAAGATATCACGTGTTGGGTGCCAAAAAAGATAGGGTGAAAAAAGAAAACTCGAGAAAAAGGGAGAAAAATGGGTAGAAATTAATAAAATAATAAGATTCCCCGTCGCCGGCGAGAAATTGGGGCTCCGGCGCCATTTATGGTACTCGTTGCACCCACCCATAGTTGGTGGTGTTTTGGCTACTAGTCTTAGTTCGGGTGTTGGGTGCACCCGCGCTATACTTTAAGGGTGTGAGGCCAATTTTGCCTATTAATTATAAATGCTAGTTATAAGACCCGACTATTCCCCGTGGAATCTAACTATAAGACAAAAATGATGTATTGTTTGTGCTTGTCATTATGTCACACGCAAAACCGATAACCCCAAGACTTGGATGATGACTTACTAAGTGAGATGTCAAGAGTTTGAGAGCCCTTACAAACATTTTCTTCATTTTCTTGGTAACAAAAGAGTATTATAAGAAATATCGTGTCACTTGTGACATGGCCCCATGTAAGAATTTGAAAGGGAAGGGGGACATATATGTATAAATAACCAAACTTGCACATATTGTAATTATATATCGGTATTTAATCTAAGAAGAAAGCAAAACCCCAAAAAATTGATAATATGTTCATGAGAATTTATGGTGATAAATATTTAAATTTTAATTATGATCCGTAATAAAGACTAATTATTGGTTTAGGCGGTGCCCTGGAGTATTTTATGTGTTACGTTTCAGTAGTTCAAGACAATTAATGTCATTTATATAGGTTGTCTATCATTCTAGAAGATTACAGAGAATAAGCAATAATATTCTATTCTAATTTCATTAAATATAAGAGATCATAAATACGTGGCAGGAATTAAGATTATGACATATGTAATAAGTGATAGTTGTTACGAGACCTCTTATAAATATTTTTTATAATTTCTCAGAATATTGTCATATAAGAGATGATGTGGCGCCATATCAACACTTAAAATTGAGTGACACGTGGCAGTAGGGACGTAGGGTAATAATATTCTATACCCCCTCTGTCCAATATTAATCAATACATTTCATATTTCTGTATGCCATATTAATTAATACACTTTTTAAAATGGTATATATGGTCCCACCAATCTAATAGAGTATCTCTCTCTTCATAAAAAACCCAACAATAATAACGAAATTTCACCACATTCTTACTTTAAAAAGTTGAGGCCCCATAATCCACCAATTACAATAACAAAATTACCTCACTCCAACTACTAATAATAAAATAAAGAGTCAAATAATGGTGGTTGGCATTGGAATTTCACTACAAAAATATAGGGTTGTGCAGCGGTCCAAAACCGGACCGGAACCAGAATCACATATTTTCCCGGGACTAGTTCCGGTTTTGGACCGAAATTTGTGATTTTTGCAAAAAAAAAATCGTTTTTTTTTCCTTATTTTAAGGAGCTGTTTTTTTTTTCCTTCTTGCTAATACTAATTCATGAACTATTTTAACCTCCTTTTATGATACTTTCATATTAATAATAATTTTAATATAATCTCATAATTTTAATATAAGTTGATTAAAAATTTAATGAAACTTTTTTATAAAAATAAAAAGCATTTTTTAAAGTAACCGGTTTTTCCGGACCGGACCGGAAAACCGGATTCCAAAATTTTGAGGTTCGGGGACCGGACTAGCAGCCGGTCCGGTTCGGGTTTTTTTGTCGGTCCGGTCCGAAAATGCATACCCCTACAAAAAGATATCATAGTGGATTATGTCATTTAAAGAAAGTGATCATGGGTTCAAAACCTCTTATAAGCATTTCAATTATTTTTTAGGAAAATGTCATGTAAGAAATGACGTGGTGCTATGTCACCATTTGGAATGGAGAGACACGTGGCGAGTGGCGACCTATAAGGCTGTAACTATTGCCCATACGTCTTACTAACATACTTCATCTATTGTGAAATAAGTGAAACACTTTTCTAAAAAAACTCTCTGATAAAAAAAGTAAAAACGTTTCACTCATTTTAACGGAGAAAAGATATATCGACTATAAACTTTCACATACTGTATTCATATATTGAGATGCATCTAGTAAGAGCAAAGCCCCAAAATTGTTGATCTTTATATTCATGAGCTTTGTGATTATCAATCAAAGATTTAAAAGTTTGATCAAAGATCTACTCATGGTTAATGATGCTCTTAACTTTGCAACCGAGATCCACTATTTGACTACAACGTTATCCATTCCCATCATTCAGTCATGTCTGACCCACTTCTTCAGGATTAAGCCATTACAGGGAAACCCCAACTACTTCCACCAAAAACAAGAAGTCCCCATTGGAAATTAAAACAGCGTTTTCGCTTTGGATGGGCCTAAAAACATTACGCTACATGTAGGGGGGGAAAGAATGTTAAGCTAAAAAATGGTAGAAAGTTCCATAATTTCTACCATTTGTTTCTGGTAGGAATCAATCTATACATATAAAATAAAAGTATAAAACATGTTGTCAAGCAACTAAACAAATAAGAAATGAGCAACAGGTGATATCCTAGCCAGATAAGATCACCTCCGATCCTGCAGATCCCCCGGGATCGAGCCTCATCCCTGGCAAAGAAGCGATCCATAATTTCCCTACTGCAGCGGATTTCATCTTACCTTATAAAAAAAAAATTAAACAAGTAAGAAATATATTTTAATAAACGGATTACCCGACTCGTTTATTCAACGCGCATATATACATAAACCAAACAAATGTACTCATATATTTCTTAGCCTTTGTCTTATATACTAATATCGTACCTAAATAAACTGAGTCGAACAACCAAAGAATAAATCGTATATATTTATAACAAATATTCAAATTATTTCAAGCCCAACTAGTAATATTGATAGTAGAATAGTAGTTAAATGGATTGTCGTGTCGGATTTGGGTTAAAATATTCAACCCTAACCTAACCCATTTAATAAACGGGTCGTGTTGTGTCAATCGGCTTACTTTAATAGGTTGAAAACCTTAACCCAAACCCGCTAATTAATTGTCGGGTTCGGATCGAGTCAATTTCACTACTTATAATCTTCCCTAAAAAAACAACTAAGCAAGTCTATCCGTATGTCTTGCTCCTCGTTCTATTCACTACTTATAATCTTCCCTAAAAAAACAACTAAGCAAGTCTATCCGTATGTCTTGCTCCTCGTTCTATGAACCTCACTATAATCATCCTCACCAATCTTAAAAATGAAAAAGATGGTCAGTACAAGTCTTGATTTCACTACATCAAGTATCAACATCCAATATTCATCCATTGATCTAATATAATTTTTCGACTCCTTCTCCAAACCTAATATATTAAGTTACTACTATATACTTCCCCCGTTGTTTTTTAATTGCAATATTTTTACTTTTCTACTATTCGCAGTTTATATTCTATACACCACGATAAACATATAGTCATATAATATGTTATTTAATTCGTCTCGTTAATCGTGACTAAATCTTGTGAATCGCAAGATAAGGCCGATTTTGAATACACATATCTTTCAATCTATAAATGGTTTTGATGTGATTCAAATTGGAGGTGATAGCTTGTTTCAAGAACTTTCCAACGTCAGGTCATATGCCCAATTCCGCCGAGAAACGAGAAAGTTATGGCTGTTCTACTGAAGACAAAGACGTCAGGCAGGAGCTCATGCCCGGGTCGGGCACTAAAAGTGCCCGGGTCGGGCATATCGAGCGAATGAGGAGTTTTGTCGTTTCAGTGCTCGGGTCGCGCGCCATTATTGCCCGAGTCGGGCACTTCGACGGAACGCACGTTTCGGCTCTTCTAAGGCGGTTTCTTCCAACCCTAAACCTAGAACAAATATGTTTAGGAGCCGTGTTTGTCGTGTATGATGAAGAACATCATCATCAAAACACTTTTTAGCCTCTAGAATTTAGGACTCCTTGTATTATTCTCTCTCGATTTTCTCCATTAAAGTGAAGAAGCTCTAATTCCCCACCGTGGACGTAGGTCAAATTTGACCGAACCACGTAAATCCTTGTGTTTTTTGTTTGTTCATCTTTATTGTTTTCTCACCTTTATTATTTCATTGATTTTCTCGTTCCGCATTAATCAAACTATAACACCCTGCATTCCTAACAAACCGGTATCAAGAGCTTGGTTGCTTAAGATCTTAGGTGTTTATAGAACAAGTTTGATTTTTTTTTTTTATTATGTCAATGAAATTTGATAGGCAAGTAAATTTTGGCCTATGGCAATTAAAGATGAAAGCCATCTTGGTTCAAATTGGCCGTCACAAGGCTCTTGAAGGTGCATCCAAAAAGCCTTCGGGTATGACGGATGACAAGTGGGAGGAGATCGATTTGAAGGCACTCTCCGCGATTCATTTAAGTTTATCTAATGAAGTTTTGAGAGAGGTTGCCAAGGAGACGTCTCGCCGCGGGTTTGTGGTTGAAGTTGGAGTCACTTTATATGACAAAGAGCGTGACCAACCGTCTACTACTCAAATCTAGACTTCATGATCTCGGCCTAGAAGAAGGTAAACCGCTTGAGTCTCATTTAGATGAATTCTTCTCAATTATTATGGATTTGCAAAACATCGATGTTGAGATCGATGATGAGGATATGGCTATTAGGTTGTTGTGCTCTTTACCACCTTCGTATAAGCACTTTCGAGATACCTTATTATATGGTAAAGATGATTTGAGTCTGCAGGATGTTAAGGAGGCCTTAACTCAGAGAGATTTAATTGACAATAAATTGGTTAATAAATCTAATAATTCTGCTTACATAAATGCTTTGGTTGCTCATGGTGGAAAGAATTCTGGCAAAATCTGTAACTATTGTCATGTGAAGGGTCATATTAAACTCCGAGTGTTGGAAATTAAAGAAGAAGAATGGGGAAAAGTCCAATGAGGACCAATCCGCAAATATCGCCAACAATGCCTTTGATGATGATCTTGCACTTTAGGGTTACATGATTTGGGGTTGCGGTTTCTACGATCTCTTTATGATTGGTGCCCTTTGAGATCTCTTGGTGAAACGAGAAACCGTGTGGATTTTTTTTTGCTATGGAGTCTATGATAGATTGTTTTTTGAATTTGTAATAAAGTAGCAATCTTGGTTATGCATTAGATTTTGTTCTAGTTATGCTATTTCTTATCTCAAATTTGGTACTTTTGTGTTTATTAAGTACAACTGCAATTTAGAAATTATTGTTGTCATTCAGTTTCTAGAATTGTCTTTGAGTTTGTTGTTGAGATGAAGAAGTGTTTGAAGAGAGTTTGGTCAATTTGATGAAGCATGCTTGGCGTTGGTGACTTTATACTCTCGATCTAGGCCATGAGATGGTTTTGTATACGGATTTTGTGTTCGAAGACGCATCGGTACACAATTATAGAAGATGTCCGTTTTTTTGGGTTGCCTAAAGTGAGTAGGCTTATGGAATTTTGTTTAAGGTGGAGATTTTATGGTTTTGTTTTGGGTGAGCATCTCTTTTGGTTTCAAGTCAAGGTGGAGATTGTTAATTGTGACTTGAAATCTTGTGAATGGCATAAGGCTGATTTTGAATACACATATCTTTCAATCTATAAATGGTTTTGATGTGATTCAAATTGGAGGTGATAGCTTGTTTCAAGAGCTTTCCAACGTCAGGTCATATGCCCAATTCCGCTGAGAAACGAGAAAGTTATGGCTGTTCTACTGAAGACAAAGACGTCAGGCAGGAGCTCATGCCCGGGTCGGGCACTAAAAATGCCCGGGTCGGGCATATCGAGCGAATGAGGAGTTTTGTCAGTTTTCAGTGCTCGGGTCGCGCGCCATTATTGCCCGAGTCGGGCACTTCGACGGAACGCACGTTTCGGCTCTTCTAAGGCGGTTTCTTCCAACCCTAAACCTAGAATAAATATGTTTAGGAGCCGTGTTTGTCAGGTATGATGAAGAACATCATCATCAAAACACTTTTAAATTTCTGAACTTGGTGACTCCTCGTATTATTCTCCGATTTTCTCCATTAAAGTGAAGAAGCTCTAATTCCCCACCTGTGGACGTAGGTCAAATTTGACTGAACCACGTAAATCCTTGTGTTTTTTGTTTGTTCATCTTTATTGTTTTCTCACCTTTATTATTTCATTGATTTTCTGTTCCGCATTAATCAAACTATAACACCCAGATTCTTAACAGTCTCAATGTTTAGTTTTTTAATATCTCATTTGCATAATATTCTCAGTAAATACATACTAAAGCTTATTAATTGGCCAAAATTTTACCTCATCAAGTGTGAAAATGCAAATGTTACAATTAAAAAAGAACGTAGGAACAAGAAGGGTTAAAAGAAATTCAATTCTGTAAGAATTGGTCTGGAAGTTATCAACCTTGCTGGATTTTGGTTGTTGATGGGGCATGGAAAAAGGATGACAAAGAAAACACGAGTTCCTGGAACGCTGCCTATGGATGGACACTTTTGGAAAATGGTGTTGAAAGGAAAAGAGGGGGGTCAGGTATACAAGCAATATCAAGCCTACAAGCGGAGGCAAAAGCAATTCTCCTGGGCTTAAATCATGCTCTACAGTTAAAAATGAATGTTATTGAGATTTGGACTGACTGTACCATGATTGTTGAAGGTCTGTGTTCATTAGAAGCTGCTCATACTTCAATTAGAAAGGTTCTGTATGACACTCTGCTAGGTTTAAATAAGTTGCATAGTTTTAGAATAATTAAGGTTAGTAGAAGTAAAGTTGCTAAAGCTCATTTAATTGCTGTAAAAGCAAGAAAAGGGAGCCGCTAGTTTTATTTTTGTTTGTTTTCTTTATCTATGTATTAAAAAAAAAAAAAAAAAAAAAAAAGAACGTAGGAAGTATAAAATTGAAAAACTAAAATTTAAGGTCAAGACATAATTGTTGCAATTTGATATCTTTGACTTGACCAGTTAATTTAAAATTGTTTCCATGCCGCAGCTCAGGGAAACATAGAAACACATTCAATAGTTAAATTAATAATAGAAAATGTTGTGAGGTTTAAGGATGAGTGAATTGGGCTGCAAAAACATTGTCGTTGGTGCTAGATTAAGTGAAACTCCCTAATAAGTTGGCTTTCACAAGACAAAGAAATAAGATACCTCGAAACATAGTTGACCCCTTCGGCCCTTTACATATAACCTCATTGTTATAATTCGTGTTTATGGAGGAAGATAATCACGAGGAGAAGAGGAAGCCATTGATGTGCTTGAGGTTGAAGAAGACAGTAGAGAGGAAGATAGAGGAAAGGGAGAGATTAAAGAACTACATTTTATTATTTTATGAAAAGTAAAGAAATATTACAAGTACCTCCTATTTATACTAATTATCATATTAGTACAATCTAACAAACTATACCAAACTAATAACAAACTAAGGCAACTCTTGTTAACTAATACTAACTGATTATGTTATCTCCAACACTCATTGTGTTGTGTATATCGAAAAGGGAATAGTAAACTATTCAAAAAAAGAAAAGGGAATAAGTAAAGGACAAGAGGACTAGCTTATTAAGTGTCTCAACTTTCAAACAATTATTATACTCCTTTTTTTTAGAAAAAGTAATAATATTTATATATCTTGGATTTTTTCACCACGAGTGTTAATTTTGGGAAAACGTTTGGATTGTTCGGTCTTGAATTGATTAGATGGCTCAAACTTATATTGAAATGGGCCGTTTTCCTTATACGAACTCGATACGAGCTTCTTTTTATGTACCTTTTTTCCTGTTTATATTTTGAATTTTGTTGGGGAAATAAATGCAACAAACTATTTTTTTTGCACTTGGTTTAACTTTTTTGGCATATGATTTTTCTCTATCTTTCTTCCTCACACAGGCACATTTTTTACCTCTCCTACATCACATAAATCACCTAAACTATTGTCATTCCTTTTATATTGCAATTACGAAGAAAGAAAGAAATTAGAACGTGTATAAAAGACCTATATGGCTTGGCGAAATCGGCACTTATTCATTCAAATCATAACTCAATATTTAAAATTGAGATAATCTTGTTTTACTTATATATGATATTATTAGAGTTTTTCTTTTTACCAACTCTTATATTAATGGCACACATCTTTTAATTTTTTTGGTTGCGGGAATACAAGAGCAAACATCAAGACCCATATGTAAATGTAGATGATGGACTTTGGTCTTTGGGTACACTTCACATGACTATGACAAAGACAAACAAAATCACTAAAAGTCTCAAACAAATACACACATCAGATTAGTAACAAACAGCAGCACCTATTGGAGTGCAAAGTATCTAGCCCATGTGGTTCCTTAACCCAACATCACAAAAGACTGTTGCCCAGCAAAGAAAGAGCCCAAAGCTGTCAAATTCCATAAGCGGGCCAAATAGAATAGTTCAATAAAGAAAAAAAGCCCAACATAGTGTGAACAAAACCCGACAGCAACAAGCCAGAATGAAATTTATAAATTCGACACACTAACTGATTAATTAGTACCTTTTTTAGCTCAATTTTTTGCATCCCCAGGTACAATATAAAATGACAACAATGCCTCTTCCATGGGGCCTGGTGCCATCAAGCCCACAACGGTTGATATTACCAAGCTATAAGATGTCCAAATTTAGAGACAATTTCTATTATATACCCAGGTTTATACGAAAGATAAGACACTCAAAAAGCCTATCTTTTCGCCATCTAAAATAACAATCATGAGCTAAAAAGTAGCCTTCGTTGTACGGTGTTCAATCCACTTACCCAAGTGTATGGTGAATGTTTTGCAATCAAGTACGAATACGCCTCTTACAATAATACATCTACACCATTCCTGAAAAACCGCCAAATTGAAAGCATGTAACGCGTGACCCCTAGTTGACACTAACATGGCCCTACTTTAGTTGTGGCATAGCCTTTTGTCAGACTAGTTTTTTTATTTAATGCAAGAAAAAACAGTAGATAGTTCAAATTCTACATGGACAAGTAATAAAATTAAGGAAAAATTGGTGCGAACAGCACCAACTATTGGTTTGGTGCACAAAACAGCACGAACTAAACGAGGTGTGGTGCACAACACAAACTTTATGGCATAGGTGCGCGAATCAACATACATGACGATTTTGGCCTGAGATTCGTTTACCCAAGCCTTAAAGATTGTGTTGTGGAACCATGCCAAAATCATTGTTTATAATGAGTCATGCACTCATGCCATAAAGTTCGTGTTGTGCATCACACCTTGTTTAGTTCGTCTTTTTTTGTGCACCAAACCAATAGTTGGTCTTATTCGCACCAATTTTTCCTAAAATTAATGGTCAAAGTTGTTCAACGGAAATTGTGCAAGTCAAAATGGAGCATCCATTTAAAAACAAAGGGAGTTTAATGTTTATATGATGTATACATATCTCAATTTTTTTTATGATTGTATACTAGTGTTTTTGTTGATATAATAGAATACTTACACTTTGTCTTGATTGTAATTAGGAGTGCTAATCGAGCGAGTCGATCGCGAGCGAGCCCGCTCGACTCGATTCAAAAACTCGTTAAGCTCACCAAACTCTTGCTCGATTCGTGCTCGTTAATTTTTTTGCAGCGCCCGACTATTCGAAAATCATTTTTTAAATTTTTTATTTCTTTTAATGTCATGTTAATAGTTTATGAAGTATGATCATGGAGGCATGGACCATGAGGTAAATTTTAATTGGGCTTGGTAACTTGGAACTTATTTCTCAAATTTTTAAAAACTTTTATATTAAATAAAATAAATTCTTAGAAAAATATATATAAGAAAAAATTATCGAGTTGCTCGCGAGCTTAACGAGTCGAGCAGGACCCAGCTCGACTAGTTCTCGTTAAGGTTTTGAGCCGAGTCGAGTTCGGACCCTAGCTAACTCGACCGAGCGTTAACCGAGTCGAGCTCGAGTTTCTCACGAGCTGCTTCGACTCGATTAGCACCCTAATTGTAATTATAGAGGGAAAAGGCAGGTGAGGGAAAGAGAACTATAGAAAAGAAGAAAGAAAGGAAAGGAAGAATGAACTTGTATTTGCAACAAGGATGAGTCATGAGTTTTTTTCGAGTTAGCTGATCATTAGTTCATAACCCTTAGCCATATAATCCCAAAGTATAGAATGGTAGTATACATAGATTAGCATATGGCTAAATTAACTTTATATCAAAAAGTGATGCATGATATAATCATCAAAAGAACCGTTAGACTTGAAAAAAAGTCTTGGTATGATTTTCTCAAAAAATGATCACTATATAATGATTAAATCTCAACCCTTCATTTGGGACATCTTCATCATGATTGTTAAAGACTTTACATAAGTGGCCAACCATGTATCAATAAAATAGGAATATAGGAGTATGGCAAATGGGGTACACTATGATATTTTCTTTTTCTTTGTACGTCTCATAAAAAGACAACACAACACACACAAGATTTCCACTAGCAAGACAGTCCAGCATCACCCATAAAACCAAGCAGGAAACCACTACATCATTATATAATACTATAGTCTATATGCATAAATTATATACTATATAGTATATACATATGAACGCGCAAATGGGTAATTAATCTGCTAATTATATACAAAGTTCTTCAGGGTTGGTCATAGTCCTAACTCCTAAGTCACGTAATTTGGCTTTTTGTGATTATTAATCAGCAAATATATATACCCACGTGTGAATATATACTACACTCCTGTTACATTTTACTCTTCTATTTCTAGTTTTGATTTAAAGTCTAAACTATGAGGAATCTGTGTGATTTAGTTTTTCTTTAATCTTATTGCTTCTGTTGAATTTTATGTACCTTACCGTGTTAGAAGGGCATCGACCTTTTTAGACTAGAAAAACTTTGGACTCCTTTTGTTCTTGTAGTACTATTATGTTTTTTTTATTATTTTTTGCTTTAGCACTATTTGGTGGCCTCCAACAGAAACAAAATTTGGGTTTTTTTATATGGTTATATATACAAACTGGGTTACATTATTTGTATGAACCCTTTCCCACAAAGTATCGTTACATAGTCGGAAAGCGATTTGCGATAATAAATTTCAATTCTTAACTTTCCCCTAAAAAAAGTGTAGATCCGAAATTTTTGGAGTTTTACATTTACCTCGTTATTTTAAAAGTTTAAGTCTTACTCGTAACTTTAAAATGTGTTTTAATTGCCCTTTCAAAAAAAATGTGTTCCAATTGTACCTTTGTCGTTAAACCGACCTGGTATTTTCATTGTCAAGGGTACATGTTAAGAGAAACCTATGAGTTGTCCTTATGAAAGAAAAAAAGATCAAAGAATGACTAACGCTTAAGTGAATGGTTTTTTTTTTTTGATAATTAACGCTTAAGTGAATGGGTTACTGATTATTCCATCTATTGCCAATTTTGTTCAGTAGAAACTCACCGGACTTGTATATATGGTCAAACCTTCCTTTAAGTTGAGCCTGTGTATAGGTCCGATCCATCAATTAGAACTCGAGATTCCTCATCTTTTATTCTAATTGCAACATATTGATCTTTGACACTAATTACATAATTCACTTTGACCCTCTTGTATTATTTACACGTAAGAAAAATATTTATGTGGGATCTTGGCAGATTCATCTAAATATATATTTTTATAATATCAACTTTTTTATAATTTTTTACATAAAGATAACTAGATATAGTGATGCTCAAAATTATATATTAGCAAACATGTCAGGACCTTTAGGTACAACTAAAAATTAAAGAACAGAGGAAGGAGTAGAGACTTAGAGAGTAAGAGAAAATCCTGACCCAGAATGCACACAAGTTGTGACCTTTTTCATTCTACATAGAAAAAGAAAAGGCTGAGGAGAATGATTCTCATAAAAGCACTTCGATAAGTTAGTGGCGGGTTGAGCAAGGCTATTTAGCTAATTAACATGAAACCAGAACTGATAAAGTACTTCGATAGGTTAGTGCCTTAGGGTCTGTTCTGTTCAACTTATGTTATAGTGTAAGCCGACAGTCTCATGGACTCATGAAGATAAGAATACATTTATCTGCTTTTTGTCAGCTGCAACTTGTTGTGGATTCAGTCCTAATCCATATGAATAGTGATGATTACTCATTTAGTCCGTCTCAAGATTGAAAAATCAATGGTCAAATAGATGCTACGTCTTGTTTGCAATTGGCAAAGGCAACGGCCAGGAAGTTTAATACTATAATCATTATCCACCATTCATATGTGCTGATCTTCTATTCATCGTCCTAAGAGTACTTAAAATCGCCCCAAAAACAGTTGAAATTACATCTCTAACCTTTTTCTTCTTTTTCCCTAAACCACCACCACCACCAACCACCACCCACCTCATTCCACCACCATCCACCTCCTGCCACCACCACCCCATCGCCACAGCCACCCCGCACCACTGGAGGCGGGCGAAATTTTTTAGGCCGATGGGCGAACGTCGACACGGACGTTCGCTCCATGGAACGAACGTCCGGCCCGGACGTTTGCTCCATGACGTTTGCCCCATGGAGCGAACGTCCAGGCCGAACGTTAGCTCCATGGAGCGAACGTCCGAAGCAGACGTTCGCCCCATGGGAGCGAACGTCCGAGTCGACGTTCGCCCATCGGCCTAAAAAAATTCGCCTGCTTCCAGGTGGGTGGTGGAGGAGGTGGTGAGTGGCAGTGGGGAGGTAGGTGATGGCGGGTGGTTGCAGGGGTGGCAGGTGGTGGTGGGTGGTGTGGAAAAGAGGAAGGGTAAAATAGTCTATAAAAATAAATTTGGGGCGATTTTAAGTAATTTTGGGGCGACGTTTAACAACCTCATATGTACCCTTAACCCTTGGATCTAAATTCTAAATTACTTCTATTAAGTACTTTAAGCCAAGTCATTATGTAAATACGATGCAACATTAGAAGCCATTTATTAATATCTGCCAATTTATTAGTCAATATATTCTTTTGGGGCCTGCCCCTCTCTTTCACAAAAAAAAAAGTTTGTCAATATATAGTATAAATACAGTATTATATAGTAAACGCCAAAAATGCAACTTTGATGGGAATAATACTCCACTTATATTTTGTTCTGTGGAGAAATTGCTTAAATGATAATATTTTGATTTCTGAGTAGTGGGAAGTAACAAGAAGTAAAAGAGAATTTAAACATTAGAACAAGATATATGTATCACATAATTTTTTTTTGTATATTTTAGTGATTTTGTACTCACAATTCGAGTGTTGATCAACCTATCACGGTGCATTTCGACATCGGTCCTTATAAGATTCTCTCTATCAATTTAGACACTATAGATGGCATCGCATACACAATCATTTTAGACACTGAACAGTGGTATTAATATCAATTTTTAGTTTTCGGATTTTAATCCGTTTTTAATACTTGCAACATATGGAAATATCACATAAACTAAGGAGGATGAGAGAGTGTGAAACATGATCCATGTGATTAATACTAATAATGTAATACTTTCATTGTATTAGAACTTATCTGAAAAAGAAATGTTGCAAGCATTGCCAAATTCCAAAAAGTACTTCATATCGCAAAAGAAGTAGTATGATGTAACGCCGAGCAACAAGTAATAACATAGTGGTTTTGGCATCAACTCCGATCCCAAAAGTCCTGGAATCGAGGTCTCACCCTTTGCAAGAAGGATCCCCACATTTCTCCCCTACTTGCAAGAGACTTCTACTTTTACTAAAAAAAAGGTATGATGTAAGTCCAACTGCCACCACATGAGGTCCCCATCTTATTTTTGCAATGAAGATTCAGATCCTGGACAAAACCCTAGAATACGGGGTGGTACTCCACTGAGATGCCACCTTTTTCTCAAGTAATATGATGTAACTTGTGTAATACACTTAAATTTAGTCATATTCTATCAACCATTTTTTTCTTTCTAAAATGTTAACATAAAGTTGAAAACTACATTTCTCCGTTTGCAGAAACAAAACACAATATCAAACATATCTATTAACACAAAGAATTCCAATCCTTACATACAAGAAGGAAAAAAAAAGCTAAAAATACAAAGACATGTACGATACATTGAACAGTAATCATCATCATTTAATGTTAAGAAGAAGTTTAACAATAACATGTACGTTCTGTGTTTTTCTTTTACTTGTATCGTTATTCACTTTTGGCAATTCCCTATTATTTGTATCGTTTCAATTTTTGGTAACATACTAACATATACTCTCTTTCCCTCTCTTAGTACACACATGTATCTTTTTTTTATCTCTCTCTTTTCCTTAGTCCATGTTCAAACTTCAAACACAAATGATGTAAGTAAAAAAAAACGAAGGAAGCAGATTATAAGAGTGATATTTTTTTTTGAAAGAGAAATTTCATTAATTAAAGGCCAAACGATATCTACAATAGGTATTAAAGAAAAACAAAATACAATCAAACAAGGTTAAATCAAATTCATCCTCGAAGAAATTACAACAATGAATCAGATCGAGCAATACAGCTAGACCTGGTTATTGGACAGGGTAGCCCAATGGTCAAAGGGTTAGGGTCAAATCTACAGGGCTTTTATTGGACAGGGCTTTATTGGACAGGGTTATTATTGGACAGGGTCATTATAGGGCCAACAAAGAAACCCAATAATTTAGAAAAATAAAATAGGTTTTGCAAAAACAATTACATATTCGGATTCACATTCATTTATACTTACTATTGGCTCTCTTTGTTCCATGTTTTTCTTGCTCGTTTACCGACCCGACCATTATCGACTCGCGATCGGTCCGCCACCCATTTGGCCCGACCCGCTACCGACCTTTTATGAGGCGACTCTCTTATGACCCGACCCGCTTCCGACCCGCACTGACCCTGACCCACCCCGCCCAATAACCAGGTCTAAATACAGCGCAGCCTCTTTGTATTTGCTGATTCAAGTAGCTATTGATGAGGAAGTCTATCATTCTGATATAATTTGGGAAGAGTGATAGTTACTGTGAGTGAAAGATATAGTTAAGAATCTATATCTCATGCGAATAACATTTCGTAGACCAAGGCATAGTCACGCACACACGCGTAGTACCCCTTTGACCCTTTGACTTTTTGACCCTCTCTACTACTACCTTTACACTTCTTCAAACCCAAAAAGAAAAAAACACGACCCTAAAAAACTCTAAAGAAAGAAGAACGAAAGCAGAAAAGTCACACTTTCCTCCCTTCTTCCTTTGGCCGGTGTTCTTTCCTTTATAAGAGCCGCCCATTCTCTCTTTCTTCTCTCAAATTCTCTTCATCACTCTTTTTATTTCTCCATTTACAACACTCAAAACTAAACAAAAAAAACAAAACAACAAAAATTTCATTTATGGGTATGGATATCATTCAACAAGAACCAACTTCTACATCAACTTTACTTGAATTTGCTGCTTCAGATGATGTTAATTCCTTCAAATTAGCACTTCAATCTTCTGGGTTATCAATTGATGAAGTGGGTCTTTGGTATACACGAAGAATTGGATCTAATAAGATGGGTTATGAACAACGAACTCCTCTTATGGTTGCTGCTCAATATGGTAGTACTAAAGTTGTTGATTTGATCATTGAATCGGCTAACTCGGTTGATATTATCAACCGAGTTTCTGGGTCTGACAAAGTCACCGCCCTTCACTGCGCTGTTGCTGGTGGTTCTCTCTCCTCTCCTTCCATCGTCCACCGCCTTATTTCCTCTTCCGCTAACACCAACATCGTTGATGCTAACGGTACTATACTCCATCTTTTTTTTTTCTTTGATAGCCTAGTGGTATTGACATCACCTCCGATCAATTAAAAAAAAAAAACTTTGACAGCTGTTGGTAGCTTAGTGGTATTGACATCACCTCCGTCCAATTAAAAAAAAAACTTTGACAACTGTTGATAGTCTAGTGGTATTGACATCACCTCTGATCTCACGGACTTCAACTTAGATATAAAAAAAAAAAGCTTTGACAGCTGTTGAATGTGTAACTGATTATATTGTTGATTTTTGTTTGTTTGTTCAGGGAATAGAGCATCTGATTTGGTTACAATGTTTCCGAAATTACCCTTGTTCAAGAACAATAAGCAGCTGGATACACTGCTGAAATCTGAGTCATCTGATTCTGATTCGATTTCCGGGTTGAGTTCTGATTCAGAATCTGATTCAAAGAAGGAGTTTGCGGTGGCGGATTTGCCAGACATAAACAATGGAGTGTATGGTAGTGATGAATTCAGAATGTATTGTTTTAAGATTAAGCCGTGCTCGAGAGCATACACACATGATTGGACTGAATGTCCATTTGCTCACCCTGGTGAGAATGCAAGGAGAAGAGACCCAAAGAAGTACCAATACACTTGTGTGCCGTGCCCCGAGTTTAAGAAGGGTAGTTGTAAGAAAGGAGAGGAGTGTGAATTTGCTCATGGTGTGTTTGAGTCTTGGTTGCATCCTGCTCAGTATCGTACTCGTTTGTGTAAGGATGAGATTGGGTGTTCTAGGAAGGTGTGTTTCTTTGCACATAAGAGGGAGGAATTGCGGCCTGTTTATGCTTCTACTGGCTCTGCGATTCCGGATGTGAATGTGTCATCATCTCCGAGTGGGTTCTCTAGTACATCCACTCCTCCGATGTCCCCATCATACGCTCCGCTTTCCCCTAATAGCGGAGCGTCTGGGGGTGCAGGAGGGATGTATCAGGGGAAGTCTAATTTTGGTGTTTCACCCCCTAACTTGCAGCTCCCTGGCAGCAGGCTAAGGTCTAGCTTAAGTGCTAGAGATATGGAGTTAGAAAGAGAGCTCATCAAAATCGAGTCGCAGTTTCTGAACCAACAACATCAGTTTCAGCAACACCAACTGCATCAACATCAGCAGCTGCAGCAGCAACAGCAACAACATCAGCAGCAGCAGCACCAGCACCAGCAGCAGGTGCATTCCCCTAGGTCATCTCCTAGGTGGAACAACAACATGATCCCGGCTACTAACCTCGAAACAGCCTTTGCTTCGATTAATGTAGCTAGGAAGATGTCCCCTCCGAGTGTCCTAGAATCACCGTTCAATGCACCTAGGAAGTTGTCTCCTCCAAGGGCTTTGGACTCACCAAAGTCTATGGCGGCAGCAATGCTCAATTCTCGAGCTGCTGCCTTCATTACGCGGAGTCAGAGCTTCATTGATAGGGCGGCATCACCAATTGGTGGGAATATGTCGAGTCCTAGGGCTGATTGGGGTTCTCCGAATGGGAAGCTAGATTGGGGGATTCATGGAGAAGAGCTTAATAAGCTAAGGAAATCGAATTCTTTTGGTATTCGAGGTTCTAACAACAATGCCACTAGAACTTCCCCACCCGGGTTCAATGAGCCGGATGTTTCGTGGGTTAATACATTGGTGAAAGATGAGGCAAGTGCCGGGTATTTGGGAGCAAGGTCGCCTAAATATGGTCGCGCTGGTGCAGGAAATGGTGTTCAAGGTCAGGATATGTGCTCACCATGGGAGCAATTGTACATAGATCAAGAGCAGCTGGTTGCTAATTGAACAAGCTTTTAGGCCTATAAGCTAACTAAAAAAATATTGAATTTTATTCTATTATTTCAATTTGTTGCTATTATAGTGGAGTATATGTTGAGAAGTAGGGAAAGAAAAAAAAGATTTGAGGGAAGATCAGATTAAGAGAATTTAAAGAGATTTTCTCTGATTGTGTATAGTAGTAGTAAGCAGAATCTATTCATTCTATTGTTCTCTTTTAGAATAAGGATATGTGATCTTTTGTAGGATTATTCTTTCCTCTCTCAAGGAAGTTTTATTTATTCATAGTAATGTGTTTGATTATATGGTTGACAACCAAACCAATGTGTCACTACATCTATTAACACATTGATTTTAGCAAATTGCATTAGTATAAAGTTCTCAAGTTCATAAAGTTTGCACAAACTAGATCAATGTGTTTAATCAATTCTTTTTGTTCCTAGAAATGTCAAATTCAACTTCTATGAATAAGCATATTTGGAGTTATGATAATGACATCAAGCAATTGCTTGAAATTGTTTGACAAGGCAAAGATGGAAGACTTGAATTTTGTTCCTTCATGATTGAAAGGGACTTTTCTAATTGGAAGCTTGAAAGCCTTTATTCCAAGAAATTCTATATCATCCAAAACCAACTTAAAATTGGATAAGCTAAGTAAACTTGTGTAGATTTACTCCTCACAATATTCTAATATTTGCTAGTCTTTATGTAGGAAATATAGTAGATTTTAATATCAAGAGGATATTTTAAAAAATACTGTGATTTTTGTAGATCTTTTATATGAGATAGAACTCTATGTTCCCAGATTCACCTAAAAATTTGCAATGAAAGGATGTTTGATCTATATTACAATTCCAATTTTAGTGACTTAACAACTATCATTATACTTAACAAACTAATAAAGTAATATTCATGTTGACAAATCTTCACAAAACATCTCATTTTTTCTATCCTTTTTTTTGTGAAATCTGATCTCCATTAGATTTATACACCAGAAACAATTATTAGTGATGTAATTTCCATCCATATCATAATCTTTTGATACTTCTAAAGTTCTAATGAGGGTGTTTAATAATTTTGTTTTTTTATGGGAAGGGTGTTCAATAATTGACAAATCCTTATAAAATAGAAAAGTCATACTTCATGTAGAAACAAAGAAGGTAAGGAAAAATGATATGATTGGTTGTACTTAGTACTATTATTTTTAAATATGAAATATATTTGTTAAATACGTGTGCAAGTTTAGGACAATCTTCTTTTTCTGACCAACACAGAACTTTCGATTCAGCAAAATAATTGGAAATAAATGCCTTAAAGTTAAAAAGAGCATATTATTATTGTACTAGCAATAATATAAATATACTTTCTCCGATCTGTTTTATATAAAATGCAGGGTTTTGGCATCGAGATTCAGGAGAAGAGAGAAAGAAATAGACAGATCTATTTGATGAGGAGAGAGATAGAGAAAAGTAAATAACCAAATAAAATAATGTTTCATTTGAAACAGTCTAAAATGATGTGCGTTTCATCTGTTTTAGAACGGAAAAAGTAGTAGTATAAT
Source organism: Beta corolliflora (assembly GCA_947648045.1). Taxonomy (NCBI): domain Eukaryota; kingdom Viridiplantae; phylum Streptophyta; class Magnoliopsida; order Caryophyllales; family Amaranthaceae; genus Beta; species Beta corolliflora. The sequence goes on from CANSZD010000824.1 coordinate 54,420, forward strand.
CTATGTATAATCCCAGTGCTCGAATATCTATGTAGTCTAGTGGATCTATGCTGGAGCCTGGTGGGTGAAAGGAAAGTGAAGGCTCAAGGCTGTCAAGTGTCAACTGCAAAAAAATGGCGCGTGGGACCCTCTTTTGGCTCATAATAGTACTCGTAAGTTTTTCTCTTCATGTCCTACCAGAACTCCAATTATACTGAGATGATGGAATGAGCTGGGTTAGCCGCCCACATGCACATTTAAAAAAGAAAACAAAAGTTTTAGGTTGTGGATAACGAGTTTATGGGATATGGACGATTTTAGTACTTTTTTGTCGACCTTATGACCTGTTCTTTTGGATTTATTTTCCTTTCAGTTTCTCACAGCTTAGTTTCTCGCAGTTCAGTTCAGACACTCTCTCATATTCAGCTTTCTCCTAAATCAGTTTAGTTTCTCTTATTCCAAAAGAACGGGACCTTAGTACTAACCACTCAACCAGGTAGCGTAATATTCTAGCAATTTTAAGTGAAGTAAAGCTTGATTTAGTAGTAAAAGGTTATGGGATCAAGTTTTATTAGGGGCGCATCGGGAGTCAGAATTTTCCTTCTTCCCTTATTTTCAAAAGGTTTTACCTGTTGAGTTAAGTTGGGTTGACCTGTAAATTATTTGTGAAGTATGAATTGCCTTGTTTCTCATTGATGTAAATCATGAATTTATATAGTTACAAGAGACCTAAGCCTAGCAGAATTAGGATAACGAAATCTAACAGAAGAAATACTTATCTCAATATCTCAATCAAGAGACTCCTAATGTAAGAAAACTTCTTAATATCATAGACTCCCTAACACTCCGAGTTGGGGCGTGGGAAGGATCAAGAATGCCCAACTTGGACAACAGTAACTCAAATTGTGTTTTGCCAAGAGCCTTAGTGAAGATATCTGCCAATTGGGCCTTAGTAGTAACATATGAGGGAGCAATGAGACCGTCAATAATAGCGTCACGAACAAAATGACAATCCACTTCAATATGTTTCGTGCGCTCATGGAAAACTGGATTATTAGCAATATGTAATGCAGATTGGCTGTCACAAAACAAAGGAATAGCCTTGGGATGATGAACTCCGAGACTTAATAGCAATGCCTTGAGCCATTTGAGCTCACAAGTGATGGCTGCCATGGATCGATATTCTGCTTCGGCAGATGAACGAGATACTGTATGTTGTTTCTTGGTTTTCCAAGAAACAGGAGAATTACCCAAGAACACAATCCAACCTGTCAAAGACCGTCGAGTGAGAGGACAAGCAGCCCAATCGGAATCACACCAACCTTGAAGGGAAAGTTCACTATCAGCCCGCAAAAGAATGCCTTGATCGGGAGTGCCTTTTAAATAACGCACAACGCGCAATGCAGCATCCCAATGTTCCTGTCGGGGAGTCTGCATAAACTGAGATAAGACATGAACTGAATAAGCAAGATCGGGGCGTGTGACAGCAAGATAAATGAGGCGCCCAACTAGGCGGCGGTAAGCTGCGGCATCTGGTAGAATTGCGCCTGTGGCATGAGCCAGACGATGATGTTGTTCGATAGGAAAGCTACTAGGCTTGGCACCTAATAAGCCTGCCTCAGAAATAATATCAAGTGTATATTCGCGCTGACAAAGAAAAAGTCCCATAGTACTCCTGGCAACTTCAATACCCAAAAAATACTTCAAAGGACCAAGATCCTTCATCATGAAACAATCACTAAGGTATGATTTTAAGACATGTAATGCAGCGGAATCATTCCCAGAAATGATAAGATCATCAACATAAACCAAAACATTTATCTGAACATGATCTTTAGTATAAGTGAACAACGAATAATCAGAGTAAGATTGAAGAAAACTATAATTCTTCAAAGCATTAGCAAGCTTGGCAAACCAACAACGAGGAGCTTGCTTGAGACCATACAATGATTTGCGCAATCTGCAGACAAGATTAGTATTTGAACTTTCAAAACTAGGAGGAAGTTTCATGTAAACCTCTTCTTTAAGATCACCATGTAGAAAAGCATTGTGAACATCCATTTGATGGAGCTCCCAATTTTTAGAAGCAACAATAGCTAAAAAAGCACGAACAGTGGTCATTTTGGCAACAGGAGCAAAAGTTTCATTATAATCAATACCTGCTTCCTGATGATTACCAAAGACAACCAAACGAGACTTGAGACGTTCGACCTCACCATTAGCTAAGTACTTGATACGATACACCCATTGACTGCCAAGAGCACGTTTACCCGGAGGTAGAGGTTCCAATGTCCAAGTGCCATTCGCCTCTAGAGCACTGATTTCATCCTGCATAGAGGCTTTCCACCGAGGGTCCCTCATGGCTTCCTTAAAAGACTTTGGTTCTATATTATTCACAACAGCTGCAAGAAACTTTCGATAATTCACAGAATAATTTGCACAATTAATGTAGTGAGCTATAGGATACGGAGTACCTTTAGAAGCCGAGGTAGAAGGAGGTGCAGGAGATGAACTTTTTACTTGAACTGAATGCGTGACATAATCCTTGGGCAAGACTGAGGGATGTTTTTCGCGTAAACCTCGACCCAAAAGAGACTCAGAAGCTGGGTTTGAGACATGAGAAGGGACTGGACCGGCCAAAGTAGGAGATAAAGGCTGCTGCCCAGTAGGCGAGGGGTCCGAAGCAATGGAAATTGGGCTGGAGTTGGACGCGTGGTCCAATTGAGGTGCGAGAAAGGGATTATGGGCCTGGAGGGACTGAGGTCCAGGAGATTCGGGTAAAGCGCTGGGCTCAGTAGGAGTGTTGGACACCGAAGTGTTGGGCGCGAGATTTGGGGAAGGTGAGGATGAAGGTTGGGCCGTTGTAGGAGATGGGCCAGGTGAGGGAGAGTTAGGGGAGAAGGAAGGGTCATTTGGTGAAGGAGGAGAAGGGAATTTGGGCTTAGTTTGTGGCTGGGCAGTTTGTGGAGGTTGGTCATCATCCAAAAAAAAGAGGCAAAATCCGGATGAATTTGGTCAGGAGAGGAAGGGAATAAGGAAGAAGGATCAATATTAGCATCTTCGGGAGTAATAAAAGGGAAAACTTCCTCAAAAATTTTTACATCACGTGACACAAAAAAATCTTTGGTGTCAAGATCAAATAATTTCCATCCTTTCTTGCCAAATGGGTATCCTACAAAAAGGCACTTCCGACTTCGGCTTGCAAATTTATCACCCTTATTTTTATGATTATGAGCAAAACATAGACACCCAAAAGTTTTAATAGCCTCATAAGCAGGGGAATAACCATGAAGAAGTTCAAAAGGGGATTTGTTGTTTAACAATATAGAAGGAGTTCTGTTAATGAGGTGGACTGCAGAAAGAACACTCTCTCCCCAAAACAAAATAGGAAGGTTAGCCTGAAAAAGAAGAGCTCTGCCAACATTCAAAATGTGTTTATGCTTACGCTCTACCCGACCATTCTGTTGAGGGGTAGAGACACATGAGGTTTGAAATAGGATGCCGGTTGCATTAAAATAATCATGCAGACAGTTAAATTCTGTGCCATTATCACTTTGAACAATTTTAATGGTAGAAGAAAATTGACGGTCAACCATGGCAACAAAATTCATGAACATACGAAAAACTTCTGTTTTATCGACCATTAAATATGTCCATACAGCTCTAGAATAGTCATCAACAATGGTTAAAAAATAACGAGCCCCACAAGAATATAGGTGCTTATAAGGACCCCATAAATCACAATGGATTTTCTCAAAAATTCTAGATGCTTTATTAGTACTAATCGGAAATTTATCGCGAGGATGTTTCGCACGAAAACATATTTCACAATGATGATCTAAACTACCCTTATGACCACATAAAGGAGGAAGTAACTTAACTACTTTTTCAGAAGGATGACCCATTCGACGATGCCATAGTTCAAAATCCGAGATGGCAGTATGCACAGAAGCTGGTTGATCCTTGGTGCCTCCATCAAAGTAGTAAAGTCCATCTTGCCTACGCCCCGTTCCAATCAGCTCCCTCAGATGGTCCTGTATAGCACACATAGAGGAGGAAAATTGGACAATACAATGCAAACCATTAGTGAGTTGAGAGACCGAAAGTAAATTACAACTGAATTGAGGAACATACAAAACATCAGATAAAGTGATAGTAGGGGAAAGAAGGATAGAGCCCTTTTGATTTGCCACCACTGTATCTCCATTCGGAAGGCAAATAGGACATGGATCAACATCAATCAAACTAGAAAACCATGCTTTATCACCGGTAACGTGGTGTGTGGCCCCTGTGTCAATAATCCAGGAATCAAAATTAAACATACCATTAAGACGTTCAGCAGGGAGGGCAGTATTTCCAAGAAGACCCGCAAGGGCCTTCCATTGGTCAGCCGTGAAGAGCGATGGTGAACTCGAAGAAGATGATGCGCTGGATGAAGACACACCCATGGCAGTCACAGCGTTGGCTTGACCAGCACCACGACCCCGACCTGCCGACTGACGAGAACCACGACCAGCTGTGCGAGTGTTGTTAGGCCAGTCCTCTGGATACCCGACAAGCTCGTAACACCCCGAAGCCTCATGGCCGTGTTTCTTGCAATGCGTGCAAGTAAGACGTTGTCAGCACCGGGCTGCCTCATGGCCTAATTTGTTGCAGTGTGTACATGTGGGACGATTCCCCGAGCCCCGTCCTCGACCTGAATCCGCACGCACAACAAATCCGAGTACCTCACTCGGTTGCGGGGATTCGGCAGTGGTTAGTCGCACACGTTCATCCTGAATAGCTAATTGGTTTGCGCGATCTAAAGAGGGGAGTGGGTCCATAGATAAAATTTGTGTACGAAGTCGGGAATAATATTCAGAATTAAGACCCATAAGAAAGTCATGTATTTTTTCAGTTTCACGACGAGATGCATGAAGAGAGCCAACCTCACACTTAGAACAACAAGTACAATTAATTAGGGGAACATGATGATATAATTCTTCCCATAAAGCATTGAGTTTGCCATAATAACTAGAAACAGTCATAGATTTAGGTTGATCACAGCGAGCAATAGCAGAACGTAATTGTTGGATGCGAGGGCCATTAACAGTCGCATAACGGATTTTTAGATGATCCCATAAACGCTTGGCTTCGCGAAATTTAGTTAACGTACCTTTGACATCCGGAGAGATTGTATTTAATATCCAATAAACGAGCATGGCGTTTACAGTGACCCAATCTACGGAGGAGAAGGGCGGTGCAGCAGCGGTGATACTACCATCAAGAAACGCGAATTTGCGGCGGGCCTCGAGGGCAAGTTGTATGTCAGCAGCCCATTCGTCGTAGTTATCATGGGTGAGACGAGTTGGAGTGATGAAGTCGCCGAGACGATCACCCGTGCCGAGATAAAACGGAGAGGTGATATCGAGTTTTGGATTTGAGGGTGGAGGAGACGGCTGTGGTACAGCATCTTCACCAGCCATGAGATATGGTTTGGGAGAAAAAAAAAATTAAGAAAGCCCTGATACCATGTAAATTATTTGTGAAGTATGAATTGCCTTGTTTCTCATTGATGTAAATCATGAATTTATATAGTTACAAGAGACCTAAGCCTAGCAGAATTAGGATAACGAAATCTAACAGAAGAAATACTTATCTCAATATCTCAATCAAGAGACTCCTAATGTAAGAAAACTTCTTAATATCATAGACTCCCTAACGTGACCAGTGCTAGATTTTGGTCTAGTTAGTCATTGCTCTTTATCAACCCCTTTCAGAAAAGTTTTAACATTTGTTGACTATTTGAACCGCACCTAGTTTCAAATGATAAATGCAACTAGCTTAGGCAGGCAAAATCTTGTACAAGTGGTACTCACGTCTATAAATTTATGGGTTTGAGTCATGAGTAATGTAATCCAACTCTTATCCAAGATGTTCCAACGGGCTCCAATAGTTATAGAATCTTATGATGAGCGTCCTTTTATGTGGATCTTTAGAGACCATATTGGGCCCCAAATAACTTACATCTACAATTGGCCTTTCTCTGTAACTAGTCTATTGTCTATGCATCATTATTGACTTATTGTTTCCTCTCAAATTGCTCCATAACTTCATTCTTGACCTACTCCCTCCGTCCCAAAATAGTCTGAACACTTTCCTTTTATGTTTGTTTGAACACTTTCATTTTTGACATGGTACCACTACTAATATATTCTTTCTTTTATACTCTTTTGGCCCACACTCTACCATTTATCAATAAAAAGTTACCCAACTTTCTCTCTCCTCTAATAAAAAATACCCTACCAACTCCTATCACATCTACTTTTTAAATAAAATAACATTTGATAAATACACTACAATTTATCACTTTAAAATACGTGTCCCAACAAGTGTTCAGATCTTTATGGGATGGAGGGAGTACTTATTATTTAGGTTGGTAACTTGGTGCTGATTAGGGAGGAGTAAAGATGGCAACGGGTCGGATTTAAGGGACTTGCTTTGAATGGGTTTGTGTCGAGCCTGGCCTGAACGTGTTACAACTATGCGTCAGGCCTAGAACGAGCCTATAGGGTGGGGGATCATGGGTCGGTTTGGTTACTTTCTTCTTTTAATCGATTTAAAAATGATATTTTTTCGATTTTTTTTCTAATGTTTGTGATATAACAAATATAGTTAATATACATACAAGTAAAATAAATTTTTTATACCTTTGAATCCATCATTTAGAATGTTTTAAAGCATTGAATATACGGACATGTGGTGCAGGTCAGTCTGTGTGCTTAGTTTGGACCGGCATGTGTGTTATGGATCGAGCCAAGCCTGCATCAGATGGAAGACGTCACACTCCGACATGAAAAAACGGGCTTTTGGGCTAACTAGATAACCCTACTGAGTGCATCTTTAAGGAGAAGTAGCGACAGGTTCGCTGGTGGTAATATTTCACACATGTTCATTCCTTTAGGCAACATGTCAGTTACCAGAATCTCATAAACATGAAGTTGCTCCATTAAGGGCTCGTCATCCATAATCTTTAACTCTAACCGCTTTTCAGTAACATACTTCTTCTTACCAGCATCATCAGTTCCATAAACCATTGGATTTCTCCATAATCTCCTATATAGAGAGCTTGCCAAACTTTTCTTTGACAAAATCTAAAAGAGGGTTAGCCATCCAAAAAGACGACTTCTAATTGATTTTTTATATCTTTGTTGTGCTGGCGATCTTTGCTAGCATAATTGAGTACATAGCCAATCTCAGTGTTGGAACTCGGAATCGCTTCTAAATTGTAAGCGAAATAGTACATTGTCAAGGCAGAAATATATTGCCGGCCAAAATTTCGTAATTCATGCCACTGTCTAGATATAAACAAACCAGCTGATTGGGACTTGCGAGAAACTCACGTCCACCCCAATCTTTAGGGAAGTCCTATAAACAACATATAATAGCACTTCATATACAAAGCAAGTAAAACTCTTTTAATCTTTCTATGTAGAACTTTTCCACTTTTCATAATACCCAGTTTACAAAACAAAATTTAGCTCCCATTTCCTTACTGAGTAGTAAGTATAATATTGATCCTCAAAATCTACAAAGCCAAATACAAGAAGGACCCATTTGAACTAGCCTTGGATGACACTCCTCCTAAAACGTGTTCCTATGCTTTTGGAAGTCTCTTCAAGGCTTGCCATACTTTCAAGAAAGGGCTTCAAAAGAGGCTAGTCAATGGTACCAAGATAAATCTGGATTCAGACATATGGGTCTCAGACAAACTTGTAACACCCATATTCAATAGTGAGCACCCAAAAAGAGAGAGCATCAAAAGGGTATTCGATCTCATAGGGCCTAATAGAGCTTGGAAAGCTAATCTAATCTGGAACCTCTATTCAAAAGAGGATGCTAGAACAATTCTTGCAGCCCATATCCCAAGAAAAGGAACGGAGGATGATATTGATTGGATCGACACAAAAACAGGTTCTTATACAGCTAAGTTAGGATATTGGTTTCTCAACCCCAAGTCTCCAGGGCTTGATGAGGACAAAAAATTATGGAAATTCATCTGGAATTATGATATTTTCCCAAAGTGGAAACACTTCTTATGGAAAATCTTACTCAAAGCTCTTCCAACAGTTGATAACCTCACTAAAAGAAGTATAATAGACATATACCCGGTCTGCAAATTTTGTAGGAAGGGAAAAGAAAGTTCAGCTCATCTGTTGAGAGCTTGCGAATTCTCAAAAAGAATTTGGGCTTCAACAATGGGCATCAGAACAAATCATCTAAGTCATATATCCATACAAGATTGGATAAGAAACTTTCTAAGCCTTTTCAGAAGGAACAAAAAAAGAAGAAGGGGAAACCATGAGGAGAGACTTCATTTCCACTCTTTGGGGAATTTGGTTACATAGGAATGAGATTATTTTTGGCAGAGCTAAGTTGGACCCTGAGTGAATTCTTGCTATAATATACAAGATAATAGCAGAAGATACAACAACACAATAAGAAAATGGGAAGGAAAAAATAAAACAGCCCAAGATCAACTGATCCATCAAGCTCCAACTACAAAAACAACGATTTGGACAACAGGGAAATAGAGTTCCAACCCTCCTCAAATTATGTTGTTGATGGTTTATGGAAAAAGAATATGAATAAGAAAGAATGGCATGCAGCTATAGCGTGGAAGAATGAGAGCTTAAAAGTTAACGAGGAAAACACTATCATGATTTTTGCCTCTTCTCCAGAGCAAACTGAAGCTTATGCGGTCCTAAATGCTATTATAGATATGCAATGGAGATGTCCAGAACTGATTATCAAAACAGATAACATTGGGGTTGTTCAAGCTTTATGCCATAATAATGGAAGCAACAAGAATATAGATTCGATGATAAGAGAAATAAAGTTCATAGCTAGTAGTTTTTAATATTTTGCATGTATAAAAGTAAAAAGGGATGAGGTGAAGTTAGCCCATAATCTGGCCCAAAAAGCTAGAAGAGGCTAATTATTTCCCCCTCCTACTTGTTTTACCCGTTGTAAAAAAAAGTATAATATAGAGACAAATTAACATCTCTTGCCAACATTTTATATTACATATTCTCAAAATGATTTGAATGGACAATATCAGCTGACAACAAAAAGAACTAAACTTTATGATTTCAACAATTTAACTAGACCACTTGGTAATTTTCTGTGTAAATCTGGATTCTTTGGGTAAATTTTGGAGGAGATCCACCTCTTAGAGGCTAGATGTTGACAACCTGCATAGGTCGCAACAAAGATTAAAAAAAAAGGTTAGAAACAAAACGACTAAAGAGGGATAGAATTTGGGGACAAATAATCGACAAGATATGGAATCTGTGTCCTGCGCATCAAGATGCAAAGGAACGTATACTTACTATCTTACTGACAATGCCAGAAAGTCATCTCATTTCCTAACCTAGCAATGTGGAGATTGAAACGGAAAGCAACTAATATAGCAAATCGATATAAATATTGGAATTCGTAAACTATCAATATTGTGATAATTTGCATACCTTAGGCCAAAAAATGTACTTGTGGCAGTGAATCGCACAGATTTGGGGAAGAAGGCTGATGAGTCAGCAGCAGGTACAATAAACTCCAGAACCCCACTGCAACATTAAGAAAGATGTTATAACCTAGGATTGAAGATACCTACTAAAATCCCTCTTCTTCTTTCCTTCTACCAAACAAAATTTTCAATTGCAAAAAATCTTTCCATTGAGAAAGAAACAACCAATACTCGTAAGATCCTTACTTGGGATTAGAGCAGTCAATCAGAACAAGGGACCACTCCAAAACAGAATTCCTGGGATCATACCTGACAAAAAGATACCCACAAACATGATTAAATAGAGAGCCAATTCATGCCATAGTAGGACAAGACTCTCACTTTGGATGTTGATCTCATGCTTGACATCTTTCGCAAAGCTTTAGAAAATGTAGAATATTAGGATTAATCACTTTTACTCACTTCCAGTCCCCCTTGATTTGTGTTACATTTGGAGCCTCTCTAAGAGCAGGGAGGGGTAGAGAGACAATAACATTTTGTAGATCAAACATTGACGAAGCTTTGTACTCAATGCTGAAATAGGTGTCACTTCCAGAGACAGAAGGCCAACAATTGACTGCGAAATAAAAAAAATTATGAGAAGATGAAAAATAAGAAATTATAAACCCAACAATCAGCTGTAACACCCCTAGGTGTGCAGGAGCCCACTAGTACATATTGTCCTCTTTGGGCCCTAACCCGCAAGGTTTTGCTTTGGTGTAGAACCGAAGTCCTACCCAAAAGACCTCTACTAGGTGGAGGTGTCCACCTTTTGATAAAGAAGGCTTCGTTCTCCTCAACTTCTGATGTAGGATAGCCAAGATCTTAGACACCTTCTCCCCTCCTTTAAGGAGCCTGCGTCCCCGTAGGTACTAAAGGACACCAGAATGGGTCTTGACTCTGATACCATCTGTAACACCCCTAGCTGTGCAGGAGCCCACTAGTAGATATTTTCCTCTTTGGGCCCTAGCCCGCAAGGTTTTGCTTTGGTGCAGTTTCGAAGTCCTACCCAAAAGGCCTCTACTAGGTTGAGGTATCCACCTCTTAATAAAGAAGGCTTCGTTCTTCTCAACTTTCGATGTGGGATCCAAGATCTACTAGGTTGAGGTGTCCACCTCTTAATAAAGAAGGCTTCGTTCTCCTCAACTTTCGATGTGGGATAACCAAGATCTTAGGCACTACATGACATCGAAATGGGCCTGGCTCTGATACCATCTGTAACACCCCTAGGTGTGCAGAAGCCCACTAGTAGATATTGTCTTCTTTGGGCCTAGCCCGCAAGGTTTTTCTTTGGTGCAGGACCAAAGTCTTACTCAAAAGGCCTCTACAAAGTTGAGGTATCCACCTCTTAATAAAAAAGGCTTCGTTATCCTCAACTTCCGATGTGGGATAGCCAATGGGGACGCAGGCTACTTAAAGGAGGGGAGAAGGTGTCTAAGATCTTGGCTATCCCACATCGGAAGTTGAGAAGAACGAGCCTTCTTTATTTAGAGGTGGAAACCCGAACCTAGTAGAGGCGCTTTTGGGTAGAGGACCTGGTCCCGCACCAAAGCAAATCCTTGCGGCTAGCACCCAAAGTGGAAAATATCTACTAGTGGCCTTTGCACACCTAGGGAGTGTTACATCAACATGCATTCGACACATATAAAGTATGCAAAGCTTTACACTCACTTGTCAATGGAACAACTGATTCATCTGTGCTCTGCATTCGCCATCTTAGAAGCCTAACACGGTCACTGGGAAAAGGTCTGTTAGGATCTTTCAGACCCAAAATACTTTCATTTGAATACAACTCCTTGTTGATGTCAGGATGCGTTTCGAACGATACACTAGGATTAACACCAGACTCAACTTGCACGTTAAAAATGACATCAAGGGTAGGTTAAGAAGGCCACCATGTAGCAAAAACTAGGTGCAGCACCAAGTACCTGAACTTGGACATTAGCATCTTTCTCCTCAAGAATCTGAAGTGATAAAGTCCCTTGAACGTTGAGGTTACTGAGACCACCTTCTCGTTTGAGCGTCACATTGAGCTTCTCCTCCACAGTCAATGTTAGGGGATACGTTAGTGGTAGAGCAGCAACTTTAGACTTGCTTGAAGTTGGTGGGACATCCTCTACAATCATTTCACATTATGCTTTCAAGGATTCTAAGGATTTGTTTGTCCCTTATGTTTTACCAAGCTTCATGCCAAGACCCTTAGACGGAGCACTGACAGCTGAAGCTGGACGAGCTGATGCTGTCAACCAAACAAAGTCAATCAGCATGGGAGAACCAGTCACTGTTTTACTAAGAATAATATATCAATTGCAAAGAATGCAGAAAGCACAGGTAGTCTAAGTGATGACTTGCAAAGTTGTCATAAAGACATGATCAAGAGTTAAGCTGCTAGTAAATTAGGATAGGCATTTGATTTGATGGAGACAACTTGACCTTCTAATTTCTGCCACCTACCCCACTAACCCCCAAGATAAAGAGAATAGAAAACCAAAGAAAACGTACTATCTTGAGTCAGAAGACAGGAGAGCAAACATGATCACAAGAGACAATGGTTGGAACGACATTTGACGAAAATGTGACTACCTTGGCGCTTAACTACCAGAACAAAACCCCCAATGTTAGATAACTAGATTCCACATCTAGTTCATTGTGGGAAGGTGACTTGCGAGTGATTAGGGTAGTAGAAGTTAGTATAATTATTTGAAATGATATCAACAACCATGTGGAAATGTCAATAAATAAAGGTCGAAGCCTAAAGGGTATCACGTGAAGTTCAAAAGCTCCCCAATATTACAAGTACACCATATAAATTTCCAAAAAGAAGAACTTTACGCGGGCAACACTACGAATACCGGGGATCAAATGCCTGGACATAACATCTTAAATCCCAGGGGTGGTTAAGGTCATGTGCGGGGTGAACAACTATACAGGGCCCCTAAAATATAAGGGCCCAATTCTATTAGTTGTCTGGCCAAAGAAAAAAAATCTAAATCAAATATCAGATTGTTCCTTTCCAATTTATCGAGTGAAATGTTTGAGGCAGATTCAGAGATGTTAATTTATATATGGTGTTTTGCTTCGTCTCATCTTATTCTAAAAAAACCTTATTAAATGACTTTTTCGTCTCTTCCTATTCACCAAAAAAAAATCAAATCGTTTTAATTTAATTTAGCATAGGGCTGCTAAATTCACTAGTGGAAAAAAGTGGATCTGTCACAATATAACCACTCCGGTTAGGCCCAAATCGGATCAGCTAAAGTCAACTGATCCGGTTAGGGCCAAATCCGGATCCGTTATTCGTGCCATTTTTCCGCACAATTTATTTGAACCAAACTGATCCGGTTGGAATAGATTGACCGGATCAGTTGGCCCAAATATAATATAAAAGACGCAGAGTCAAATCTTGTTACTTTAACCGCCAAATAAAGGTGTTCGTGTTAGAGTCATCTGAATATATGTTTAAAAAAAGGCTTATCCATGTTGTACTCAAATTAAGCCGTGGTAGATAATAATGATCAAAGTAAGCAAGGTTTGATTACGAAAGCCAAACGTGGCGTACGTTCTGAATGCATGAGAAATAATTGATAGTAACCATTACTTTTGTAAGTGGGCAATTTGCATAATCCAAATCATCGTAGTTTGCTTATATTATCTTTCTTATGTGAGTTGGACATAAAGTGAATTCTTTGATCAAAATACCAAGTTTTTTCAACTAAGACAATATTTCTGGGACAGGATAGTGATAGTTAAGACATTTAGTTGTTGTATATGCTTAACTTGTATTGACCTTATGCGTTAACCTTAGCCATTCAAAGAAGAAAGGAGGAAAGGAATTATAGCTTAACCTGTTTTGGAGTAAACATCTTATTTTTAAGTTGTACACACACTTCCTGCGTGCTCCTTGCTCGCCGGTAAACTTTTTCAGTCTGTTGGTTCCTTGGTTGCATTTGATTGTACTTCATGTTCATCGCGACGTTAAGTCTTGTAGCAATATAAGTTTTTATAGATTAAATTTTGGAACTGATAGAATCGCATCTGCTTCTTAAGCATATGTAGGTCTCATATGAATGCAAACTAATGAAAGAATGAATTCTGATGAGGATATACTTGACTTGTCATGTATGGTAGTCAAATTTTTGTCATGTTAACCTTTTGAACATATAAATTTATTCCATGGTCATTTTGAACAATAAAGAGCCTGATGCAACATTATAGTCTGTCTTTACTCTTTACCAGACAGCAAAACTTAAGATGATAAATTACCTGAATGTTAGGTTGAGTAATTCATGTGATTGGAATTGCTAATTATTTACATGTAGATTTGTATAAGAATATAAGAGAGATCTATCTTTTTCAAGACTTTAGTTGAAGTCAAGAAATACAAGAATGCTGGCATCATCTGAGACATTCACTGAATCTGGTGCAATTGCAGCTGAAGCTGGTGCTGCTAAGATGATTACAGAGGTTACTGACAGTATTCTGATAAGGTCATACATGAACTGCTTTGCCCGAAGCTTTCTTCAACATTCTAACTTTGTGCAACTGTATAGTTTTGCAGCCTCACAGGAATAGTTCGCGGAGTACCTTCCCATTGTTCGTGAAGGAGAATCGAGTTATTTATGTTCTTACACTCTGATAAAGATGCAAGATAGTTCTCTTGAAGACTGGATTCTAGTAGACAGTAGTCAGCACAACTGGAGGAAGGTATGTCTATTTAGCCATTATGGATTTTTGAGCTTATAGAATGGTCAATGGAATTCCAAACAAGCATTATTACACAAGCACCAAGTTATAATCTCATACCACATAATCTATGAAGCACTGTAACCTCTAGGTCCCTAGGTGTTTTAGAAATGTTTCCATTCTCAAAGCCTTGGCCGTATTACATGCTAATGAAGCCCAAAAATGGATAGGATGTGAGGTTTTATGGTGTCAGATTCGTTTCTGTTTTGGAAACTCCAACAATTTCCTTGCTACATGTCTACATTTACGCGTGGAGGTAATTGGGTGTTGCTCTCTTGATACAAAAACTGCTCTCTAGATCGAAGAGAACGAGTTTAAGTTGCTCTCCAGTCCACCTTCTTAGGTTTGTTATGTCATGTTTAGGAGGCTGAGTTATTCCCTTGTAAGCTAAGCCACAGAAAGGGCAATCTGAGATTAGTTGCACTTAGTCTTAGATACCTTTTTATCATGCTATAATGGGACAGTGAATTGATATTAATCCAAATACTATCCTTGTGTGCTTTATGATGTTTTTAATGTTCTCTTCCTATCATGTGCTAAGGGCTGAAGCAGAGCTGTGTACTGATTTAACTTTGTACAAATTATTTGCAGTGGGGAAGGATTCAATTGAACGAAGTTAAATTTACCATCAGTAGAAAGCAAACATGGATGACTATAGGCAGAAGAATCAAACATGGATGGCTGACGAATTACGTGTATCTGCTTTCATTAATTCAGTAAGTTCTGCGCAGTACTACTTTGCACTCATCTGAAATGTAAAACTTATATAGACCTGGCCCACACTAAATTAGTGTGGACCTAATGCTAATTCATGTGATTTATGAAATAAAAGGGTCACTACATAAAAAAAAATAGATATAAAAGATAAGTATATATAGATTGTAAAGTTTGACTATGTGAAAAA
Source organism: Beta corolliflora (assembly GCA_947648045.1). Classification (NCBI taxonomy): domain Eukaryota; kingdom Viridiplantae; phylum Streptophyta; class Magnoliopsida; order Caryophyllales; family Amaranthaceae; genus Beta; species Beta corolliflora. The sequence continues at coordinate 69,590 of CANSZD010000824.1, forward strand.
AAATGTTCCTAGGTCACAAAGTGAAAATTTCATTATGATAAACTAATGTAAGAAAGAGTGACTATATTAAAAAAAAACGGTTACTATGGTACATAGTAACTGTATAGTGTAACTTAAAATTTTAAAAGGTTACTCTATATGAAAAAAAGGGTCACTATGTAAAATAAGTGGCTTTGGAACACAATAATATTATTGTGGACCAGGTCCACGCAAGACTAACAAATTCCTACGTTCGAAACTCATTAAGGGGAAGGGGTTGGGGAAGGCATGCATAACAATTGCCCTTTGTTTGGATAGCAATCTTGGAGGGAAAGGTAGGAAAGGGAAGGAGAGGAAGGAGGAAGGAAAGGAACAGAAGAGCGAGCTTGTATTTACCTTCCAGAATTTTCCAACATTGGAAGTATTTGGTCGGGAATATGAAAGTGAATCATTCCAAATCCTTTCCCTTTCCCGTGTATCCAAACAAATTGAATCTCTTCCTTTCTCTTATCTCCAAATTCCCCTATTTAAACAAACTATGGGACTTTGTTTGGATAAAGAATGATAAGTGGGAAATTTAGGCGAAAGAAGGAGAGGGAAGCGGGGGAAGGAAGGGGAGGAAAGAGTGAACTTGCACTTTCTTTTTTAAAATTTTCCAGGAAGGATTTGCTTCATTAAAAGTGGAGAAAAATCAATCCTTCTAATTCCCATCCATTCCACCATGTGTATCCAAATAAGGGAAAATGTGTCTCTTGCTTTTCCTTCTCTTCCTTTCCCTCCAAATTCTCCTATTCAAACAAAGTATTAGTATCGACCTTAAATACTAACACATTGTATTACTACTAAAACAAAGCATAAGCGTGAAACTGGAAGTAATTAAATGGGAGCGGAGGAAGTATATCAGCGTCTAACACTCTTAAGTCTTAACATATAGACACTACTACTTTCTCATATTGTTGCTGTTGTACTTGTATACTTGTAATAGTATATAGGGCACTACTCGTAGCATATAACAGAGCTAGAGAGTTTGCTACAGATACGCCGAGTCAGCAAGCAGTTGCTAGCTAACTTTGGTGGTGAAGTGGAGGAGCAAATGACTGTGCTCGAAAGAGCTTAATTTCTCTTGTCTCAAAAACTTAGAACATGGTGAAATAAAAGTACTTCAAATAAAATAATATGTAGGTGTTAAAGGTTATTTTATAACTTACATTTCTAATGATCATTAAAGTTATAGAGAACAAGAGGGGGTAGGAAAAGCATAAAGAAGAGGAGCATTGAGATTTGAGAATATAGCCTTATTCGGTTAGTCCTGCTGTGGGCCTGTGACAAATAAAGTCGCTGCGCAGTGAGCCAGTGAGCATCTTGACAATTTTAATCATCATTTTAAAAAAAATTCGCTCAAAATTTTATTCATAAAAAAAAAATGAGTAATATGACCCAAAAGAGAAAGACTAAAGGCTTGTTCTTTTAGACTGAACTGAGCTGGTCTGAAGCATCGAGAGTAAAGTCGCTGAAATGAACTAAGTGTAATGAACTAAACTAAAACTGTCCAAAAAAAAACATGGCCTAATAGGCCTCTTTGGCTTCGAAATATAAGTGAGTACTTTCTCTTGAATAAAGCCACTGGCAAAAGTAGTGAATGATGGAGAGCATACATCAAGATTCCATGGCAGGTTAAACTTTAGTGTTTGGTATTCATAAAAGATAAAACTCCCCCCTAAACATGTCAAGAAATGATTGTATTGGAATTTGGAACTCCAATTTTGGTTTTTTTTAGCATTGACTAGATAAAATTAAATTTGAATCAATATTAATTACTCCCTCCGTCCCATATTATAGTGCTTCTTTTCTTTTAAAGTGTCCCAAAATATAATTCTTGTTTCCATTTTTATTTCACACTTTTTCATGATTTTCCTAGAAAAATTGTGCCACCATTATTTATTTACTTTTTGAAAATAGTATTTTGCTTTGTTTATTCAACCCAAGGGTTGAATTAGTCATGTATTTAATGCTCTTTCACCACTTATTATCATTCTCTCTCCTAAAATCAGCTTTTTCCCCATAACATTTATTTTCAATACACAAATACTCTTTACATTTGTCTTAGATTCTATTTACCTTAATACCCGTGAAAAAATAGAATCAAGCACTATAATATGGGACGGAGGGAGTATTTGAGTAGGTACATTAAAAATTAAAATTCAATTTATAATCAATTAAACGTTTTCATATATACATGCATAAACTGGAAAAATCGAGCATGACTCAAATATTACTTAGTTTATCCCTAATTTTTTTCCATATAACAAATGTTAGTATAGCTTGAAGGGTTGTAACTGGTGATGTTGTAGACTTGTACTTGTAGTGATAAAAAAAGGGTGGTGGACCGCTACTTGTACTCTCATCTGTGTCAATTGTTGATGTATGACGTCTATTTGTTGCATAAATCCTTTTAAAGTATCATTATTATCTCTTTTAGCAAAAAATACAAAATATATAAGAAAAATGTTCATTAGCTTCTCCTATTTAAAGCATACCGAATTGTGAGATAATAAAATTATATGATAGCATTCTAGTTGCTAAACCTCATCTTGATATGTCATGAGCTGCATAAAGCCAATTTCAACTTGAGAGACTTGAAAAGCTCTGAAGAGAAATGAAGTAACTAATCGATATTTGCTTAATGCCTATAAGGATTTCAAAAATATTGCGGAAAACTTCGTAGTAATATAAGTGTTATGAGTCCAATAATTCCAAGTTCAACCTCAGCTCAACTTATTAGTTATTACCCCTATGACAAACAAACAACCAACATGAACTTTTTTCATTGCATTTTATTGATGAGTACGTAGCCTAAACTTAGAATGGAGATTATGATCTACTTAATAAGTAACTCCATTCAAAAATGGTAAAATTGACCTCAACACTGTGAACTATAGCGCAGGTGCACCCAACACCACCAACTACGACTTATAGCCAGAACACCACTAAGTACGGACCTGGGTGCAGTCCGTACCATAAATGAGGCCGGAGACTAGAATTCTCACCGACGACGGGATAATCTTAATATTTTATTATTATTTTTTCCATTTTCCCCCAGGTCTCCGGCCTCATTTGTTTTATTATATGAGTTATTTTGAGGTGAGAATTCTAGTCTCCGGCCTCATTTATGGTACGGATTGCACCCAGGTCCATACTTGGTGGTAATCTGGCTATAAGTCGTAGTTGGTGGTGTTGGGTGCACCTGCGCTATAATTCAGAGTGTTGAGGCCAATTTTGCCTTAAAAAATAAGGTGCTTTCTAGGAATGACAAATCATGCACAATTTGGACTGCTAAATCCACACACATCCAATTTTCTCCTCCAAATACCCTCTTATTTTGTCAATGAAATACCCTAACTACTCTGTGCGGCTATTTATTAATAAAATTGATTTATTCAATAATTATCATAACTGTATTTTACTATCATCCTTGTTCCTGTGTGTTGTTAGTTGTTACTCTCCTCATTCCTCAATATGGTTTGCAATAAAAATGCAATAACCACTAACAAGGTTAGCCCACTACTTAATTGTCTCGTACGAGCTATAATTTAAGATGTAGCGCATGATAACTCATTCATCTAGAAATGTCAACTAATCACAATACTACAACAGAAACGACATGTGCATGCCGACGTGCCATTAGATTAACACACATTGACATAGCTTTTCTACCTTATAATCAACCGCTTATGCATTCTTCTTCCCATTTGGTAAACACAATATATATACATCATTAATAAATATACAAGTATATAAATCGCGTTCAAATATATTATTGACATTATTTTCGGACATAAGAATGAGAGAATACCCGTCAAAAAGAATGAGAGAATACGAAAGTGTGATGGTATTTGACTTAAATATGAGTTAATACTGAGTAGTGAAAGATATGGGCATAGCCGCATAGGGGAGAACCATATACACTACAATCCACATTTACAATTTTATTGCTACATCTCCTTCCCTCCCAAAAGAATCCGACCCGCAAAACCCGCCTACCGATTATACATGCGAGAAGTGTCAGTTTAATAGGGTCATTCATCTTACCTACCTTTAAAAAATATATAGATATATACAATTTTATTGCTAAGTTTTATTTGTTTATTAAGTCTAACTAGATTTTGGACCCGTGCATAATGCACGGGAATTTTTTATATCAATAAGAATGCTTGTATATCAGCTATATTGAAAACATATAAATGGTTCTTTACGTCTACTCGATCAAAAACTTTTTTGCATAATAAAATGCACATTTATATTAATTATAAAGTTGTTTAGCATATACATAATACTCATATGTTTTGGAAGACTTCTCTATATGCTACATTAATCGTATTATTAGACATCCCATGTTCTTTCTCACAAATTAGTATTATTAGGCACTTTTTACTCATGACTCTAGAAATGGCTACGTAAACTTGGCCATGGTTGAGAACCTGGTCTCGGGAGATACAAACCCACCATACGATAAAGATTGTCCTTGACTTTTAACGCCGCCAAAGGGAACCGCATTTTCGAAACCTCATAGGAAATTTTATTCCATCTCGACGGAATGAGTATCATACGGGATATAAATACCTTATTCCCCGTTGCTACCTAAAATGATCACAACTTGGATGATTCGGTTTCCTACATGCTTGATTACCAGCCTAGTATTGTTACACAAACCAGATGTTGGGTCAATATTCCTCATTAGCATCACTGATGTACCAATCTTCAGTCTTATATAGTAATTCAGTAGATCGGACCATCTAATGGTATTAATTAGGAATTCAGTGGAGTAGATTTTCATGCACTTCAAAGTTGCACTTCCTTGGAAATTGCATTTGAACTTAAAATATACTCTATTAATTCCCCAGGGTAACTCGGACAACACATGATCATTCACCATCTCCACTATCTCATGGGACGAAGCAAGAATAACCCTCGTTAACTCTAATTTCAAACTTTGAGAACTCCTTGAAAACAACTCTATCTAAATTCCAAAACTAATAACTTGTGATTTAAACTTTATGATCTTGTATTGAGAAGAACTAAATCTGGCTTATGACTCGTGCATTATACATACGACTATGAAATATAACTTATTTTGAGAAAATTGACTTGCTCCATCCTCCAATGTTATTCTCTTTGTTTTCTCAAGGTCTTGAATGCATACATTTGAATATTTGATCATTACTTTTTTTTATTAGTTACACATACCAAATGGATCCAAACATATCGTACACAAAATTTGAACACATACCAGAGCCGGCTAACAGGGGGAGCACCTTGAGCGACGGCTCAGGGCCCCTCTTTTTTATGGGCCCCATCTCTTTGAAAAAAATAATCTTTAAAAAAGTTTTGGGAGGTTGTGCTTTTTTTAAAAAATAAACTCCCTATATTTTAGAACTAATAATTTGTGATTGAAACTTTATGATCTTGTATTGAAAAGAACTAAATCAGGCTTATGACCCGTGCATTATACGACTATGAAATATAACTTATTTATTATAAATAGTACTATTGTTATTACTTTCCTATAATTGACACTAAGATATTAAAGGCTGTACGTTATTATTATTTTGGAAAGTGATTGATTCAAATTTAAAATCCTTAACATAACCGGTTTATTGGTGTATGATTTATTTCCTAAAATGTTGGATGATTGATTGAAAGAATTGAGCAACGCCCAAAAATATTTTTAAAGAGAGGCCTGAAGAATCATGACACGTGGCAGCTGTGTGAAATGCAATGACAAACCGAGAAGCAACGTGAGGCTTTGAAGAATATGGGGCTGCCACATAGGATGAAGTTTTCTTGCTTTAATATTATATATATGATGATTACAACTCTAAAAGAGGACAACTTAATTACCTCCTTACTTTTCAACAATGAAGTAGACAGTGGACCGATATTAGTTGATAGTTGGATCTCAAGATTTATTGGTGAACTTTATATTCGGTATTCTCTTTTTTGGTACCTCATAAAGTGAGAATTGAGATCTGGAAAATCTTTTTTATTTAATGGTACCTTCACCAAAAGGAAATTATATATTTTGTTGATGTGGACTAGACTTCGACACCAATGCATAATCCAATGACGTGAAAGCATATTTTGATAAATTTGATATAACTGAAAACGGATTTCGGTAATCCAACAAGGAGGAGGAGAGCTTTCCATACAGTTCAAAGGAGGGTTCATACTTAAATCAATGGAAATAAGTAGAAGAACTCCTAAATTTATAATGTGATATGTTATCTCATCTTTCTCCAATATGGGACAACTCACATGTGCACAACAAATAAGGGGATTAACAAATTTGCATTAACGAGTAACGGCCCAGATATGTGAAGTATTCCAATGGTTATAGTCGGACTATTTTTATTACAACATTTTTTTTCTAGGAGAGCCTACTTGGAACTTGGAAGGATGGGTAAAGGGGAAATAAATTCTACGTAAAGTACCAGGATTCGAACGCTGTTTTAGGGGTGAGAGGTGAATAAACTAGCATCCACTCCTCTTATAGTCACACTCTCAGACTATTCATCAAGCCTAGGAATAGTAAGTTTATTATTCATTTGAGAAGCAATACATTACGAAAATAAATTAAACTTACTTAAAATATCGTTAGGAATTAGGAGTACTGCACAATAATTTTGGGTCAATTTTAAAACAACAAATTACTTTACATATCTGGAAATTTTAAGGAAAAAATATCCAAAAGATCTCAGAAAGGATAAGTTTTTATTATAATATGAGTATTAAGATTATAATTTGTAAACATTGACCTTATTTTTTTCTTAGTAAAAAACTTATATGGACTTGGTCCACACTAAAATAGTGTGGACCTAATGCTAATTCATGTGATTTATGAAAAAGAAAGGATCATTATATAAAAAAATAAATATAAATGATGAATAGATATAAATTATAAAATTTGACTATGAAAAAAAAGGTTACTATGTCACAAAGTGAAAATTTCATCATGATAAACTAATGTGAGAAAGAGATACTATATTAAAAAAAAAACAGTTACTATGGTAGATAGTAAATGTACAGTGTAACATAAAATTTGAAAAGGTTACTATATGGAAAAAAAAAAGATCACTATGTTAAATAAGTAGTTTTGGTCCACAATAATATTATTGTGGATCAAGTCCATGTAAGACTAACTCTTTTTTTAATATATATTACTGTATGTAATTAAAAATATTTATCACGAATTCTTGTTAAGTCATTGTCAATGTATATTTTAAAGAAAAACAAAGTTATATAAAATTTCTGCTATTTATAATTTTTCGAATATGTAACTATTTATATTTATGGTCATATATAACCAACTATAAAAGTATTTGCAGAGTGGAGTGAGTATAAAAATAGACAAGTACAAGATTCTTATAGGACAGCTGAAAAAGTTCTTAATGTGGACCACTTACCTAGTATCTCTGTGGTCCAGATTTTAGGGGCCACCAAAATTTAGGACCAAAGTAAGCCAGCACACTAGTGGGCCAATCAGCCCGTGAACAAATCTCTATCAGCACGATTATGGCAAATACGTAGTAGAATTTTTAGTTCTGCGATGATGAGAATCACAAATTCACAACTGTGAGAAGTTTAATGATTGATAATCTTACTTGTATGATGTAGTATTAAATTTTGTTAATGAATATCTTTTCTTGAAAATATTGCCAGTATTTTTTTTTCTACTAGTGATGTCGTATATGCATCACATAATAATAGTGATCGATGTAGTAACACTCGACATCATTTGGTTTTGTTAAATATTGATTATCTACGTACATATGTGGATATCAGCTTGTTTGGTTGGTAACTCTCATAGAGATGGTATCATTGATCTGATATTGCAACTTGTCTGTATTAGCGTTCTTTGTAGCTCTATATTAATCCAAAAAATATCTATCGATTTAAGGTACATAGGCATGAGACTTGACAAACATTACCACTATCTAAACCAAGTCAAGCATATTACAGTTTGTAGGGAAAAATATGTCTCTATGTACCAATTAGATTAAACAAACTTTACAAACTCTTCCACTAACAAGAAACCACAAGCCGTGAAATAGACCTACTAGTGTTCATAGAAAATTAGTGATAAATCAAGACAATAGTCATGCAAATGATGTGTGATACAAAACTGATTAACCAAGAAGTTATAAAACAATAATCATATGCTTATTATACTCATATTATCAAGTATAATAATTATAAACCCCAAATTAAATGACAATTTGGAGCTAAAAGTCCATAATTTATGACTAATCACAAATTTGATTGGATCCCAAATAATCTATATTCTATAGTGTCCTTTAAATTATCTGTGTCCTACTACAATTTTGGGTCAGTTTGATAGTAGACAACATCCCCAGTATCACTAACATAATGATCTTTCTTAAAGCTGTTTAAGAGAACATTAAATAAATATAATGGAATAGGTCCAGATTTCTTTGGTTCACGGTAGTACTTCCCAAGAACTGGCTTTGCTGCTTCTGTCTGAAATATCATGTTATAGAATTACCAAATGTCAGAAAAAGGAAAATATTATAAATTGAATAATTGGGCTATACATTTAAAATTAATACTAACTCCGTTCCTATTTAATAGTTATACTTTCATTTTTAGACCGTTCCTTTTTAATGGTTACACTCTTGCTTTTTCTATATAAGGTAAAATATCAATCATCATTCCCACTATTGGTCCCCCATGTCGTCCCACAAAAGTCTCCCACATGCTAAAACTTTCTCTCTCCTATAATTTTTTATTGTTGATTTGTACTTGATTTGTACTTGATTTGTACTTGTTGCTGCCAACTTTTAACTTTATGCAACTTCTCTCTCCTACTTTACTCATTTTGCATTGGTTCTAATGAAAAGCAAAGTGTAACTATTAGAATTTTTTCCTTGAATAATGCTAAAATGAGTATTAATTCCTGAAATGTGCCCAAGTTCAAATTAATTCCATGGATACCGTCCACGTAGGACGGCACGCCAGAAATTTGTTTTTTTCAAAGCAAACCGCTACTCAGAGTAGCGGTTAACTTTACGTTATTTGAAAATAGTATATGGGGTAAAACCGCTACTGGGGGTAGTGGTTTACTAGGCAAAACCGCTACTTGAAGTAGCGGTAAACTGTGAAACAAAAAAAAAAAAAAAAATTGTTTTTTTTTTCATAGTAAACCGCTACTTCAAGTAGCGGTTTATATGCATCCCTTTTATAACCTGTCTCAGGGACATCATATAGCCGCTATTTGAAGTAGCGGTCAACTTTACATTATTGGTATTAACCGCTACTTGGAGTAGCGGTTTATATGCATGCCTTTTATAACTTGTCTTAGGGACATCATATAACCGCTATTTGAAGTAGCGGTCAACTTTACATTATTGGTATTAACCGCTACTTGGAGTAGCGGTGTTGTTAAAAAAACAAAATTCTCGCGTGCCGTCCTACGTGGACGGTACCCAGGGAATTAATTTAAACTTCGGCACATTTCAGGAATTAATACCCATTTTAGCATTATTGAAGGAAAAAATTCGTAACTATTAAATAGGAACGGAGGTAGTATATACTTACTGCTTCAATTAGATGATAATGTGGAATTTGTGGGAAAAGATGATGAATAACATGAGTGCCAATGTCATGGTGGATGTTGTTTATCCATCCGTAATCACGATCAATTGTTGTAAGCCCTCCTCGAAGGTAACTCCATTCCTAATGAAAGGGCGGAAAAATTAAACTTGTAATCTATACATTCTAATAGTATATACTTTTTCCGTCTTCTAATTAATAATTGTTTCGATTTGATTTTATGTTTGCAACTACAAAACTTTGATCATTTAATAATCTATGAGTAAAATTTATATTTTGAAAATATACACATCTACAAACATCTAAAATGAACTGTGAACATCTATTGTTATATGGAAAAGTCACAAAAACGTACTGCACTAAGAGGCCGTCAAACAAAAAACAGACCAAATTAAGTACTACTTTCAAATGGTGCAAAGGATGATGTAGAATGATGGTTTTATTGAATGATGGTTTGCGAATCTAACAAGACCCCACTTGACTATGTTTCCTCTTAATATAATGATGCGAAATTACTTAACAAAGTTGGTTGATGAATAGTGCCAAAAATCAAATGTTGCAACAAAAAAAAAACAGAGGTAGTATATGTATAGAAAGATAAAGGAGTTAAAAACAATAACACACCTCACCGCGGTACCAGGGAAGTTTGTGATCATCAGGGCCATGGTGATGCAAGTAAGTCACCATGTCCAGCCACATGACAAAGATCTGAAATTAATACATATAATATGTGAATAAGAATAAGATAACCATATACTTCCTCCGTTTCAAAATAAGTGAAACACTTCTCTCATTTATGTGAGAGCTTTTTGACACAAGTGTTTCACTTATTTTGGAACGGAGGAAGTATTCTATTTACCCCATTTTATATTGGTACATGAAAAAGAATATCATAGAAGAAATATCAAAACTCACCACATAAGGAACACCATATAGTTTGAGCAAGTGAATAGGGCCCATAACAAAACACAAACTCACAAGCAAAGCTGCCATTGCAGACCAACAAAGTGTGGAGATCATAACATCATGTTTTTCATTTGGAGTGAACAAATCACTTTCTGAGTTGAAATGTGAGCCTGCTTTTCCAGGACTTCTTCTCCACTGTAGTACCATTTTTAAAAAAGAACAATAATTAAGCCACTTAATAATAGGTACAACAAAAGAATTATCAATCTGAAGTTGAGGAAATATCAAGATAATTAAATTGAAGGCTCACCAGATAAATTGGATATGCAAGCAATGGAAATGGAAAGGTGAACCTTAACTTCTTTGTCATAGTGTCTAAACTATTGTACATTTTTTCAGACAACTGAAATAAAGCACAAAAGAATAAATCAATGATAAAATTCGTAAAAGAATCAAGGGGGAGCTCAATGATAGATTTCATAAGTTGGATATAATGTCGTTATTTCTTTCAGGGTTGTTTGCCCGTTTATCAGTTTAATTGGTTGGGATTTTATTAAAGGACGGGAATGGAGATCCCTTCATAACCCCAATCTCCCTAAAAAAACAAATTCGGTAACAAATTTATAAGTCTCATATGAAGCGTACATACAAAATAGTGAAAGAGTTTTTCTTTTATTTTTTTCCAAAAATTTAAAAGCAAATGAATCTCACTTTAAGTTATTGTAAGTACGCCTCGTCCAAAATTAATACTCCCTCTGCTTTTTTTTATTTGTTACATTGTTATGTTGGGAATTGAACCACTAACTTTGACCGTTTATTTTGATTTTTTCATAAGTAAAATTATAGTCATGTGTGGTCTTGTTAGATTCGTCTCGATGTGTAGATTCATATTATTAAATTTTTATAATTTTTACTTAAACGAAATAAGAGATATTAAGGATTATATAACGTCTTGAAAACCGCGCACCAACAATGTAGCAAATAAAAAAAACAGAGGGAGTAATTAATAGCAATAATAACTTGAAAACAGAGTTGACAAGCTTACTGGGTGCCATGATTCATCGTTCTCAACATGACCATGGTTTTGATGATGAGTCCTATGACTAATCCTCCTACATTATAGCCAAAAGGTTAAAACTTTCAATTTAAATCAAACATATTATCATCATATTATCATTAGCCAACACAATTAAGGCATAAAAAATGGTTTACAAGATATTCATAAGCAGCAAATTAAAATCAACATACCATCCATTATATGGAACAAGAATGAAAGAGTGAAGCAAGTGGCCTACTACACTGTTCAACTTGGGATTATTCGAAAAACTTCCATGTCCACTGCCATTACAACAAAAACAAAAATGACTCACATGTCATGCAGAATCAGAAAAATATCATATAGTATTATACTATTATTATTCATGGCAGCAGAAAAGTAACATATTTTACATTTCTACTACCGAGCAATAATTCACATTACAAGCAATAAACAAAATGGCATCTTATAGTATATACTCTTTTAAATTACTATACGAAATATAATTTTGATTCATACACTTCCAAAAATGGAACGCCCGTCTCCCCGCCTCCTAAACCTAGATCCTGATTTAATAAATAAATAAATAATATATATGTTGTTTAAGGGACGACTATATGAAGTTAAACTCAACGAATAAACATTAAGGGCTCCTTCGTTTTCGTTTTCCGTTTTCAGTATCTAATAACCAAAAACAAAGATAATGAAACCAGAAAAAAGTAGTTTCCAGTTTCTGTTGTCGGTTTTCAAAATTGACATGTTTGGTATAACTATGACTAATCAGTTTGTTATACCCCTTAGCTTATATCGTATGACTTTTATATTCTTTAACACCAAAAAGGCAAAAACTGAAAATTTACCGTGATGCCGAACATGTCCTTAACAAATCGACGTGTAATTTTGTCATAAATACATAAACTAATACTATTTCAGGAAATATATCTAATATTTATTGTTAACCTTTTTAAGTGCATATATCAAAATCAAGAAAAAAAAACTAGCTAAAAAAAAGGTAGTAGAAAAAGTAAAAGAAAAACTCACCAATCATGGCCAAGAACAAAGAGAGCCCAAAACATGGTACCTTGGGAAACCCAATAAAGAAGCCAAACAAACCAAATGTTGAAGAAAGAAGCAGAAGCAGCCAATGCAAAAACAACAGCAATATCTCTAACAACATAACTAATGGATTTCCAAGGGTTTTTCACCCAACAATGCTTTGGAATAGCATTCCTAATATCTGCTATTTTGAATGGAGGAGGAGCACCTGGATTAAACTCCTTAATCTCATTAACATTATTATTATTATTATCATTTGTATCAACATTGTGTTCCTTAACAAGAGTTGAGGAGGATATGCGGCCGTTGAGCATCTTCACTCTTTGAACCGCCATCTGATGATAATAAATTAGTTATGAGAGTGAGGAGAGAGGGAGAGATTTGATTCTTTGGAATAAAAACTCTACAAAAATTAATAGTAGTATGGCATTTTATACGGGTAGTAGTGCTAACTCGTTGCCCTGTTGTATTTTATGAAGCCCTACCTAATTTATTATTGTATATATACATATATAAGGACGGAGCTCGAGACATTTGTCCGAGCTTCCTTCCTCGATAGGATGGTAAGTTCATTCATCATACATCCGGGTATACCATCTGCATGTATAGTAGACCCAAGACTAATTTTTGCTCATTTACTCATTTGGAACTCTCCTTTTGAGTACATTTTGCTCATTTTTGGATTATTTCAAATGCAATGAGAAAGAAAATAGCCTTGGGTATAACATCTTCACCTGATCTGATTTGTATGATAAAATTTGTAATAGGATGGTCTTCTAATGTTTTGGTTCTCCTTTAACTTTGAAAAAAGAAAAACTTGGCCAAGCTTCCTAGCGTTTAGACGTGCGGTTTGTGGTCAAATTCTACCAAGCATATAAATGTGATTTGTGAGGGAACTTTTCCTTATCCCATTTATTAAGATGTACCTTCATTTTACTTTACCATTCAATCAAAGTAGAAGTTATCAATCTACTTAGAGGGACTTTTATTTTTGGTTGGACTACATAATTAGGAGATTGTTAAACATCGCCCCAAAATTACTTAAAATCGTTCCGATCCCACTAAACATTTCCAACTTTACCCTTTCCTTTTTTTCTTTTCTTTTCCACAACCACCCCCTCCATTCCCACAACCACCACCGAAACCACGCAAACCACCACCGAGGCCACACACACCACCAACTAAACCACGCACAACAACCAACGAAACCAAAAAAAATTGGGGAGATCCACCGCGGAAACGTCCGGCCTGGTAAGAAGAAATTTCTTCTGGGTTGTCTCGCACAGGACACTCACCCAGAGGCCCAACAAGCACCCCAACCCCCCTCCCTCCCCCCACAATATTGAAATTTGCTTCCACCAAGATTTGAACCTTGGTCTCCCATGTAGGAGTCTGGGAGATAGGAAACGATACTATTAGGACCCTTATATCAAAGCTAAATTGATACATATGATTCAATGAGGAAAAAGGTAGCCACTGCAATACTAGCTATTTAAGGAATGGAGTTCAAATGCTATAGGATGAAAATGAGGCGGTGTTGGTGTTGGGATGTCACAACTCACAAGTCCCGACTTGAAATATAAAGGAAGAGTTGACTTGAATATAACTATCCACCTAATTTCGTTAGTATAAATCCGTATTTGGGAGGTGCTCAAAAAAACAAATTTGTGCAAGATGTGGCCCAAATTGGACAATTTCATACTAATGTTGGAGTTAATGTGCTTGTGGTTCTTACAGTAATATAGTTGGTAGTCCTCATGTTGAAATGTCAAGCCAAGAAACTAATTGTGCCATTTTTATAGGTGTGATTTTCAAATGTTTTATGTCAATCTATGGACTTAGTACTATATCATACGAATCGGTTTTCATCCTTATGTTGAAAATACAAGCCAAGAAATTAATTGTGCCGTTTTTATAGGTGGTTTTCTTTTTGAAGTACTGTGTATCATTTTTTAAAATTTAAAAAACATTTTTATGAAGTACAATGTCATTTTTCAAATGTTTTATGTCAATCTATGGACTTATCACTATTTTATACGAATTGGTTTTCATCCTTTTTTCCCCCCTATTCCACCTCATTTATCAATAATCTCACGAAGTTTCAAAGACCACACAATCTTTCTAATATCTTGAGCAACACCTTGATTGACAAGTCAATCCGTCTCACGGTCATCCTCCCGATATATATGAACCATCATCACCTTTCAATAATCCGACATTTCGAGCATTGAGGCTTGAAGGCCACACAGTGACCATAATTGGCAGAAAAATCCGAGACAAAGTTTTTCAAAACATAACAGCCCCTCACAAGGAGCATGCCATATCACAAATTTATGAGTTTTAACACTTGAATCTCGGGTACTTATATAGATAATCGATGGGTGGTTCTTATTTTTGGTCTTCTGATGATATAACTAGTAGCCAAAAAAAAATCAGCAAGTTAAAATGCAAAACATAGTGATGTCACTACCTAAATTAACTTGAGTGGATCCAAGATGCATCATTATCATTGGTTGGTTAGATAAAATTGTTCAGGCACACTACATGTGCATCAGATTTGTTATGTATATTTACCATCTAAATTACTCTTGCAACTATATACTTGAATCTTGGGTACGTATGATGCACACTTTTCTCAATTCATCAAATCAGTTAAGAGTTCAATTTTCAAACCGTGTTCTGTAAGAACAGTTTATGTAACACGGAACTTGTCATTCTTGACAATATTACAAGTCATTCTTAAAAAGTTCTCCTAACAAAATTTAAATTAAAAGATGTAACCCTCAAATCTGAATAATATATCAAGTCTCTTATTAAAAATATATATATATATAATTTCAATGATAACGAAAGATAAAGGAGCAACTAACGCAAGTAACTTTTTGTGTTTGATTAAACAAAGCCAAAAAAAAACTCTTTCAAAAACAAAGGAGTAAAGGACCACAAGCCATAAAATGCACAGTTTCTTTTCTAACAGTATACACTATACACTATCAGTGGCGGAGCCAGTATAGGGCACGTGGGGTCACGTGACCCCGCGAATTGAAAAATTATTTTTAAGGATTTAGGTATTTCAAATTAACGACCGTCGCTTAAAACCATCGCTTAAAACCGTCGAAACCAGTTGTGACCCCCCGATTTTGAAATCCTGGCTCCGCCACTGTACACTATACATCTAGCTAGTATTGTTAGATATTCAATATTATAGACGTGCAAGTATCTTGTGAGACAAAGTTATAGGTTAATCCCCAGAGAAGTAAAACAATAAGCTCGCTTTTATTTTGCTTAGCTTGGTTAGCCCCCCACCCAAATAGTCTTGTAGTGTACGTGATTATTAGTTATAGTGAACCATGATAGAGTATGATAAATCGATTATGTGAATCTCATACAACGTGGGGATTGCAGATTGGTTTAATTTTATGATCTTGTTTTGATCTTCTTAGCTTTATCTTTAACTCATTTGAAACTCTATAGATGAGTAATAAGCAAATACTACATCTAAATGTCTTCGAGTGTATGGTATATCTAGATTTTTTTTGGGCCTCCTTTCGGAACCCGTGGTAAGATTGAATATCCTCTCGGCCGCCGCATAAAGCCACTCACCCAGAGGCCCAACAACCCCCCAAAAAAAAAATATTGAAATTTTCTTGTAAAGATTTGAGCTTGAGTTTCAATGTGAGAGATAAGAAGTCATCTTATTGAATGGGGTCGCTTGGTAAAGTTATTTATTTTTTGTTTTTAAGGTAAGATGAAATGGACTCACTTGAGGGGAATAAGGGAAATCGCCGAATGAGTCCAAGAGATTTGATCCCTAAGACGAGGGATATGAGGTGGAAAGCGATGCCTCTACTCCACCTCAACCTCCATGGTATATCTAGATGTATGATATAAATTGCATCTAAAAATAATAAAGTGAGACTAAATCGACTAATTCTCCAACAAACAGGTGAACGATGACAATATAATAAATAGGCACTAATTCTTCTCAGTTTTTCAACAATAAAGTTGTTTTCCATTTGGCCTTTTCATAATACAGTAGCTAATAGTTCTCCACAAGAAAATTCAAAGATGCGTCACATAGTATGTGACATAGGAACATCATGCATAAATCATTGGTTGGTTAGATACAAAATTATCTAGGTACAAGCTCAAAAAATTGACATTTATTATCTCTACCTTTTTTCCTTTTGGACAGTGGTACGACAAATACAAAGATACTTGCCCATCTCTAGCTAAGCTATACTTGCTTGTTCGCGGGAATCATTACTAGACCTTAAACAATAAATCACAAACTTATAGATCAGGCAAGAACATGACAGAAAACGGGCTCGTTGGTGCCTGCAGCGAACCGCCGGACCTTCAACAACCACCGGCTAGCCTGGCAGCGAATAAGGAGGGTTCTCCGAGAGAGAAGCTTGGAGCTGATATAATTACTCCCTCCGCTTTCGAAAGTTCTTCCTACTTTAACCAATTTTCTCTCACAAAAAGATTTCAAATAGGAACAACAAAAGAAAACGGAGTGAGTACTTAGTACAAATTTCTCTACCTTAATCAACTAAAACTTCCAATGAATTTCAATGAAAAAGCAATTAGTTGCTTACACCACACAACATTACAGAAAAACATGTCTACTTAGTGCGTAATCTACCCACTAGAGATAGACATTGATAATTAGTGGAATCCAACTCAGTAGTGTTTATAATTATTTAGTTGTCCATATCTTATGGGTAGCTTACCCGGTGAGTAGATGGCGTGGTTGAGGCTGTGGCTCAAGAGACAGCCGGAGATTCTGATTAAGTACTGCAGCAGGAAGTATAATCAAGTGGCGGATAGCATGGCCAAGGCATGTAGGGTCACAGAAGATGATTGTGTTGTAACTAGGATTTTCCCTCATCCCCTAGTTATTGTAATGAACACCTACTCTCGGATTGTAATATTTTGAACTCTAATGTTTAATGAATGAAGGGCCTTGTTTACCAAAAAAAAAAAAAAAAAAAAAAAAAAGAGTAAGCTTTAATTGAGAAAGGCTTAGACATAACAGATTTGTGCAATTAACCTGACTCTACTTGAACTTTGCGAGTATGATGCGTTCATTTCTCAATCTGACGAATCAATTAGATCAAACATAAAAACTCTTCCACAAACAGGAGACCACAAGACAACCAAAAAGACCAGTTCAGTAGCCAACATAAAATCAGCAATAATCTATACAATATTGTAAATTATGTGATACATACTGATTAAGACACAAGTAAAACAATAGACATGCTTGTACTCATAATGATGATCATAATTTTTTGCCTAATATCTAAACTCCCCCTCTCTTCCCCATATTTTCATATCATGATCTCAGTACAGCATGATAATTTAATCTATTTGCGCGCTATGCCCTCCTCTCCGTTACTTGGGACATTGGAGGGCAAGCTAAGAATCGATGAACCCCAAATGACAATTTGCATAGTGGGGCTAATACTACATAAGGTATGAGCAAACACAAATCTATTTGGATCCTTACTGCTTGTGATTCCAATATATTTACTGGGTTATTATGATCTCGAACAAGAAAGGATCCCAAAGAATCACTCTATCTGTAGTTCTTTGAAAAATTTGTCAGACTACAGATCTGGGTCTGTTTGATAGTAGACAATATCCCCAGTGTCACTAACATAATGATCTTTCTTAAAGCTGTTTAAGAGAACACCAAGCAAGTATAATGGAAGAGGTCCCGATTTCTTTGGTTCGCGGTAGTACTTCCCAAGAACAGGCTTTGCTGCCTCTGTCTGCAAGATCATATTAATTCAGACCACATGTCAGATAAACAAAATGATGAAACAAAAAAGTTGAGCTGATTGGGCTTGTATGATATGAATACTTACTGCTTCAATTAGATGATAATGTGGAATTTGTGGGAAAAGATGATGAATGACATGAGTACCGATATCATGGTGGATGTTGTTTATCCATCCATAATCACGGTCAAGTGTTGTAAGCCCTCCTCGAAGGTAACTCCATTCCTAGTGGATGAAAGAGGCAGACGAGTCAAACTTTGTGAACTGAACATCCTACATAACGCATACATCCTACATCTTTGATAGAAATATTTCAACACACACACAAACTTGTATACAAAAGGTGTCTTGTATGTACAACAGTGTTTCGTCATCCCAAACTACAATATCACTCGTGTAACAAAGTTATCCTCTTACGTAATTTGAAGTGATTAGGCGGATTGTATATTACAGACTTGACCTACTGACTACTGTTCAACAATATCGAGCTCTAGAAGTAAACGAGATAATTAAACGAATAACATACCTCACCACGGTACCAAGGGAGCTTGTCATCATGACCATGGTGATGCAAGTAAGTCACCAAGTCCAACCACATGACAAAGATCTGAAATGAATAGCAATTGTGTAAATAGCAAGAAGACTAATACAACATATTCATTTATTAGACCATCTTTTTTGGTAATAACAAGAAGAATAACTCAATTACTCAAACCCACCACATAGGGGATACCGTAGAGCTTGAGCAACTGAATAGGGCCCATGACAAAAGACAAACCCACAAGTGATGCCACCATTGCTGACCAACAAGCTGTGGAGGTTATAACATCTTTCTTCTCATTTGGAGTGAAAAGATCACTATTTGGATTATAATGTGAACCTGATTTTCCGGGACTACGAGTCCACTGCAGCAAGATTAATCACTTATTAAGTAAAACACAACAATTTTTACCTGAAATTAAGAAGAAAATCAAGCTGAATTGAAGGCTCACCAGATAAATTGGGTATGCAAGCAAGGGAAATGGAAGGGTGAACCTCAACTTCTTTGACAAAAAGTCCATACCATTGTATAACTTTTCAGACAACTGCAATATAAAGAAAACAATGAATCAATGATAAATTCCCCAGAAACTAGCAATAAATTGAAGTTAGTGTGTTAAAAAAAGCTTACTGGGTGCCATGATTCATCATTTTCAACATGCCCATGATTTTGATGATGAGTCCTGTGACTAATTCTCCTATATTATCACCAAAAAGGTTCAAACTTTCAGTTTTAGACTAATTATCATCATATAATTCATCATTAAACAACAAAATTCAGTCACCAAATTTCTAAAATATAATTTCATAAGCAATAAAATCAACATACCACCCATGATATGGAACAAGGATTGAAGAATGCAGCAAGTGACCTGCTACACTGTTCAACTTGGGATCATTGGAAAAACTTCCATGTCCACTGCCATAAAAACACAAAAATTAGAATCTCAAAGTAACCCCCATTACAAGCAAGAAACAAAATGACATGTCATACAACTATTACTAACTATATACTATAATAAATTCAAAAAAAAATCCTTAAAATTGCAAAAAAAAAAAAAAAAAGTTGCCATCTTTATTGAGAAACTCACCAATCATGACCAAGAACAAAGAGTGCCCAAAACATGGTACCCTGAGCAATCCAATAAAGAGGCCAAACAATCCAATTATTGAAATAAGTAGCAGCAACAGCCAATCCAAAAACAACTGCAACATCTCTAACAACATAACTCATAGATCTCCAAGGGTTTTTCACCCAACAATGCTTTGGAATTGCATTTTTAATATCAGCTAATTTAAATGGAGGTGGTGCACCAGGGTTAAATTCATCAACCCCATTAATATTATTATTATTATCATTATTTTCTTCAATAGAAGGTGTGGGGGCCACCCTTGAAGGTGCACTAACCTTAACCTCCCACTTTCTCTCTCTAGAATTAGTAGAAAAAGAAGAGTTTGAGCAACAAGAAATGGATTTCAGATCTGAAAAAACAGGGGAAAAAACAGGGGAAGTTTTAATTTTTATGGGATTTGAGGAAAACCCAGTTCTGGGTTTTGGGTAGATTTTAGGGAGAGGTCTTAAACCACATTCTGAGAGTACCCAACTAGCCATTATTGAAAATTCTCAAGAATTTTTTTTAGGGTATTTGTGAAAAACTCTCCAACAAAAAAAGGGAGAGTTTTTTAGGGTTTTTGAAGAGATAGAAAAAATTTAGGGTTAAATTGAAAGAATGAGATTTTTCTTGAATTTGGGTGGATTAAAGAGATAACACAAGAATAACTCTCCACCACAATATTGTTGATGAGAGAGGATTCTTCTTGTTATCTCTCTTTCTCTCTCTAAGAAGATCAAGTTGTTAGGTTTTCTACTTGTGTTGTACTTGTTTGTTGTTGCCCCCTTGTATGTTGTCTTCTCTGTTTCACCTTTCTAATGGAGTTATTTATAGGTTTAATTTACATGTGTGTATCAGTTCTATGGTTTAAGAAAATAATGTGTAGTTCTCTGTTTCTCTGCGTAGGGGATATTTCCCGTTGATTTCCAGCAAGCAAAATTGTTAAATGGTTTAAACTTTAAAGTGGCCGGAAGAACAAAGTGTGCTTTTCCAAAGGCCTTTTGTGGGCCATCCGATATTCGAGGATTGACCTACCTATGAGGGTTTTGTAAAAAAATAGAAAGGGAAAACCTGTTTTTCGTGATACATTTACTAAGTCTAATTTTAGTAAAAAAAATGAGGTTCATCAGGTTTATAGAGGTGGGCAACTTTTTGAGATAAGAATTTGACATCTTATGTAGAGGAGTAACGTATTTCTAATTGTTATAATTTACGGTTATTTCACCAAATACTTTCGATAAATCACAATATTCACCATATACTCTCAATGTTTCAGATATTCACCATATATCCTTGAGTTTTCAAAATTGTACACCATATGCCCTTTTCCTAACATTTGTAAACTCGTTGTTGCCATTATTAACGATTTTGCCATTAACCACTAACCCCTTATCCCTAACCCTAATCTACCACCCCTCCCCCTGCTAGCCCCCCAGCCCAGCCACACCACCTGCCTCCCTCACCCCTCCCTCACCCCTCCTCCAATTCTGCGGCAAAGCCACCCCTCCCTCACCCCTGCGGGCTGCATCCCACCCCTCCTCCATCCTCGCGGTCCCTTGCATCCCTCTTCCCTCCCTCGAATTATTTCATCGGTTTTTGGTTGCAGAGGTTTAAGTCGAAGAAAAACGAGGTTTTAGGTTGAAGATGATGGCGAACAACAGTGGGGGGTTGCAGGGGAGGGTGAGAAGGGAGTGATGAGTGATATTTATATCACTCAAATACCCTATTTTCCTCATGTTTAGAGTCAATTTGTCTATTCATTTATCATTTTCTAGCTTATTTTGCTTAATTTAGAGTAATTGAGTTTTTTTATAGCTTATTTGAGAATATTAGTTATTTTGGCTATTTATATAGGGTTTGGTAATGCTTATTTGTGTTTGATGTTGTAGGATCCACCTTAGAGGTATCCATACCACACACCAAGCATAGAGTGGAACAATTTTGCCAAAATAAGAGCTTTTGGAAGGATTTGTGCATGAGGGTCATATTCAAATGGTCATAACTTTCAGCACACAAAATATTTTTCAGTAATTCAAGTTGGAGATGAAATTTTGGCTCAATAGCTTTCCAACAAGTGGTCACAAGCCCAATTCCGATGAAAAACGAAAGAGATATGGCTGTTTAAAGTCGGGTGCGTCTGCCAGAACTGCGCGCCCGCTCCGTATTGTCTGGCGCGCCCGCGCCAGAGGCCCAGAAAACATTCTGCCTGCTCGAAATTGTATGGAGAGCCCGCTCCAAACTATATGAAGCGCCCGCGCCACTTGACCTGTGCGGAAATCCCTGCTTTTCGACCCGTTTAATGATGTAATGTTTAAATCTTTTAAAAGGATGGATCCCTAACTTTTGAAAGGGGATAAAAAGGAGAGCTAGCCTCCAGGAGCTTAGTTAGAGGTTTTAGTTAGGGTTTTTAGAGAGAAACTCTCATCTTCTAGAGAGAGAAGTGAGAGAAACTTGTTGAAAGCTTGGATTTTGAAGAATCTAAGAAGGAAACTTGAAGATTTGGAGACTTCTTGCAACTTTAATGAGAATTTCTTACTCTCTCTCATGTTTTGTTGCTTTATTTATTTATGTTCATGTCATTTTCACTCTATTTGCTTGTTCATCCTAGATTAGTGTTTGATTTCATGTTTTTAGTTTGTTATTTAGTTCATCTAATAATTTATTATGATTTGTTAGTAGTTATTTTGCTTGGGAGGGGATGAAGCCATTAATGATATCATGAGCCTTTGGGTCATATTTGGGGTTATTTTGGAAAATGAAATCAAATGAGCAATAGGGATTTTATTGTTGGTTTTTTGTGATTGGCCTCCATGGAAACTTAATTATTAGTCACTTCAATGAAGGATTGAAAGATGAAATTGAAGAGTTGACTCCCTATTTGTTCACTTAACTAAACTTGCATGAAAATAGGGGTTTTAGTTATGGGATATATTTAGTCATCTTGTTATTCATGCTCTTGAGTTGGGGGTTTGTTGCATGAAAATAGGACATAATCTCCAATTTGAGTAACCCTCTTTAGCTTGAAAGAGTAATTAGGGATTTGTTAGATGATCCCTTTGATTCATTCTCTTTATATTACCCCCTTATTTGCCTAATTGTTTTCATGATTGAAATAATTGGTGAAGTCCCCTACCCTAGTTCTTTTTGTTTAATAGTTTTTAGTTGATAATTGACAAATCTCTTAATTATATCTTAGCCTAGCTTATTATAATTAATATTTTCGGTGATTACCCTTAGTCCTTGTGGAAGAATGACCATTGCTTGCCATTATAGTTAGGTTAGTGGTTAGTTAGGTAGTTTGATTTAGGGGTTTTGTCCAACGACCAAAATTTCTATTATCGGGGAGGCTGCAGGGAGAGGGAGAGGGGGTCGGGGGAGGGGTTCTTGGATTGCGGGGAGAGGGTGGGGGATGCGGGGGTGGAGGGGAGGGGGAGTGCATCTAGGAAGAAGGGGGAAAGGTGGGGGGATGCGGGGTGGAGGGGAGGGGGGTGCATCTAGGAAGAAGGGGGATGGGGTGGAGGGGAGGTGGAGAACGGGTGGGCTGCGGGGTGGAGGGGTGGGGGTGGGTTAGGGGATGGCGGGGGGAGGATGGTGGGTTAGGGGTTAGGGGTTAGAATTAGGGTTAGGATTTTAGGGGTTAGGGTTAGGGTTAGGGGTTAATGATGGCAAAATTGTAAATAACGCTAACGGCAAGTTAACGTCAGTTAGGAAATGAGTATTTGGTGAACGTTTTCGAAAACTCAGGGGTATATGGTGAATATCTGAAATATTGAGGGTATATGGTGAATTTCGCGATTTGTCGGGGGTATATGATGAAAAAACCGTATAATTTATAATAAAATATTTTGAGAAGAAACTTGTGAAAAAGTCTCCAACAATTAGTCTCATATAAGACCATTTTACCATGATTTATGGTAAGACATGGGTAACTTAATGTTCTAAGAGGGTCACTAATATAGGCGTACGTGACCCCTTTAAAACACTAGGTAACTCATTATCTTAGAGTAACCCTTTTAACTTATAAAGTGGCCCTTTTAGGGAACAAAATGAGGTAAACTTACACTAATTTTATGGGTAAGGCGGTCTTACACAAGACTTACTGTTTGCAAAGAGTGTATCAAATATAGAGTGTTTTGTTGTGTTGTACAGTAAGATACAACTTACAACAGGTATAAAGTTTTGAGTTTCACTCTTATGTTTATCTTACAAGATGACAAGCAAACTTAAGCTCTTAATATATGTCTTTATTTAAAATGTGTATATTCGAAGGTAAGTTCCTGAATTTTTGAGTTGGAACAAGGTGAAACGAGTTCCTGAGTTGGACAAGATGATGACACATATTCCATTAAAAGACATGTTTGTAAAAGTGTGAAACTCAAGTAAAATTACAAGAAGATCTGCTACATGTTATAAGTTACAGTGAAAACCAAAAGCATGAAGGAAGTTGTCAAGTTCCTACATGTTTGTGGTTAAGAGTTCCAAGAGTTTAGAACAAGGTGAAGCTACTGTTTGAAGCTTCATCAAGAGAAGCACGAAGACTAAAAGTTAAGAGTTTAATTTTTAGGATTTATGTACATATTTATTCACATGGTATCAGAGCCAAATTCTCTCTCCTTTTTTAAATCCCTAATAGCCGACATTCCCCTATTTCCAAATATTCAATTTTTTTCCTCTTTCACGCATCAATCTCATTGCTTCCAGTGAACTTTCTTCCTCTACTGCCATCACGACTCTTAGCGCACCCTCATTCTCCAGTTAGTAGCCACCACAATCGTAGAACCTTGGAATATCCTCTTTGCAGCCAATCCCTTCTGCTGTTGACCCACTTGTTACGAGCCAACAACCGCTTCAGCCGCCTCCCTTCTCGTGGCTTTTTTTATCAAGAAAGGTTTATTTGTTAAATCCCAAGTGTTCCTATTGCTTTCTTTATTTGTTTTACAATTTCGCAAAAAGTTTCCTTATAAACTACAAACTACAATTCATCCCCCTCTTATAGTGTTCCTCTTAGGAGTAATGCTAACAATAAAAAATTCACAAATATCTTTCTCCTTCCATAATGTTAAGTTGCTAACACTGTAAAACACACACATATATAATAGAGATAATTGAGATATATCTGACAAAATTTGATGTTTGGTTTTTGTTTAAAAAGTTGAAAACAAAATTAAACAAATGCTATAAAAAGCTTTACTACTGAGTTATATGCAAACTTCCTATAATAAACTTAATTTAGAGAATTTTGAAACTTTTAAGTAAAATTACTTACATGCTTCGATATATGATGTAACATTGATATAGAGAATGAATAAAAAATTGCCTCACTATATTTCATCTACTAATGTTATCACCAATACTTTTTAAAAACACCTATTTATTTATAATAGAAAAAACCAAAAATTCCATCTAAATAAAATTTCAAATTATCACAATATTCATCTACTTGGAAAATCAATTTTCCTATTTCCAATTACCATGACAGCAACCGTTCCTGTGCTGCTAAAATTCAAAATGGCCAGAATTTTGAGTTAATCATTTTTTTAGAACTCTTAACAATCGTTTTTATGCTACATAGCAGCATTTTTTCATGAAATGTTCACATTGATAAAAGACAATTTTTGAGTTAAATAATTATACTTAAGAAAAGTCTATGTATATTTTTATTGGTGAATACGTAACAAAATATTCAAAGGCCAACAACAAAGGAAGACCCACCAAAGTTGTAAAGTATGGACAGAGGATTTTAATGAAGTAACTGAAAATAAGAAGTTTGGAAGAGGATATTTTCTCTTGGCAGACATAATTTTGTGGCCAATGGTAATTGACTGTTATGAATTGTTGAATTTTAAGAACCCATGATTGATGATTTCATTGGTGTGAAAGACAGGCTAATATGGTGGCTGACTCGGCTGAGAGTTGAAGCTCTGTTACATGGTGGATTTTTTTTTCTTTACTTGTGTAACACATAATAAGTACTCAATTATGATTTTGACCACACAGCCACACCTAAATTTTTAAAAAGTGGATCCACTTACGTGGTGGAAAAGTGTGGACGTGGTCAAAATGGGTTCATTCACACATTTTTCATATTTTTGAGCATGTTTCTTTTTATGTTGAGTGCTTTTATTTTTACTTCAATTCTTCCAACCATAGTTCATGGGATTCCTTCATAATTTAACCTCCCCCAGCCCTTAATATTTTTTCTTTACATTTTTCTATTAAAAAATAGAGTAAAATATAAATTATTTTATAATTTATGTATAAATTTAGATATTAGAGGGATATATTTGAATTATGAGTAATCAAACATATATAGACTATGTTGGAATTAAAGCCTCAAAGTTAACCTTAGTTATGGAGTATTTCCTTGTTTGGTTTTGTTCATGAAATACCCAAGTCCCACATGGAAAGAATATAAAGGTCCTACCTTGTTTATATACTATTATGTTCCTTTTAGCTTTGTTGAACAATGGGCTAGAAGAATGGCAAGCCACACACGCGCGCGCGCGTCGGCTGGGCTCGTGGCGAGCGCGGGGCGGGGGCGTGGGGTCCATTTTATTATCAGCTTTAATTTTTGGGACTTGTTTGTTCCGTTATTTCTTTTGCGAGATTCACGCAATCATTTAGTAACGGCAAATCAATTCTTGCCGTTTTGTCGCAGCTTTCACTCCATAATTTCCTCCCAGAATTTTTCATTGTCGTTTTAACTTTGCTCCTCTATTCTATATAAATCCTCCCTCTGGTTACAAAAGAGTTAGATCATTATTCGGTCTTCCTCTCCACATAAAAATTGTTCTCCAATATTTCGGGCTTAGTTTGTCACTCCATCCGTCTGCTTGTGAGTGCACACAATCGGGCGGGCACTGTGCTAATCCTGGAGGGTGGTCGTCGGGAGGAAGCTTGCACCTGTGCTGCGGCGAAATCACCTTTAAGGACAGTGAATCTCTCCACGTCACAGCATTCTGTTTCTTTGTCTCTCCTTTCCAAGTAAGATCGTTCTAATTATTTCTCTGTGTTATGTCTCCTTGCGTAATAGTGCGAACAGACTATATACTAAATCGATGAACCTGGTCGAAATAATGATCTTAATCTATGTTTGTGCACGTATTTCATAGTTTAGTCTATTTTTGTATTTTCTTTTTACTTCGATCTATTTTTGATTGATGATTTATAATTCGTTTTATTAGTGTTTATTATCTAAATAATTATCATGTGAAATGTGCTAAATTATTTAAAATTGGTTATTCAAATATCATGTTTTCATCATTCTACTAATAGATACTTGATGTTATAAATTCTCATAGATGTATGCTAAACATTGTGCATTTGTGCGCATGTTCAATATACTACCACCAACAACAAAACCTTATAAATAATCCCAAAATGTGCGCATATTCATATTTTTAAAAAGTACCAAAGAATGTCTATAAGTTCATCCTAATCACAATATGATTTCTTTTATACTATATATATTCTAAGCTGTTAGTATGAATTTCTTCGTAAGTTGTTCTGACTTATGAAAACTTTCCCAAATTAACTAAAACTAGCTATTTTATAAGAACAGAAATAAAAATGTTATTTTCTTGCAAAAAAATAAATAAAATTGTTCTTACTTTAAACAATTATTCTCATAGCTTTCATCTTTCCAATTATTAAAATAATTTTATTACTAACTTTTTTGTTTTCACAAAAAATAATATTCAAAAATAATTGTCCAATACTCCAATCCATTAATATTATATTGCTAATTTTAGCTAATTCAATCGTTAAACTCTAACTTACAAATTTCAACTACTTCCTCTCGCACCAATTTACTTTTCGCATTAGCTTTTGACACGAACTTTTAAGGAAGTAAAAAAAGTAGGGAGAATCCTTTAAATAAAATGTAGAAAGCAAAAATAACTGGGTAGATGTGGGTACCAACATTAAGAAGAAGTTACAAGAAAAACTTGTTACAAAAAGGTATGTACTCTAGCAAATAATTTGAAACATCTAAATAAAAAAGGATTTTTTATGCCATACTCTTGTGTTTCTTCACTCACTATGTTATTATTGTTATACCCCGACCTTTATAAAGTTTCACATATACAATACCCTTAAACTTACCTTTCTTAATGCAATTGCCATTAACTATGCAATTTCATTTAAGCGTTGTAATATAATGAAACTAATCTAACTTACAAATATTTTCTACCAGAGTTAATTATGTAAAAGCTAAATTAGTTACATTGGAGTACAAAGAGTAAATGAAATAAATGATTTTTAGTTAACCGTGGGAACATTGTGTATTAAAAAGGTAATACAACGTAGATTCTGTAAAATACAAGGGTATAACTTAAAAGAAAACCAATAAAACATATATATAGCAAGTAATTTGTAACTGAGGGAATATTATTATTTGTGCCACTTTCAACTACCTTTCTCAATTCTAAATCTTGATTCTCTTCATCTAATTGTATTAAATATAAAATACTTCTAAGAATTTAATCTTTCAAAGTTATTGTTACACTCATTTTTAACACATAAGCTAGCGATGACAATTCTTGCTCCAACAATTATGTACATGACCTTTTGTTTCTAAATGGTTTTCACAACCCAACGTGCATAGTACTCCATCCGTCCCATAATATAATGTTTAGCTTGTTTTTCTCTCTTGAGGTCAAACTATAAAATCCTTGACCAAATATTCTCATTAATATATACAAAAAAACATACTCATTTAGGATCTTGTTAGGTTCGTCTCAATGTGTACTTTCATAATATAAACTTTTTATTTTTTATTAATACGGAATTGAAGTAAACCCTAAACCCTAAACCCTAAACCGTGCAAAAAGGAAACAAACACTATATTACGAAAGGTAGGGAGTACTTGTTATGTGCATAAGAGTCAAGTAATTAGACTCTTCACTCTATCGAACACTATCGCTTTCTCTCAAGGGAAAAAAATCAAGGAGGAAAGCCTATGAGGCAAGCCCCATGTGGTGCACATCTGTATATTTTCACAACTGATAGTAATGGCCACTAATATGAAAGCATGATTTTTGCCTTCCTCGATCGAGCTCTTTGTTTAATGAAGGATATGAAACTTGCATCAATTATTGCGATATTAGGATCTATTAGGAGATATTAGAAAATAATATTGTATTATCTTTTGAGATATGATTTAGGATATTTGTTATCTCTATCTTTTGGGAATTTTCCTAAAACTTGTTTTTTTTGACATTGTGAAAATTTACATTAATTAAAAAACGAAATTACAATCTAAAACTATTACAACCAAACATGAAACATAAAACAAATAAACATTAAGGCGAACTTCACTTACTCTTATATACCTTACTAAGAAAAACCAAATGCTGATCCAATCCAAATAAACCGTATCTCGGATGATTTTTGGTGGGTTTGGGTAATATGTCTTGTCGAAAAAGACCTAATATAAGTAAAACTTGTTAGGCCTTAGAAGAAATGAGTTTCCTAAAATATTGTTGTAATTAACTTTTGAAACTTGAAAGTTAAGAATTTTCATATATAATTAATCTTTATACTTCTTTTATATATAAAAAGAAATCAACATAATCTAGGCCATGTTCTTTTAAGATGAAATTTGCTAAACTGAACTAAATTGAATATAATTTTGTTGAATTGAACTAAACTGAAATTAGATTTGCTGAAATGAATTGAACTAAAGTGAAAATCTAAAAAATAAAATATAATAGAACAATAACAATTATTATAATGATTATGATGATAATATTATTGATAAATACTCCTAGTAATAATATTATGTATAATAATAATAATAATAATAATAATAATAATAATAATAATAATAATAATAATAATAATAAATATATTAATAATGATAATTATGACAATATTATTAATACTAACAATTATACTAATAAAAAATAAATGAATAATGATAATTGTGATAATATCAATTAAAAAAATTAATAATAATAATGTGTTGAAGTGAAATGTGCTGAAGTAAAATGTGCCAATATTAATTTGATTTAACTGAAATTAATTTTGTTAAATTGAACTGAACTTAGTTAAATTGATTTGAATTATGCTGAAATTAAGCTCAAAAGAACGGGACCTTAATCAAGAATTTGTATTAAAGCTTCTCGATGCATTTGTATTAGTATTAGATCGTTAAAATTTTTGCTGCGCACACGCATATTTTTTATATTCAATCATAGAAATCAACATGTAAAAACCACTTTTAGATTGAGTCTTTTTTTGGTCGAATTGATTTCAAATATGATTTGTTTCAGGTCTAACTAATTCGGGCCGAGTTTGAATTTGCATGTCATATTGAATGGTTAATCAACTTAGAGTCGTAAATTTTAGATCCAAGTTTGTTTTCAAATTGGGTAAATTTTGAGAGGTTTAGTATGGGTAAGTGAGTAATAATAAACTAGAAAAAAGTAGGAATCTTAATGCTTTATTATTATGTTTTTCTAAAAATTAAGACAAAGACGATGTCATGAAGACATGTATGTCAATTACTTATGAGATTAATGTTTGATCCTAATATAACTTTCCCTACTCTCTCAATTTTGACCTTTTCTTTTTGTTTTGGGTAAAAGGTGAAGTAATTACTAATTACTCCTAAATGGGAACAAGGAGTAGGCGTGCTTGACCTTACAGCTAATATTATTGTGGACCAAAACCACTTATTTAACATAGTAACCTTTTTTTCCCATATACTAATCTTTTAAAAATTTAAGTTACACTATACAGTTACTTTCTATTATAGTGACTGTTTTTTTTAATATAGTCACTATTTCTTACATTAGTTTATCATGATGAAATTTCCAGTTTGTGACATAGTAACCTTTTTTTTCCACATAGTCAAACCTTAGAATCTATATCTACTCATTTTTTATATCTATTTTTTATATAGTGACCCTTTTTTTTCATAAATCACATGAATTAGCATTAAGTCCACACTAATTTAGTGTGGACCAGGTCCATATAAGACTTTTACAGCTAGGATATGGTTTGAAGAGTAGAGCACAATACATAGAATAATCAGACCCCTTCCAAACCTTAATTGACCACGACCAATTTTCAACCGGTTGACTCTGAATATCATACAATAATGTTTTTTATTATTCTTTGGGTTTCAACGATAAGACGTAGGATTTAACATAGTCAACTCTTGCAACTGAAAGGAAACTCCATAGATTGATAATACCCGCCAAACAAAGAAAACCAATTACATTCCAGCTGAAGTGATTAACATTTAACTCCACTAGCATATACTCCCTCCGTTTTTTTAGATGTAACATTGGACTTTTTCACATTGGCCGAGACACAACTTTGACCGATAATATCTCTAATTGTATAAAGGTAAAAATTATAAAAAATATATATTTGGAAAGTCTATACCTTGACGAATCAAACAAGATGCCACATGACTATATTTTTTTTATGTATAAATAACAATTAGTGGTCAAAGTGTATTGGATGAATAGTGCCCAAAGTCAATATGTTACATCTAAAAAAACGGAGGGAGTAAGAAAAAAGTGATTAAACTCAAATATTACCCACACTATAATTATATAAGTGCAAATTCTAATATGCACTGTGTGTGACCGCGGTGACGCACATATGCCTAAACATATCTATGCCCAAGTATACTACGTTGGATTGAGAATTTTATCTAAGGGAGTATACTACATTATTGGATTGAGAACAAAAGAATAATTTTTTTTTATCAGGAAAAGAAAATTAGGAGGTGCCTACACAAGAGACACCACCTAAAGCACCCATAAGGATGGTTACAACAAGCTTCAAGTATAAAAAAATATAGAAGAAATTAGAGCACAAAGAAACACGAGTAGATGCTCCGCCGCTGCAACACACCATCTCCTCAGGCCCAACTGAACACAACTTAGCTTCTTGAAACCCTTCACGGGGGGCAAGACAAACACCACTGAAAATGAATAAGCTCCCAAATCTTCTCAAGAGAACCGCAATTACTTGAGGCCACAACAATCTAACCACTAATCTAACAAACTTAAAAACAAGATCTAACTAAAAACAGAAAATAAAAACAGGAAAAGAAATATAAACCCAAAAATAAGGACTACCAATCGGCGGAGCCGTCGCAAACACCGCCAACCACTGCGAACACGACCCACCGCTAACGATCACCAACGATGCGAACACCCACGACCCATCACGAACGACCACCAGCGATGCGAACACGACCCACTGCGAACACGGACATCATCAAAGCGAACACCCTCGACCCACCGCGACGCGCCAAGAAGGGAAACACCCGAAAACTTTACCTACCATAAAGGATAGGCTAGAGGACTAGAAGACAAGCTAAGCCATGGAAGTGGCTAGAACAAGAAGGATGAGAAGAGGGAGGAGGCTAGGGATTCAATTTCAGAAGAAATTAAATTGAGGCTAGGGTTTTAATTTCAGAAGAAATTGAATTGGGGCTAGAGTTTCTAGAGAGAAGGGATAGCCTCCTCTCTCTCTAGAAAACGAAGAACACGTACTTTTCTTATAAAAAAAAATTATGAAACTCGATATACAAACTTTATATGGTAATTTCATTCACAGACCAAGGGAGTATACTACATTGGATTGAGAATTATATCTAAGAATTTCATTCCCAGTACATGCGGGATTTAACCAAGGTTAAATCTTACCACACACACTTTAAGGGATTTCCCTTTATCCTCCTTAAGATGTGGCTTCATCTTACCAAACTAAAAATGAATAAAAATAAAATAATCAATACAAGCATACAATTTGTCTAGTTCACACCCAACACAACACAACACAACAAATGAAATCCTAATAATATAATCTTGTAAAACATCTTTTTAATTGACAAAGAAGTTATTATATCACTTGTTGCTACTCGCTTACTCCTTTAACCCGATATGTATAATTTTTGATAGATTACGGCTACCAAGTTATGCACCGTCCAATGAGGTCAAAAAGCTCTTGGGTTGGTGCAATTATAAATTAATAAGTTAGGACATACAAACAAAATCCAATAAGATGTTGATGTAGTATTAAATAATTTCAAACGCGAAATTATAGTACAACTATTCCAATCCTTTGATATGAATCAATATATGATATTCCTTTTAAGTTTCAAAACTAGTTATTAGGCCCGGACTACGCCCCGGGTAAGGAAACTTTTCATTCATTAACATTATACTTAAGGGCGTTTTTCAAGATAAAAACAATCGAATCGACCGAATCGAAATAAATTATAACTAATTAATAGTAATGATTATCATTAGGAACCGAACCGTATCAACCGAACTAACTAAAAATTTGTGGAGAACAGCGCCCTAAGATGATAACACTAAATGTTATTTGGTTACAGTGGTTAAGGCTTTTAGTATATGTTCTTGAGGTCCCGGGATCAAACCCTATACTATGCAATTTCTATTTTTTTTATTGTTGTGAATTACATGGAGTAAAACGCCCTTAGGGAGAGTGCCACGTGGCACCGTTCCTTGTTTAGACACGTCTTTTAATATATTAGTATAGATGACTACAATTTTTACGTCAACAGATGCCCTACAACTGCAGTCAGTAGATTTATATTGAATGAGAACAGGTTCTAGAAATCCAGATATAGAAGTATAAAACAATATGTAATATTTCATTTTTTATTTTGTGAAGAGCAGAAAATTAGAAGAATTTATATATTTTCTCCATTCTTTAAAGATTATTCCATTATTATTGTGCAATTTTATTAGAAGTTGCATTAATTGGATATTTAGTTTTGTTTTTTTATTGTTCGGATAGGAAAAAGAGTAAGAACCGTGGTGATGATATTATGGAACAATTTTTTAAAGACAAACTAAAAAAATTTATGGGACGAAGGGAGTAATCTTTTTGTTATAGTGTTCATCCATGGGACGTGAAAACAGGTCAGCTCGGCCTACTCTTCGCATCATGCAAAGAGCATACTATCATGGTCTTTTGTGGGAACACTTATGGATCTCACTCACATTTCAGTTCACTCCGACTCACATTATCTTGTTGCTCAACTTCGAGAACGTTGTCTGGCCAATACTTTTACTTGGTGCTTAATTCACAAAGTGAATTGTTCTCAAGTCCAACAATTTCAAGCCAATGATGTGGTCATCACTTGTTGCGCTAAGTTTAGTGTGGAAAATGCCCCTTCTTTACCAATGACTCAATGTGGAATACATTCTGTCAAGAAGAAGTCTCAGCTTAACCCAGAAAATTAAGTTCTTGGAAAAACATAGACCAAGCCCAAGAGTAGATACATGTTATTAAGATTTGCAATTTAGTATCATAGTAATTTCCCAAACCCAAAAGATGAGCTTATAAAATTTAGATTCTTTTTCCTCCAAAACTGAAACTCTAGCTATTCAGTATTATATCATAGTTAAGCCCAATAGCCAATAACAGATTAGAGCAGCTCCAGCGGACCAAAATTGGTCCCAGCTTGCAAATATTAAAAAGATGGAGCTAGTAGCTTGGTTGTTGGAGTGAAAAGAAGGTTGTTGCTTGGGGAAGCCAAGTAGCTCCACAAAGCTACTTGCTTTGTTCTACTTTTTGTGGGTCCCACTGTCCACTTTTTGTTGCGTAGTTTTCCATTGGGAGAGGTTGTAGGCAGGAATGTTGTAGTTTGGAAATCGACAAGACACAAAACTACAATTGGTTGTAGCTTGCCATTGTAGTTGCTCTTAATGACCCCTTCATATCACTATTGATTTTCGACATTTGAATTGAAGATTTTGAAAGTCATATGGATATGATATGGGTAGTATAATGAATGTAAAATTAGTCATATGCATACTAACTTTTTCTATATATAGAAGCTGACAACAAAAAAATCGACTTTGCTTTTCCAGTTTTCATATATTTTTTGGTTTACAAGAAAACTGAAAAAATAAAATAATAACAAACAAACCCTAAGAATTTATGCCACAAAAAAAGTGCAAAAACAGCCATCGGTTATTAAGAAGGAAAATTGTATATGATTACAGTGTTACAGTTATGTCAGCCAGTTTTCAGAGATAGGGATATAGCGACCTTATTTAGGAGGTATAATACATACAAATTAAGGTATTGATCAATGTACATGATAACGTATTAAGCCATTTAGACTGATGTAAATGCAACATTAGGTTTCAATACATGATTAGGTATCAAAACCAATAATTAGTTATAACGAGATCACCTGCTGAATTGAACGAATAAGTCAGGAGTTGAATGTCATGAGTTAACCTTGCTCCTTCAATAAGATCAATTGATTATAGGTCAGCACATAATCATAGAAATTATTTGCTCATAATTGCCACCACTTGCGACTTTCCATCCTCTTTGCCAGCTCTTTGGCCATGGAGGAAAAGTTCTCTGCATTATTTCTTAGCTCTTCACTGTTCTGGTCGATCCTCTGAAAAGTTGCATGGAGAATACATTATGGAAACTTGGATGACAAAGAAGAAATAGAAGATAACTATGGGATAATGAATTTGAAGAGGCTTATCGTAAGAAAGCAAGAAGCAAATTTGATAAGGCACGTAAAGCTACAACCTCAGAGCTCCAGCGCCAAACAAATCTGGTTTTATGCAGTTCTACCCAAGGAGGTCATTCTTAAAGTTCAGACAAATACTTCTACCAATTGACTTTTGACCAATGTGAACAAATCCTAATTCTATCAGAAAACATTAAGAGAGCATTTAGTTGGGAAGGAAATATGAAGTTATCTCCTTGAAAGTGGTTTTTCCATTTTCCGTTGTTTGGTTTTGTAAAGAGTGGAGATAGCTTTTCTAAAGGTGGAATATAGTTTCCCCAAGGATCTCCTTGAAAGTGGTTTTTCCATTTTCCGTTGTTTGGTTTGTAAAGAGTGGAGATAGCTTTTCTAAAGGTGGAATATAGTTTCCCCAAGGATAGAATTTTTTTTTGTTTCTAATCTAAATAGAAGAATTGACACATTTTCTTCCCTATTCCTTACCTTCTTTTTCTTCTCCCATCCATCGCGCCCTCTCCATTTTCAGTTCTCCTATTCTCTCTAACCATTCTTATAAGGAACCAAAATTACCAACCAAAAAAATAAACTAATCTACAATTCGAATTTTTACTTAGAAAATAATTTTCATGGGAAAAATTTTCCATTCAAAATTCTGTCAAACCAAACAGAGCCTAATAACCCTCTTCTGCTAGTTTTTCGCTTTGGCACTTCCATACTCACTTTTCATATACAAATCATACAAGTTTAACATAAAATTACCATACCTCAAGCTTTTCTTGCCTTTCTAGAAGCTTGTTTTTTGCTTCTGATGCAGCAGAAGCAGCGGAAGCTGTAGCTGAGGATGTATCCTGCTGAGAAGGTTATGTGAGATATATTGTTCTCTCGAAGGAAAAAAAAAAATTATCAGAAATCTACTCCAGTCCTTACCTCAGCCTTTCTGTATTTGGCCTTGATTTCCTCAATTGTTCTCTGTTTCGGTTTCGTTTCAGAGGTTCCACCTTCAAATAGCTTTTTCCTTTCTTGACTCTTATCTACATGTGTTCAAAGTCACAAGGTACGTACTACGTAGGATATAGCTTCAATAAACTTGCATACAAAAATCAAGTCATAAATTCCATGACATACCTTTTTCAACTTCACTTTTGTGAGCTATAGGTGAAACGTGCAAAGGTCCATCAATTTCTATATCATCTGGTTTAATAGAGGGAAAACAAACTCAGAAATAGGAGGAAGGATCGGAGGAGCAAGAAGACAAATAGAGCTGGACTGACCAATGTTAAGATCCACAGATTTTCCAACATCTTTAGGAACCGCAGAAGCCTCTGTTTTAGGACTTGAAAATACTTTATCTAATGCTGAGAGTAGAGATTTTGGTCCCCCCATAGGATCTCTACTCTGAGCTTCTTGACTCGCTCTTAAGCCCTTCATTATTCCGCCAAAAAATCCTGGAGAAGTTTCCTGCTATATGATGATGCAAACACAACCATGAACCAAAAGTGTAAACAAAAACTCTCCCTGGCAAGACACTACTCAGAGGAGAGTTTGAAGAGAAAAGGTTTAATGAGATATTATTCACGAAGTTTCATAAATAAATCAAGAGTAAGCATTGGTTAAAGGAGCCTATAATAAGTTAAATAGTTGCTATTTCACATTTGATGATTCAACGTGACAGCCATTTGAAGCAGGCAGCACCTGGTTAAGAAACATGTTTCTAAATACAGAAGCTACAGTACCTTATTTTTCTTCTGATCTGGAGACAAGTTCAGATCTAAAGCAGCTGCGAGGGCCTCGTCATACAGACACGGTAAAGATTGTGGGACCCTAGCATCAAAGAAAAGGAAAAAGAACTGTAAGGAATGCGCCTTAAATCTCAAATGCACACCAATTCTTAAGAGTTCAGAAGAGGACTTGGATGAGTCATGAGAGGGCTAGGCGCATAGTAAAGACCTGTAATCGTTTTCAGAAGCCAAAAGAGACAGAACTACAAATTCACATCCATTTACCTGTATAAGAAGGGATAAAAAAGAATAATGTTACTAGTCACATCTATGAATCGAAGAGACTCGATACAAATAGATGAAGGTGGGAAAAAGTTACTAATAAGTAATAGCATGCAGATTGGCAACCACAAGTACAGCACACAAATCCTAGGACGACAAATTCAATGTTGAAATGAATAGGTTAGAAAATTTTGTCAAATGTTAGTTAAAAACAAAAGATAAAAATGAAAAAAATGGATTTAAAGCGCAAGCTGTTGCAGTCTGCATTGTAACTTGAATATTGAGATTTTAGTGATCTTGGTCAATTAGCAGTAAATCTGACCATCGTATCATTTTTTGTTTGAATATAGTATGTCTAGCATGTGTACCGAACATCTTCCATATTTAGCCTGCTGAGGAAGGGCGATACCCTACAAACTTGTTCCTTCAATATATAACTCGGCCAGGAAGGGGGATATCCTATAAAATTTTCATCCTGTAATGTACATCTTTTCCTCCACTCTGCCAGGCTAATAGCACAAGTCAACATAAAAGAGACAAACATGCGTATATCCATGGAAAATGAGGACCTACAAGGAGGCAACGCCTTTACACGAGTACAAAAACCTTTTTTCCTCGTCATATTCCATTTAAAGTCCACCAAACGTACTTTGGACTCCATCCTCTTGATTATTAATTGGTCAAACAAGATCACAACCATTCACTTTGATATCCCTGGCTTATTGTACATTTATACACCAGTAATTGTTAATTGAGATGAAAAAGTGGTATGAAACTTGAAGAAACTCTACATGATGCAATCTATCGCCATCATTTTTCAGGTCCTGAGTTTAGGTAGCTGAACTGTTTCTGGTTAGATAAACATTTGATTCCGCTAAAACACCAGCGATATCCCACCACAGATATTGTTCCAAACTTTTTCAAAATAGGTGTGCTAACTTTTCAGGTGAAAGTTTGCAATGCATCGAATGATGTAAACACCCGGTTGAGATAACTTGATTGGAACGTAAAAAAATGTATAGCATCCTAATACTTCATAACCAATTATTTCAAGGTTCCATTCCACTTCCACCTATATTGTTCCAAACTTTTTCAAAATAGGTGTGCTAACTTTTCAGGAGAAAGTTTGCAATGCATCGAATGATGTAAACACCCGGTTGAGATAACTTGGTTGGAACGTAAAAAAATGTATAGCATCCTAATACTTCATAACCAATTATTTCAAGGTTCCATTCCACTTCCACCTGAACAGAACAATAGTGGCAGCTTTAAGAAGTCAGAAGCATTTATCTCCATAAAAAGAGCGAGCAGATCAGTATAAATTAGAAAAATATCCTTGTATATTTAGAAAAGCTTCTTTTTCCCTTTGCCAACTACAAAGACGGTGCATCAAGTTGTGGGCTGAATTTTACCTGTGGTCAGTTCCCAGTTCCCACAAATTTTAATAGTAACATACAGTAAAAACTTTTAATGCAAATTATGTAAAAGTTAGAAGGAAGAAAGACAGGGTCGCACCAAACTTATCTGACCCCTTTCTGTGCAACTCAGAGTTTTATCCATGTTGGTCCTGAAATTCCATCGCATAATGGACAGTAGAGATACCTCGCCCAAGACTTCAAGGTTTGGCAAAGACCTGTTATGCAAAATATTGACCACCACAATATATAACCTTCATTTCTGATCAAAGTAAAGTCATAATCGAGATTGCATGATCAAAATAAATGTGGTGCAATAAGATACAAACTCTGATCATATATTTGCTTATTAAATTGTCAGGTGTACAATAAGCTAGCACTTACCCTAGAGATCTAAATAAGAAATGTCAAGAAATTTAGAGTAATTCCTGATTCTCTATAGAAAAAGTGTCTATCACTCAGTATAGTATCTAGATGGAAATTGAAGAAGCAAGCAACTAATACCATCTGTCCCCAAAAAGGTTTTCCCAACCTCAAGAAGAAAAAATTCCATCATAACATCATTTACTAATGTAAACTACTTGTAAGTTGACCATTCAAAATATGTGTTTTTCAAAGTTAACTTCGGTTATCAGGATATCAATATTAGTTAGAAACTTAGAATTGCCAATAACCATGTCACTCTTTAACATAAATTTACAAGATTTTATTTTATGGCATAGACATTAGACATGTAGCATTTATGCCAGTAGAAGAATGCAATTATCTTTACGAAAGTAGTGGGAAGAATTGCGTTTAGTGCAAGAGCCACCTAATCTCAATAGAGCCAGTCTGATAAAATACAAGCAGTCGATGCTCCTCCTCGTCTGTCTTGAAAGTGGTTGTCCAGCAGCTGGTTTTTAGAAGATGAACCTCACAGATGGATTCAACATGCCCCTGTGTATTACCAGCACAGTCATTAGAGGAGGTATGGAGAGAGGATGAGAGAGAGAGAGAGATATATAAAAAGGAAATAAGAATAAGGGAAGAACCTGAATCACAGAGTTTAGAGAACACAACAGTAATGCATCTGTGCAACAAAGTAAAATCAGCAAGTCCGTTGATTGGTCAACTCCATCAGATTTCCCCTCAGAGTAACCGCTAACTTGTGCAGGTTCAGCTTTTTCCTTGTTCTCCTGTGACCAAAACTGCTGACTTTGTCCACCAGAAACTTCAGTGATGCACTTATTACCCTCTGCAAAAACCATGTCGCTATAAGTATCAACATAAACCTTCAGAAGAACAAAGTAATGTCTGGTATCAAAAGTACAACTCGCCTAGAATGTACATGGAAATTGCAGTTGACTCCTTATTATGCTGTTTGGACACAGAGCCAATCACATTTCCATTGGAGGTATCCAGAACAGCAATATGCAAATTATTTGTTAAGGCAAATATAAGCTCTTTTCCAGGTTCTGTCTTCCCATGAGGTACGGAATGATCCAAGCTAGCAGCCAAGCCATAAGTTTCTAGAGATATTGCCGGTGAAATTGAGACAACATGGGAATTTGGGCTGGAAAGAGTGTCTAAGACATATAAGACTGACAACGACCTTAAATTCAGCATTGCAACCTGAAAGGGAGCACAAATGCCTGAATCTCAACAAACACAATTTGTCAAGTTTCTACTTTATCAAGAATATATGAAAGGGATTCTGCAGCACAGTTCATTCAGAGAATGCAGTCACCTGTCCACTCATGTATCCAACAGCAAGTCTGGCTCCAAGATTTGTGTATCTCAAGGTGCACACAGGAGACGTACTTAAAGTAAACACAGCTGAGAAATGAGATCCACTTTCTGGATTGAAATCGCAAACTTCAAACAACACACAGAAGAATCAGTAAGTTTCATGTTGATAGAGACAAACTACGGGACACATTTGCAAGAACCAAAAATACCAAGATTGGATGACTTAAACTGACATGAGAGTGCTTAAGGGAAATACCAACCATCTCTATAGGCTTTCTTTTTAGAATCTTGAGCGTAGCATATTCATTTCGAGTTCTTATTAATTAATTCTCATAAAATTCAGTAAAGATGTGGGTTTTGTAATATCCAGGGAAATGTTTGAGGATGAATATTGTCTGCTCAATGAATTCTCCAGCCCGTGAGGAAGTTACTGGCAGGACAGCTCTCTTTCCATGTGATTCATCGCTTAGAGCAATATTGAACACAAACCAACTTTGCATGATTTTCATCAGCTTATAGTACCCATAATAAAAGTCATTACAAGTCTAAATTGCTCAAGGACAAACTCATCTCACGTTAGGTAAGGAATCTAATATTGTGCTTGGATAGGGGAATTTGGATGGAAACGGAGGGATTCATCGGATATTAATTACTGATTTAGCACACTAGCAATTAGCAAATGCCCAAGGAACAAAATCAGCACCTTTCCCTTGTTTGGATAAAAAATGGGAGAAGGGAATTACCATTTTCCATCCCCTCTAGATAAATTAAAATTCTTCCAATGTTGGAAAGATCTAGGGAGAATATGGCAAACTAACTCTTCCTGGCCCTACCTTTCCTTCCCCTTCCCCTCTCCTTCCCAGCATCATTCCTCCATAATTTCTATCCAAACAAACTGTAAATATTGTAAATTTCATATTTTATCTGTAAAATATCATTTTTCCTCGGACTGTGAATATTCTTTGTGGGATCCTTATTTATTCGCAAATAATAGGAAGAGACACACAACTCTTGCAACTATAAGATTTAAAACATCAACCTATTTTGGTCATCAACAATGTTTGTGCTTTATCACTTTGATTAAGCTTTAAGGGAAAAAATTCTATTCTTATGCTCGCTAAAAGATCATAATTTATATATCCCTCAGTGATCCATATCCTACCAAACAGCTTCTTTTCTCACAAGGATTTTATCAATTTGAAAGATTGTGAAAATGGTTAATGTATTATAAATTCAAAGCAATAGATTAATAATTCGACCCAAGTGTTACCTCAATCGCTATCTAATTCGCATTTTGAATTCGCCACCCCCCCAAAATGGGCAAAAAATGCCGAAAAACCGACCATAATTCGCTTTTCTCAATTCGCAATTCGCGGGGGAATTAGGGAATTAGGTAACGCTGATTCGAACAAAAAGTGAGAAAATATGGAATTAGGTAATAATGGAGAAAGTGATCGCTTCAGGCCACACCTTCACTTTTGGTTCCTGACACAACATGCAACCTGGTTTCATTGCAATTTTTAGTAAGATTGTGGAGATGAACCTGTATAACCCATCAAATGGATAGAGTTACTTAAATAGCTGCAAAAAGTAAACAGAAACAAAGGACTTGCATTTTTACCGTGCCACAGTCATTGCCAATTGCTATAAATAGAGTTTCAGAAGAGAAGTCCAAAGCAGAAACTGGTCCTTTTGCACCAGCTTTTGTGATACCTCTGACCTACAATCATCACATGGTATGATTAGAAGCAGCCAACATTTTATCATCAATGTCATTAGCAAGTTAGTATGATATATCTCATAAGATTGGGTAAATCATATCAATGCTTTTGGACAATATACAAACCTCAGGATCTAAAACAAAAATAGGTGACAGTATTGGATATGTTGCATCCCAAATTCGAACAGTACCATCTTGGTATCCAGCTATGTAGAGTCTTTCAACTTTTCTCTCTCCATGAAGTGACAGATGACAAGGAACTCCACCATTTAAAGGCCACTTTGCACTCTTATCACTTGGTAGATATGTTTCGTGCAGCTTCACAGTTGTAACCATGTTAGAAACATGGCATTATTTATTAATAGAATTCATAAGAAGCAACATTTAAAAAAAGAAGATTAGAGGAAAGTCCACTTATATGAGGAATACATTGTACCTCTGATAAAGCTGCTGAACACTTAGTATTAAGTATCGCAATGAACCTTCCAACAGTCAAGTAAGGTTCAGCTGTCGGTACAACACTTCTGTAATGGAGAGGAATGGTACAAGATTTATCACTCTCAGAATGTAATCCCAGCAAGCAAGGATTGTCATAATATTGCAGCTGCCCAGGACTGGTCAATAAAAATAATGAGGTAGTCCCCGTATCGTCTAGAATACTATAATCTTGAAGCAATATCATATCTGCAAAAGAACCTTGAAGGGTGACATTTGCTCGGACAACATTCTTCAAAGCATCTCTAGTAGGAGACCATTCAAGACTCAACATCTGGAAAGATCATACAGCAGATCAATATCATGTCAATATCCTGCAGTGAACTTCCATACACGCACAGATACTCCAGTTCAAATACACAAGAAGATAGGTTCCCAGATAGTCTAAAGAAAACAGAGCATGCATGACAACAGAACTAACAGCCCAACAAAAAAGTTCCGGAAAAGGAAAAAAGAGAAAGACCCTAAGGAAGAAACAATTATTGTATATAGCAAACTTTTAAAGAAAATAAAAATACTTCAAAACTATGTGCTCATATCATCTTGAGAGATCAAAACTATAAGCTCATGCATGTTTAGAGATCAAAACTAAACATCAATCCAGTGACTAGTCAAGGCTCCCAATCTCCCACCTATAAAAGTTATGTCAGGTCAAATGTCCACAGCCCTGCCATTACCAGCAGGAAAATCAGTACTGTTAGGCCCTAGCATTCTAGGGTGCACAATTGATTTCTCCTCTCTAATTCAGGACCAATATGCAAAAACAATTACAATAAACGGTGCAGAAAAGATTATGGACTAAATTGTGCTGTAATTGCAGGTCGCAACAACTAATTTTTCCAAGTGTACATAGGATCCTGAGACAATAAGAAAATGACATATGATATCAACTACTAACACGATAATCAGACTAGCTGGGTGAAGTTAGAAACAGACCGTCAGAACTTCAGCAGATCCCATCTCATCACCACCATAGATGAAGAGTTGACCACCATGATCATCATGTACACCTCTTGCTGACCAATGTAAAACAATCACAGGAAATCTTCTCTCTGCTGATGACAATTGAATCTTGACAACATTATTAGCTGGTTTTCCAGCTTTGTGGTCATTACCAACATCAGACAATTTCCACAACAAGATATCCCCATCCACATAGCCAACAGCCAGAATCGATCCATCTGAAGACGCCCAACAAACAGAGATAATTTCTTTATCCCCTTGTTCGTCGCCCAATGCTTGATCCTTTATTTCATTGCTCCTATTGGCTGATGTATTTAAATGTCCATCATTTACCTGGTGATTATTCCGTCCTCTAACATAAACCAGCTGATCTTTAGCAATATCCCACAGAACAATAACTCCATTATCATATGCAAACAGCAATCTGCAAGAAAAATTATGATGTAACAAATGATAACATCCAGTAAAGCAAACAACTAAAAAAAGGAAAAATACGTTAATGCCACTATGCCAGAGTGTATTACGAAAGACTATATACAGAAAGATTAAGAATTATTGAACTGTTCATAACAAATCTGGCCTTCTATTTCAGATGTCTCATAATCCATGTTCAATTTCCTGTTCTAACAAAAAAAAAAAATCTATCTCTAGTCATTCTTCAAAAAGGTTCATCCAGTCCCAAAAAGAGGGGGATTGCATAGCAGATAACTGATAAGCAGTAAGACATTCCCTTTAAAGCCTGCCCTCTCCTAATTAAGAGGGAAAACTTGGAGAGGGGGGGGGGAAGGGAGCGAGATTTGAGAAAAGAGCAGTGTATTAAGACAAACTAAGAAATAATTTATTTACAACTAACAAATGTCTCTCATGAGAAGAAAAAGGATCTCAAACTTCTGATTTACCTATTTCC
Organism: Beta corolliflora; assembly: GCA_947648045.1. Classification (NCBI taxonomy): domain Eukaryota; kingdom Viridiplantae; phylum Streptophyta; class Magnoliopsida; order Caryophyllales; family Amaranthaceae; genus Beta; species Beta corolliflora. Next base: position 114,356 of record CANSZD010000824.1, read on the forward strand.
ACCAGAACAAGGCTGAGGAAGAATTCCAACAACAGATGGATCATTATGCAGTGGAATCTCAGCAAACTCTGCAAGCTCAACAGTAGAAGTAATTTGTATCACAGGCAGCTTACCATGTAATCATGTATAAAAGAGCAATGAATTATTTAAATGAGTAAAACATGTATACTCCTAGTGAGACTGAGGGCTGAAAGGTCAGAATTATTCTATTAATTTCTTCAAATCATTTCTCAAGTACAAAACGACACAGACCAATCAACAGATCCACAAAGCAATTAGTTTTTCAAAGGATTACACATAATAAGTAATTATGTGTGCAACAACAACAACAACAACAACAACAAATCAATATGAATCCTGCCATAGGCATTATCAGGGGAGGTGCAGATGTGCAGAGCCTCAACCCTACGAGCACAAGCCGGTAAGGCAGTAATAAATAAGCTTTTAACGAAGCAGGGGCCATTTACTTTGTACAGCAAGGTAGTAGAAAGACTTTTGTATTATGACAGGCGACCTAAATCAAGGACTTTGATTATTGGAGTTCAATTTGTTACAAACAACAAAGAGAGACGAAAATGGAAAAACCACTCATCTGATGCATTAAGAAGAGAGAGAGTGATAGACTATGAGACAGAGAGAAGACTTTACAGTCAATTGACTGACAGTAATCACAGAACACATTAGACTTCCGAATTAAGGTCTCAACTACTTTTAGTTACATCTGATTAACGAATTAACATTTTCATTGCAGCAACAGCCCTCTTGAAAAATTAGAGCAACTTTGCCCAGCTCTACACATGACACTTATTGTGTTTCTCACAGCATTGTTCTCAAACTGAATGGTGATAATTGTATTATTTCATATCTGTGATGATTATTTTGGTGTTACTTCCCCCATATCCATGTGCTGACACTTGCTCACGTGCAGACATCTAAATCATAAAAGTAGGAGGACAAACCCGTCAAGAGAAAGTGGCTTGAAACTCGAACAACGCATCAAAAGAAATGAGGATCAGATACAAATCAAATAAAAAAATGGCTCCAGTCTCTTTGAGCTCCAAGTAATGGATCCACACAGGAACAACATGCTATGACAGGAAACTGTCCAAACTCTTACTATTGGAACTGTTTACCAGGATGTACCCATTTCATGGAGTCATACTCTGGCAACAAAAAGAAGACAGCCCATTGAAAAAACGTTTATCTATATAGAAATATATATGCACATTAAGGAAATTTGATGCATTAGTAAGTTGATTGTAATAGACTAGCCTAGGGGCCAGGGGGGTACTTTTGGTAATACACACTAGTTATTATGTTTGATTGGGAAGGAAGGCAGCTTGTTAGTTAGAGGAGATAGCAGCAAGTCTATTATAAATAGAGGAGATTAGGGAGAAAAGAAACCAGAGAACTATTGAAAAGTTATTTAGCTTGTTTAGTTAACTTTGGGAGAGTGTCAAGTCTCTCGAATACTTGGCAATTATCTTTATATTTTCTCACTTGATAATATAAATCATCATCTTCATCCTTTAAACTATCTGCTAGATTTCCAGTTCATAAAATTGATGCCATGTATAGATACAGAGTCATGAAGCACGTGTGTGACAAAAAGAATAAGAGAAATCATCATTGATGAGGAAGAAGAACAGATCAACAGAACGAATTTAGAAAGATATCCCTACCAAAAACTGAATGAGCTGCGATACTATATTGCTGCCGCATAATCTTTCTTTCCTCAATATCATACTTTACAACAGAAACTAATCCACAATCATCTCCAATATACCTGCATTATAGTATTTGAGAAACCACGCTCAGATCAGAAGAGTTCTGTAAAGTCTAAATTTAACCCGTAAAAAATACAGGGACTATTAGCTTTTTGAGTACATACATATAGTTTGTTTCTTGGATAACAGAAAACGCAGTTATATTTGATTCCCATTGAAATAAGGAGGCTATAAATCTGTGCTCAAGATCCCACACCTGCCAAGACCAATTACTGCTGAATGAGTGGATATGTCTTAATTTATTATAGCATGGGAGTATTGAAACTGAGTTTGGCCTCTAGACAATCAAATGGAACAAAATTACTTTCATAGATGAATCTTCTGTGATGTGAAATCAGTACCTGAATATCATTTTCATTTGAAACGGCGACTAGAAGACCTTGATTATGCAGAAACTGATTAAATAAAAAATGAAAGAAAGATAATAAGTAATAATACGAAGGCTACAAGAGTCGATTATCTGACCGCTTTCAAATTCTATTAATCAGGTTAAGGTGCTGCATGAATGTTTTGTGCTACTTCAAACATAAAGGACAATTACCAACATAACAGCTTCAAACATAGGCAAATTATACTTGAGATCTTTCCAATATCAGAATTCTGCATACAGATATGGGTAAGGTATACGCATTGTTATGCCACAAATATAGAATCAACAACACTAAAGAGGAATGAAATTGCCTTCTCCAACTATGAATCTTTTCTTGAGAACAAAGATAATCTTCAGATATGAAAGAAAAATGTAACGCGTCATAATAAGTCAGAGTCTTACCCCACAGTATGCAGGGTTCTCATTTTGAGATTTCAGAGATGGCAAAAGATAAATATTGTGCTATAGAGCAACAAGAATCCTTAAGATATTAAAAATGAATCAGGTAAGGAAGGGTAATACACAGCCTTACATGGGGATCGGAATACCAGCTTATTTGTCTTTGGATACCTCAGAAGGTGAATCTTCATCATCATAGATGCGACCTCGTGGCACTATCTAGACTTAAATTGAAAAAGTTGGCAGAAGTTTATGGTAATAAGTGAAATCATAATGGACAACAGAAGCATAGTAGAACATTTTGTTTGGTCTTTTCTATTTTTGCAGATTTTTATGTAGTGCCAATCCAAGCATGGCAAAAGGCATGCAGCATGCTCAAGAAAGGTTATAAAATCAGCTGGCACAGTACACACTACTTAAACACAAAGAGATAGACTTATACCAGAAAAAGTGAGACTATTAATAAGAAATGTTTGAATCAAGACCTAAAAGTAGGAAGAGAACCTAAAATTGTCATAACAAGCATCTAAACATATATTCTGCGAAAATTAGTTTCCAAAAATCATAGAAAAAGGGAAAAGAAAATAACAAGCGCCACATATTAGGCTACCTGCCTACCTCTAAGTTTCTGAAAGGAATTTCCTTAGGAGATGTCAAAAGGCCTTCTATATTGTCGCTGCCAATAACTTTAATCCTTCCATCTCTGTTACAAGCATAGAAAAAATTATGAGCAGTAACATTAAGGTGTATGTATCAATGTCTTGAATCTGGATTAAAAAGAAGCTAATCTTGTCAATACTAAGAGGACAAATACATACAGATAAATCAATTAGAAAAAAAGATACATTGAAATACTAGGTTGTGATTCTTTCTCAAGCTTAAGAAATTAATCTGCCAAAACCTGTCAAAACTAGAGTGCTATAAACTACACACTAGTAATTTTATTCTCAATAAAGTTGAAAGATCATTATATATACATGTGTACTCATAAGTGATACATCAGGCTTAACCGTTTATAGAAAGCATATTGGTCTGGTACTTATCAGTATACTACTACCAGAGTCTGGTAGTAGTATACTGATAACATGGATTAGCAAAACGACAAAGAGTTCAACTTACAAAGTTCCAACTGCCAAAAGCTGCTGAATGGGATCATAAGCAAGACAGGATGCCGTAGAAGGGATTCCATAGTGCGCAATAACTTGTGGGTCTAAGTCAATCAGACCTTTATTGATCTGTGAGTCACTCTGTTATCCAAGATAAAATAATGATTATACAATGAATTCACAATCCCTTTGCATTTCACTTAGCTGATTTTATTATCCAAAATTCACCATACGTGGAAAATGAACGAAGATTTGTAATCCTTAAAAAGCAAAGTTACCATGTACCAGATGAAACCGCTAACAATTTTTGCAACTTAAATGTATTACAATATATCTTTTCAAGAAGACAAACTGCTTCTATAAATTAACTTAAGCCCTTCCCAACAAGTTCTTCTTTCACCATACAAAAGATTGAACTTTTACTGACTGCTAATGACAGTCCAGCAGAACTTGTCCATCTCCTAAATTGTCCACATATTTCCGACTAGCCAATCGTACAACAGAATTAAAACACAATAGAGTATTATAACCAAAATATTACATAAACCTCATCAATGATCAAATGCAAGGGAAAAACTTCACACTTTGTCATCCAATATATACTAAGATATTATTGCAACTATAAGAGCATAAGATTTTCCTAATTTAAATGGGAACAATGGTCATTCCTCATTTTTGGACAACTCCGCGCCACAGCCCAAACAGCCCTTAGTTCCCGAATGGATACTCCCAACTATTGGACATTTTAACATATATACGAAGTTCTCAACTTTCTACCACATTTCACATTTGACAAACTGCATCAAAATTAACCCCTTAATTTGCTGATTAGTGGGATTTAAAGGATGCATCATTGAACAATAGAATCAACTAACACAGACATTTGCCAAGGTAAAGCTGAACAAAACCAGCATAAAAAAACCCATCTAATCTAATTATCTTAAATTTAAAATACGCATAAAAAATTGAGGTTTTTTTTTTTTAAAAAAAAAGAAACCCCAGAATTAACTTTCCCCAACCAACAAAGTAACGGTTTTGGGAATAAACAGTGAACAAATTGAAACCCTAATAATCAAATACAGCAAACAAGCAATCCCCTTCAAATTAAATTTTATGAAGCTCAAACATAAACAAAAAAGATGAATAGAAATAGAAAAACAAACAAAAAAAGTAACCTGAGATTGCTTGTTGAAGATTTTGGCGAGCATTGCGAATTGAATATCAAGAACTTCTGACCTAATTTCCCTCGCTATGAATCAAAATTGCGTTAATATTTTTGTTGCACAACGAATTATAATTCTGGGTAGGTGGTTATGTAAGCTTTAAATTCAAATGATCGTTGATAAGAAGAAATTACATACAAGAAGAAATAAATTTTGTGTTGGTTAAATTACAGAAAAAATTGGATGAAATTGAGAGCTTTGTATAAAATTGGAAGTTGTGATAGAAGAAGAATCATCCCTTTAGAAATTAGAATGATGGGTGTGTTTTCGGGTAAGCAGTGTTTTGAGAGAGACGAAAGCAGGTAAATTCGTTGAAGTGTTTTGGGTGACTGGGTCCATCAAATCATCCCAGAATCTCTTTATTAATGTAAATAATACAATCCGTATATGGTGCGCCAGACATGGGAAGGTAGGCGACATACGTATACTGCTACAATGCCCAAACGCATACGAATAACAAGCTCAAACGAACACACGTATACCGCTAATAGGCCAAATGAACATATGTACATCTACGTTAGTATATGTTCATTGCATTGGTATTTATGATCATAACCTAGTGTTTGATGTTCATCGTGCGCACCTTCCTCACCATACGGACGTGTGCACCTACTAAATTGCATAAATAATAGGAAGGTTTTTTTAATGATAAGGTTAGGACATTTATATTTTACGAATTTTTCACCGTGCACCCGTGTTTTACGAATATTCACCTAGTACCCTCGCAGTTTCCAAAATGCAAAAGGTGCCTTGAGGTTTTGAAAATACATGACTCGGCCCGTAGTTAAGCTCACTCCGGTTAGTTCTAAAGGCCAAATTCTCAACCGACGGCCTAAAAGCCCCTACTCGGCCTCCCATCCAAACCCACCACCACCCCGAAAATCGCCCCTCTTGTCCCCCAACCCCCAAAACCTCCCCTCTCCCCTTCCCCAGCCCTGAAAACCTACCCCCTCCCCTTCCTCCAGCCCCCAAAAACCTGCCCCCTCCCATTCCTCCAGCCCGCGAAAACCGCTTTTACAAGCTGGGGGGAAGGAGAAGGGGAAGGTTTTCGGGGTAGGGAAGGGGAGGGAAGAGGTCTTCAGGGTGCTGGTGGCTGGTATGGTGGCATGGCGATGGTTGGGGTGGTTGGTAGGTGAGGAGGGAGTGGGGATTGAATTAACTAAGGTTAATGAAGTTCAATTAGAGTTAATTAGGTTTAATTAGAGTTGATTAAGATTAATTAGTAATAATTAGGTTAGTTAGGGTTGATTTAGCCCTTAATGACTAACTAGTTGACGACGCTTAGCCATTAAGGGATATTGACGATTTTTCAAAACCTCAGGGAGTGCGCTTGTGCATTTCGAAAACTACGAGGATATCCCGGTGAATATTCAGTAAAACTGCTCTGTTAAATAAACCGTATATTTTATTATAAACTTTGCCTGTAGAGAGTTTTTTTTTTTTTGAGGAACCTATTGCGTAAGTTCTATATTTGAGGGAGATATGTGTAAATCATAACGGTTTTGAACGTAAATTTTTTTGAACAATTTTTATGGTACATTTAGCAAAAACAATAGATATTATTGCGTAAGTGAACTGAAAACCAAAAGGTTGGCACTACACAACTAAACGTCTAAACCAGCAGTAAAAGGAAGAGGGAAGGACATGTTTATGCTCCCAGTAAGCAGCAGAGGGTTTAATACTACTACCCGCAGCAAATTCTTCCCTTTCTTCACTTCCCTCTCTCTCTCCTCCTCAACTTTCTCTCTCATGGCATTCAACACAAATTCCCCTTCTTCTTCTCCTTCTCCTTCTAGGGTTTCTCCTTCTCAAGTGGGTCCCCCATTAACGCGCCTCTCAAGCGTGTGGGTACCCACAATGGTAGTTTCCATTGCGATGAAGCTCTTGGCTGCTTCATGATTCGTCTTTCCAACAAATTCTACGGCGCTGAGATTGTTCGAACCCGCGACCCCCAGGTCTGTATAAATCCTTTTTTGTTTGGGGTGGGAGGAGGTATTGTTGATAATAAAAACCAAGTATGTACGGGGTTCACAATAACTTATTGCGTATCAGAAACTATATGATATAGTTAGTTTTCATTTGATATAGTCAGTTTTTGTATGATATAATCAACTTTTATATAGTCAATTTGTGTATGATATAGTCAATTTTGTGATATAGTTAATTTTCGTATTATATAGTCGGTTTTTTCTAATATAGTCGGTTTTTAATGTAACAAAGTCGGTTTGGGTGTACTAATAAATTATTATGAACTCTGATCCATCCAAGACGTTTTGATTGTTGATATTGGAAATAAAATTTTAACCTATAGTTTTTATACAGGTTTTGGAGACATTAGATGCAGTGTTAGATGTTGGGGGAGTGTATGAGCCAAGTAGGGATAGATATGATCATCATCAAAAGGGTTTTGCTGAGGTTTTTGGTCATGGCTTTACTACTAAGCTTAGTAGTGCTGGTCTTGTTTATAAGGTACTGTAATGTATATATTTATGATTGGACTGACCCAAATGATTATTTTTTCTAGTACACATATAGGTGAGAAGTTGAAATTTTGGATTCAATTTTCATTTTTTTTGAAGTGGGATTTTTTTTTGTTTGGAAAGAAATTTGATTTGGTTAATGTGTTTGATTGGTGTAGCATTTTGGGATGGAGATAATTGCAAAAGAGTTGGTGCGTGATGAAGGGCACCCGGATGTTTTTCGGTTGTTTATTGCTGTTTATAGGAACTTCATGGAGGTTTGTTTCGAAATAACTTCTGGTTTGATAATTTTATTACTTGCAATTTGAATTGTTAATGGTTTGTAAATAATGTGAGATCCGTCTTGCACTCGAAGTTTAATAGATGTAGGGATTATATGTTCTGATTGTTGGTCATTCGTTGGGGTAAGGAACTAGGAGGTTTGTGACAAATGAAGGAACTTTCACAATAGTAATTGGGTTCGTAAATCATGGATTTTTCTAGCATTGCTACTCATTTCTCTTTTGGGCATGCTCTTGATATTGTTCTTTAGAAGTCTCTCTCTAGTTGTTCATTTCTTCGTCTAAGTATTATTCCATTATATTTATTTTGTCATATAGTAGTTATGTATTTGGAAAAGAGCTTCTTCATCATTTTTCTATGTGTAATAAGTGCTAGGGTTACACTCCACATTCTATCTAATTTTGGTTGAAATTTGGAGGATCATATTATGTGGCTCTAGGTGCTCGACTACATGGATATTTAATGAATGAAATAGAAGAAATGTACTAGGGTAATCCTTGTGAGGACGATCTCTTTCTTTTTATGAGCATTTACATGGTTTAGGGCTGACTTTGAGCTCCCTAGTCTTGGTTGGCTTGATTGCTTTTGCTTCAGTATGTTTTACTAGCTTAGATAGCATTCTGTTGTTGAAGCTTGTCTTGATTGTTGCAGGCCATTGATGCAATTGATAATGGAATTAATCAGTATGACACCGACTTGCCACCAAGATATGTCAATAACACTGGTTTGTCTTCTAGAGTTGGGAAACTGAATTTGGATTGGACAGAGCCTGATCAATCAGCTGAAAAGGAGAATGAAGCCTTTGAGAGAGCAATGAATCTAGCTGGTGGCGAGTTTTTGGATGTGAGATTCTTGTCATGTAATTCACCCTTTTTAAATGCTTAGTTTATAACTGCTAACTCATTTTATGTCCAATTTTGATCTGTCACAAACATTGAACATCTTTTTGGTTCTCAGAATCTCCGTCATCTTGCAAAATCATGGCTTCCAGCTCGATCAATTGTTGTGGAGTGTCTTTCTGCAAGAAAAGAAGTGGATCCTAGCGGAGAGATCATGGTCTTGGATAGATTTTGTCCTGTAAGTAGTAGAAACTTTTTTCTTTATCATTTGTCTATTGCACATAGTTTGTTCTTGGTGATAATGTTGCTGATTCATGAGTATATCCACGTTTTGGATTAGTAGATAGCAGCTCTAGTCTTCACTACTTTCCATGGTCCCTTTTTTAACACTCTGTGTATGCCTCTCCAGTTCTCCTTTTATTGTGTCCAGGGGGGGGTCGTCTATTGCTTGCTTGAACTTATCATTCAGATTTTAATCTTGATCATCGAGATTGGGGCTCATTAGATTCACTTTTTAAGATTAAGAGGAAGTCCGTAACCTCTATTGCACAATATTTAGGGAGTTAGAATCCCTGGAGAGGGAAGAGGTGAGTAGGCTCACCACCTCCATTTCCTGTTCTAATGGGAAGTGATCACTGACCACCAGACTAATTATTATGAGGGAAGACCACCACCTTGGCACCTCACCAACTTTTTTTATTGGTGGTTTATTTTGCATTAATTGCTTTTGTGGAGTATTTCCTGAACTTCCATGTGTTATCCTTTTACCTAAGGATTCTACCTTTTTAGAGCACCTGCATCATGGTGTATTGGAAGCACTAATACCATGCCTTTGCTTAAGATGTCAAGCATTCATGTACCTGTTAAAGAAACTGCAATTCCACATTAGACAATGGGAATTACATGCAATGTCATTCCTGTCAAAGGATATCCTGTTGATCCTGATTATGAGTTGCTGATCAACTTTGTATGCCTACTGGGGTAATCCTTGATACTGTAGAAAGAGTTCGGGAATTCTTAAATATGGTACTATAGAGATGTATTAGATCGTTAAAAAAGAGGATTTGATTGAGTATCGAGGATTCAAAGAATTTTCACTTATTAAGGACTATAAATTGCCACAACTTCCTAGTTGAAAGTTAACACTGCTTGCAAATACTTGAGTGGTTCATTATTAGAAATTGAGTTGTATAAAACTAGGATTTTCCATTTGATGTGGTGCTTTATCTTGCAGTGGAAGCTTCATCTTTTTGAGCTTGAGCAGGAGATGAAGATTGATCCTCCTGTCAAATATGTCCTTTATCAGGTATCCCAGATTCGCCATCTCTCTAAGAAATCATCTGACAACTACTCTGTCCTTTGACTTCCATCAAGGTCTTGTTCACTTCAACTTGAATATAAAATTTTCAGTTTAAATCAGTGAAAATCAGTTATCATTTGCAAATAATAATTTTAATCAGTAAAAATCAGTTTTAGTCAGTAAATGGCAGAAGAAAAATATGCTGGAGATTCAGCAAAATTCAGTTTCTGTCAGTAAAGATAGTTTTAATCAGTAAAAAGAATCTCAGTTCAGTTAATATAGTGTGAAGTGAACGAGGCCTAAAATGTTGCTTTCTTTTATGTGATGCTAAGTTGGAAATTGGCTTCTATGCTGAATTCACCCACTATGTCTTCTTGAATTTCAAATGTTGTCAATGAAAATTGCCTTTCCTAGTTTACGTTAGGGTTATGTCAACCATTGCTTCATAATACCATTTCTATTTCGTAGGATGACAGGAGCAAACACTGGAGAGTACAGGCTGTGGCAGTAAGCCCTGATAGATTTGAGAGCAGGAAGCCTCTTCCAGAACCATGGAGAGGTATGAGAGATGATGACTTGTCTAAGGGTTCAGGCATCCCTGGTGGTGTTTTTGTCCACATGAGCGGATTTATTGGTGGAAATGTTACTTACGAGGGTGCTCTCGCCATGGCAAAAGCGGCTTTAAAGTTTTGAGTTTGCAGACAGTGTTTCTTGCAAAATGAGGTAGATGGTGATCTGAGAGACTTTACTATTTTACTAGTTTTCATGAGATCTTTTTTTTCAGAAGGAAATTCCCATCATGAGTTGGGTTTAATTTTAGAGGTGCATTTTTTATAGATCCTAACATTGTTGTGTCAACAGGCAACTGTCTCTAGCACTCGAATAGGGTCGTAGATTGTCACGGGAATTGTTTGGATGAATTGCATTTATGGGAAGTACTACAGTTTGAGAGAAATACAATATCTTACTTGATTCCAGTTTCGTGCTTGTAAGCGTTTTGGATTATGGACTTGTTGCAGGTAGTGAACTGGTCGGGGTGGGGTGTAATTTTGGAGTTTTAGTAGAAGGGATGTTGCAACTAAATTGAGACATCCGGAAAAGAAATTTGTAGAAAGTAATTTGAGCCAGATTTCTAGGATACCCTTACCGGAAAAATGATGTTTTGTTTGTGCTAGGCTACTAGCTTTATGAGTGGAATTTTGAGTTTGTAGCTGATGTCTATTTGGACTGTACTTTCGACTTTTGAGGCTCTTCGCCAGCACCCAGTTTGCTGTAGGACTGCGACTGGGCCTGCATACTGCTGCCTCTATAAGCGATAGGCTAGTCTGGCCAAGCCTTTTGTTGTTGTTGTTGGTGGTGGTGTTGCTGCTGCTGTTGTCGCTTTTTATTTAATTAGAAGTTACTTTTGAACTTATTAGAAGTACCATTTTGGATCATTCACTAGTCACTTGACACTATTTCTACATTATTCTTAATAAAGTTTAGTTAAGGTCAAAACAGTTCGTATGTCATTTATTCAAGTTCACGTTGGTTTAGAAATGTTGTGCAAATAACAATATAACATGGCACAATCTACAAAAGTGGAATGCCACAAATGTGGAAACAAGTTGGGGTCAAAAGGAGTAGTAAACAAATTATACAAGTGCAAAAAAGAAAAAAGAAAATGGCTCTGATCTGAAGTATTATAGAAACTTGTCTGATAATCTCTCAAGAACTAATTGTTTGTGCAATTATTAAGTGTTTGGAGTATCAACAAAGTTGGATAGAGTGCTTTCAGTACTTTGTTGCCGTGGTCAATGGATCAAAAAAAAATTAAGTGTTTGGAGTATCAACAAAGTTGGAAGAGCTTTTTTCTAATTGGGGCATGTCGCGAATCCTAATTATCAAGTAGGATGTTTAAAAATACATCCTTTTTGCAAAAATCATAAGAATTTAACAGGTCGACATGGAATTATATTTTCTAATAATCTCATATTTCTTTTACCCCCCAAAGCAATAAACTTCTTATCTTGTTAATGCTGTGAACTAAACACTGATTTGTGTTTGATTTGTGCAGAACAATAGTTAGCAAAAATATGTACTCTATGACTATGAGAGAGGAATAAAAAAGAACAAGAACACAAGTGTTTCATCTTTATAATCATAGTCTTTCAAGTTACTTGATCAGGCTACTTATAAACATTGTAACACAACTTCACAATATATCATCTACTTCCTCCGTTCCAAAATAAGTGAAACACTTATCTCATTTATGAGTAATTTTCTGATGGCTGTTTAACTTATTTTAAACGCAAAAAGTATAATAAACTATAGTTATATAACATACCACCTTCGAATTTCACTCATATTATCACTGCACCTAACTTTTTCACCCGGGACATTTCCCGGAGATTTGTGTGGCATTCCTCCGAGGGAAGTGTAAGGTCATTTCAAGAAAGATTAAAGATAGGAGAGGACATTCAATAGAACGAACTGCAGGAAAACAATGAAAATGTGCCAAAGTTGCAGCAAATGTAGTGGTGAGTGGGGATGTTGGCAGCAAATCTGAACATCAGCACATGTTTGTCGATGGTCTCGTCTGCCAAGGCACAGAGATTACCCTGTAGCCTTAGTACCTTGCCGACGAGAGCTTAAATAATAAACTTATAACCGTGAGATTCCAGTTCGGACTCCCTCAAGGGTATTTTGGTAATTTTTGCTAAAAATTGTTATTGAAGGTTTCAAATTACTATCGTAAGTGTTAAATTGGTACTGAAAATTAGTACTAATTCAACACTTTAGGATCAATATTATTGCCATCATTACCAATTTTAAGCTAAACTCGACCAAAAAACCCTTTGGGGCCTCGACTGGACTTTTGAGACTTTCTGCCGGGTGGGTAGGGGGGGGGAGAGTTGCACAAAGAGAGTTGCGCGCCAAAATTATGAGGGCCCAAAAATATATTATTTTTAAAAAAATTAGTTCATATTTGAGGAAATCAACCTTGTTTTCCACCATTAATAAATTTCTCAATGATCAATCTTTAATTTTAAATTTTCCATCTTTAATACCCCAACCTTCCATCTTAATTTTTTATAGATTTGAGGGCCTAATTTTCATGTTAGAACAGGGGCCCCAAAATCTTCAAGACGACCCTGTCCTCTCTTAACAACTAATGAACTAATGCTTGCTTTTTACTATCAAATAAATTGTTGGTCAATTATCTACATTGTATACCGTGAAAAATAATAATAAGTGCAACAACAATTAGAATGAATAATAATAAGTGCAACAACAATTAGAATGAGGATAAAGGAGGGAGTAAAAGCAACAAAGATAAGAATCGCAACTTATTACTGTTAAAAAATCGACGAAAGCCCCTATTATAACCAAGTAATTGCCAATGATGCCTATTGCATGCTGTGGAGAGAAACATAGATATATACCGGAAACTAATAAATGTGTCACTTATTTCATAATGGCAGAAGTATCTCGTTAATAATATCCATAGGGGTGTTTATAAATATCCGATCCGGTCGATCCGATTTTTCGAATATCCGATCCGCCTTTTTAGTTTCTGGATATTTCGGTTCGGTTATCGAAATTTTTCAAATCGGATATCCGAAAATTTTCGGATCGGATACGGATCATAATTTTTCATTTCCGTATATCCGAAACATGGAAAATTTCGGATATTTTCGGGTATCCGATCCGAAATATCCGTTTTCAAGGCCGAATATCCGATGATCCGAAACTTATTTTATGAACTTTTCCTTTGAAAATTTCAAATTTTTTAGTTTTCGGATATCCGATAGTCCGATCCGAAATTGCGATATCCGATCCGAACCGTTCCGAATTTTTTCGGATCGGATTCTGATCGCATTTTTTCCGATCCGAAATTTCGGACCGGATCGGATATCCGAAATGAACACCCCTAAATATCCATAATGGTTATGATCAGCAATTCTTTAAATAAATTGTGCCCTACAAATAACTCTATCAAAGAAAATTGGCCTCTATTTTAAAATTGTTGCTGGCATAACCCTACTCTATTGCTAAGCTTTTGGGGTGTCAGATGTATGGTATGTCTATGTCATATTTGATCCTTCTTTTCCTCAATTTCCTGAATACAAGGATTGTGTTCGCCATATCAATCCTTATTAATTATTCCATGGAAATAATATACATTTTGAATAATCAAGTTAGAACTTAGAAATTAAACAACCCCCACAAAAGTTATTTCGTTGTTCACAACATGTCAGTTCTAGTGCTAACAAGTAACAAGCATGCTCTTCCCTTCCGAGTTTTATTGGACTCCACGTAGTACTTTAAGTAAACAAATACTCTAAAGTTTAGAGGAGTCTAATGTAATCACTAATCACTCCCCTCGTGTGAAGAATGTTAGTATGGGTATAATTACTTTATTAATCATAATTTTACCTTAAAAGATTAATTATGCTTTTATTTCATCAATAGTTCAAACTTACAAATTGCACATTTGCACCTAGCTCATAGAGTATTCAGCCGGACCAACCCGATTCGGCCAACTCGACTTGAGTCATTAAAGTCAAATCCAATCTTGCTCGTTATATTAAAGCTAACCCATAATTTTAACGCACCTAAACTGCTAGTTCTTAGCTTGTGAACCAGCGAACTTATACATCAAACCCATGCCACTCACATATTCCCCTCTTCAATTCCCAATGAAGCGCCAATCGCGTAGGGTGACCGCGCTAGGCCAAGTCAGAAAGTCTTTGATGACTCAAGGTTCATGTTATGGAAAGGAGAGCGAGAAGAACCTTTCGTGTATCTATAACCTATTTAGTTAACTGAATCCGAATTAACCTCTTAACTTGACACAACTCGTCCAATGACCACCTCTATTAAGCGCAAGTCACTTTTCTCAAGAAGAATATATACATATTATTTTCCCTCATGGGCCGGAGGCCGGAATCAACGTAGCTTAATACAAGTACTAGTTTCAATTTCATACACAAACACATGTAGGCTCCGTTTGGTAGGGCGTAAAACATTTTCGTGGAAAACTGTTTTCCTCTATTTTCAATTTTACATTGTTTGGTTTGCAAAGAAGTGTGAAACCATTTTCCCTTGGAGTAAAATTGTTCTCTCAATGGTGGAAAACCATTTTCCTTTCAAAATGAAGGGAAAATTGTTTGTACACTCCTCTCACTATCTCCTTACTTTCCCTTTCATTTTCCTCATTTTATCATTTTTCTTACATGGAACCAAACAACGGAAAACTAATTTTGGAATTGTGTTTTCCATTGTAAATTATTTTCCATGAAAATAATTTTACACTGAAAATGTTTTACGTCCAACCAAACGGAGCCGGCATTATTAATTAGTAATACACTCCACGTAACTTATATAACTAACCACAAAATTAGCACACCTAGTTGACTAACATACACTTATATAACCATCCTTAGACGCCACAACAGTTTTTAAACTACCACTACATCCACCCTTCTTTCTCTCTCTAAATCATCCAAAAAATGGCAACTTCATCTTCAGCTCCAAAACCACGTCACCATCTAAACCACCTATACGGTGGACCCACGTCAGCTCCACCACCAACACCTTCAACAACACAACCTTCTCTCTCCTCCACGTCAGACTCCGCCATAGATACACTCTCTCGTCTTCTCCATCGCCTCCCTCCTAATCTCTCTCTTCCAACACGACGCAAACCTTCCACGTCATCATCATCATCATCATCTCCACTTCCTACCCTATCTCTCTCCTCCACGTCATCACCACCTTCTTCCACGTTTGAATTCGGTTACTTCCAACTCACTAACCATTCTATAACTCGTCAGCTCGCTGAGTCAGCCGAGTCAGACTCGGTCTCTCTCCTGGAGTTACCCCTTGAGGATAAACTCAACTCCTTCCCTAGAGAATGGCCCTTGGGATTTTTTGACGACGACGACGACAACGACAACGATCACAAAACGGGGTCGTTCTGCTTGGATGGTCAGTTTTCTATTACTAGTACTAATAATAATATTTCCTCCGTTTCAATTTAGTTGTGACACTTTTAAAATCACTGAATTTCTCAGTCAATTTGGAGAGGAGAGAGATCGAGAAAGAAAACAAAAGGGCCACATCCATGTGATAGGAGAGAGAGATAGAAAAGTTGTTAACCAAAATAAAAGTGTAACAACTAATTTAAACTTCCTAAAATGGAAAGTGTTACATGCCTAAATTGGAACGGAAGAAGTAACAATATTAATAATAATACTGATGGTAGTAGTATCCCTCCGTCCCACATGATATAGCATTTGTTTCTTTTTTTATACAGTCTCCAAGACGGACTTTTGACTTTCGACTTATTAATAAAAAAATTATGAAAAATTGATATTATGAAACTACACATTGACGCGAATCTAATAAGATCGCACAAGAGTATATTTTTTTGTATATATCAATGACAATATTTGGTCAAAATGACCCACTTAAATTGAAACAGGCACTACATTATGGGACGGAAGGAGTAGTGATTCAGAGTTGAAGTTAGCGAGTTTGAAAGAGTTGACTCGTGAGTTGGAGAAGATTGGGTTAGAGGTGGTGGAGAGGCTATCGTGCGCCGGTGGGTTTGTGGGACCCGACCCGAAAGAATACAGTTCGTTGATGTGGGTATCATCAGAATCAGACGGTGATAAAGCGAGGAAGGTGTATCCGTATGTGGTGGGGTTGCAGTACCAGATTAGGCCAAGGAAGTGGGACCTGCTGTCGGATTCGGGTTTGGTGAATGTGGAGCCCCAGGTTGGGTCCGTATTGGTTACAATTGGAGACATCGCTCAGGTACCACTACACACTTGACAAGCTTTATTTAGTTGTTCAATATCGACTTTTGACGCTATTTATCTCAGGTAGTTAGATCACTTGTATCTTTGGTTATTTTGTCGTACGGGAAAATATAGTCAAGTGGAATCTAGCAAGTAAAAAGAAACAAAGGAAGTATATACTTTCCAATTATCAGCTTTTTAAAATTTTTGCTTATGTACATTTAGAGTTATTAAACGTATAAGTTATGCGTTAACAAACGTATAAAAGAGAAATGGAACAACTAAAGAAACGGA
Organism: Beta corolliflora; assembly: GCA_947648045.1. Lineage (NCBI taxonomy): Eukaryota > Viridiplantae > Streptophyta > Magnoliopsida > Caryophyllales > Amaranthaceae > Beta > Beta corolliflora. The sequence goes on from CANSZD010000824.1 coordinate 131,224, forward strand.
GGAAGGAAGTAATTATTTTAATATATGACAATTTATAAGTTTATTTGATGTTTATTAATTAGCAATCCAAAAAATAATAAGTAGATGTTGATATAATACTTTGTCCACGTACTAATATCTATCTTTTAGTCATAATCTTAGAATTGTAATTGAGTATATTGATGGCCCCTCAAATAAAACAAAAAAGGAAGAAGCTAAATATAATGATGGGATACAGATAATATCTGGCTAAAGTTGTATTATTAGTTGACAACTAGTTGAATTAATTAATCATATATTATATCAAAATTAGGAGTTTTTTTAGTACAGTGGTTGTGTAATTTGGATTTACAACCCATTTACATGGGAAAAATCGGGGAGGTTTTTAAGGAACTTAATGAGACATTGTAAATCTAAGTGGCAAGACTGTAATGTATTAGAAAACCCCTAATCATTGTTGGTGTTAATTTGCATTTGACAGTACAACAATAATATGTAATGCACGAATAAGGCTCTGTTCTTTTGGATTTATTTTCAGTAAAAATAAGTAAAAATAAGTTCAGTTCAGCAAAAATAAGTTCAATTAATCCAAAAGAAGAAGATAAAATTAATGATGGAAAGGAAGGCAATTAGTTAGGTCATAGGTGCACATGATGAGCCTAAGAATATCTAGTATTAGTGATATGCAAGTTTCTATTTATATGGAACAACCTAAAATTGAGAGAATGACAGGTATGGAGCAATGGAAAGCTAAAGAAAGTGAGAGGAAGACCATCTCCAATTTCAGATAAGGATGGAAAATCAAGCTTATCAATGACATTGTTGCTCACTCTTTCTCTTGAAAGCAATGTCTCACCTCTTCTCAAGAGCCCTAACAACCTCGAAAAAGAAGCTCATTGTGAAACAGAAGTGATTAAGGAAGAAAACAATAACGATGACCATCAAAGCATTGAGTCAATAAGTATGATTAACGATGGTAACAACGATTATAACGAGGATCAGACGGTGTTTAACTCGTTCTCTTTCGAGGATTACGCATGGAGAGTTTACCATGAACGGCTTCTCTTAAAAGATCCCCTTGATAGGTATCGTGTTATTGACTAATTTGGCCTGTTTTTGGATAATAATATGCATGGTAGTTGTATTATTGTGCTTGGAGGATTTGCATTTACATGTCTGTCTTTTGGTAGGAGATTTGGGAGTTTTTATTCTTTTGTTGGTGTTAGGAATTGATGGAATGTAACAATCTCTTTTTTTTTTTTTAAAGTGCTCATTTTGTATGCGCTTTTAGTGTAATGTTTTTATTTAGCGGGAGTGGTTATTGGCAAGAACTTGTTGAATACATTGTTTGGGATGATAATAAATTAAAAGTTGCTTCTGCTACTCAACCTAGAGCCTTGAACATTGTACAAGGAAGTGCTGTAGGAGTAACCCATTTCTTTTAATTAGCTATTGTTTTCTCAGTAAAATTGGTTGTTTACTGCTAGTATCTTAGCTTCCATTCCATATGGTAGCTAGTGTAGTGAGCTGAATCTAAGTGAAATATAAGCTTTCAGAAGTTTTTGTGCAACTCATTTCCAGAGTCACCAACGGCTGGTTATTGTAATAATATTATTAGTGTTAATATATATGGTATTTGACACAAGTGAACTTATTGATCAAATTTGATCATCAAGGAAAGATTGCCACCATAAATCCCAAATATGGGTTTCTTTTCATATTGATAAAAAAATTGCTATTTATATGAATAATTGGGAGTATGGTCATACTTTTTCCATATTAATATGCTCAAATGTCTGGAACACCTCTAAGAGGGACAAATAGTCCATTTTGAAAGAACTTCTTGTCAACCTCTTTCCGATATGAATCAGTATGATTGAGAAAGGAAAAACTTGCATCGATATCTCAATTTCAATTCAAACATGGGTTTTGTCTACACTCCACGGCATATCAAAGTCAAATCGTTACAATTAATTTAATAAAAGACTGAGAGTATTATACAACACAAGCTCTGCTCAGATACTCCTATTTACCTCAAGTCAAAAGAAGTGATTGATCAATGGAAACCAAGCATTTTCCAGCCTTAATCTTAAAATCAAGCAAAACCTTACATTGACAAACTGTACCTCTTATAGAGTAGAAGTGAATTAGCTAGACACATCAAATAGATGTAGAAGTTTTCATGTACAATGGTGGCATCTAGACTTGGCAAAATGTAATTAACCAACCCGAAATTCAGATAAAGCCGAAGCCTCCTTAAATTTTGGTTTTCTTAAAGCTAATCTTCAGTCTAAATCTGAAATAACTCCTCCCACCCAAATTAAAACACTAAAATAATGACTGGTATCTATATATATGATGACCTTAATTTTTTTGGGATGATATCATAGGAAACTAAGAATAGTTGATGAGATTATCTCTTCATTATTTACCTATATTTAGCAACCACTAATATGGTGATTAATTATTATTAACTAGTAACTATAATCAACATAATTGAATTTCCAATACTTAGCTATGTAGCATGGGTACTTCTTCTAGGTCACGTACTCGTACCCATAACTGTGCCGGATACGATACATATCCTGTATGGGTACGCGTACTCATTCCTAAAATTTTGAAATCTCACCGTTTTCTATCCCCGTACCCGTATATGTCTCTGTGCAACCTAGATACTTAGACTTGGAGCCTGGAGGTGAGTTGGTTGGGATTATATATTATGATCTGAAAATTGGACTAAACTTTATGTTATTATATCTCAGTGTAAGATTGTTTGCTTGCCTTGAAAAAAAAGAGATGATATACCAATCACGAAGATAAGATTGAGATATGGTCTATGAGTATATGACTAAAGGAAGTAAAGTTGGCAGATAGTCGAAGTACAAAGACAAGACCAATTTTAATGTACTTAGCTACGCATGGTTAGAAAGGTGTGGGCCTTTCCTTAGACTCTACTTTTCTAGAATAGAAAGCTACTAATTATCAAATAACTCTTATAAGTTTGGTTGATTTGTTTCTGAACCTAATCATATGTCAAAGCTTCTAATGCCTTTGCTAATGATGCTTCAACTAGCACTTAATAATGTTGTTTGATCTACTTTTGCTCTTTACTACATGCTGGGTACAAGTTGTTACTTGTGTACATACTAAGCATAGTGAATAGTGATTGAAGACAGGTGCTACTGTACAATTATCCAAAAATTTATATTTTTTTAAGAATATAATTAATCCATAAATTAGAAGTCATATAAGATTTACAATGGAAATCAAATTAAGAAATACATGTCAAGTTCGATCAAATATATTTCTACTATGGCAAAACCGTCTACAGAAAAATTGATGAAACCTAGTAATTTTACAAACTGATCTCTTTTATATCCTCTTTTGATATTAACCATCCACAACAGGCAACGTCAATTTGTGATTTTGAAATAGCATTATTCCTTCCTTATATTTTAATTTGTCTACTAACAATTTGTGTAGAAAATGAAGTGTGTCGTATGTGTGCGCGTGTGTGTATATATATAAAACCAAGGACCAGAATCAGGGATTGGCCTTGGTGGTTAGAGACATTCTTTCCATCCCTCTATGAAGGATTTAACTTATGCCTCTTACAAAGTAGAATCCTCAATTCCTCGTTTACAATATATTTTTATCTTACCTCTCTATAAAAAAAAGGACCAAAGACTTCTAGTTGCATGCTTAAGGAAGCCCAACACTAGTACTACGACCTATTATACAAGACACAAAATTATTCCAAACCGATTTTTTTTTAACTCGATCAAGTTATATTGGTGGAACTTATAAATTGATACTTGCAGTTGAAACTCTGGATCAACGTCAAAGGAGTTGATATAGTATATCTCCTAACTTGGGGTTAAGTTGGACTTTATTATACTAGTATACATCTTTTAATTGCACTGGAATTTCTTGATGTGTTAATTGCAATGGATGATCGATCACAAGCAAGTCTAGATTGCATGAGAACATATAGAATAATGCTCCCTTATCCCCATTGTGATTAGCATGAGTTGCTTTCGAGACAAAATCAACTAGATAAAGAGTTTTCATAGCAACAGTTTGAAGGACCTCTAAACAACAAGGGGAAATATAAAGATTTAAACATTTTACCAACTAGAATATGTTATTTCCTTTTAACAATCAAGATACTGTTTTGTGGCGTGCTGTGGGGGTGTATGGATGGCCAGAAGCGGCAAATAAACACCAAACTTGGGAAATGATGAGACAGGTTATGTGCTTGGAATTCATACCCCTCTTGTTGTGTTTGGTGATTTTAATGAGATTATAAGCTTACGGGGAAAATTTTGGGGGGGCAATTAGAGGTGAAAGACAAATGGATGCTTTTCGTGACATTATTGATGAATGTCGGTTGATGGATTTGGGGTTCAAGGGCAACATTTTCACTTGGCAACGGGGTAACTCGATGGATACTCTAGTGAAGGAAAGGCTCGACAGGGTTCTTGCAAATAATGAATGGTGTTCTATGTTCCCCTACTCGGAGGTCATCCATTTTCCTATTTTTAAATCGGATCACGCACCGATCCTATTGAAATTTGGGAAGGATAAAACAAGATACAAAAAGGGGAAGCTGTTTCGGTTTGAATCACTTTGGCTCTCAAATGCCGAGTGTGAGCAGGTGGTGGCTCGTGCATGGCAGGATCAGGCAGCCGAGAATATAACTTCGAAGGTGTCTAGTGTGGCGGGCTCGCTGGCCTCTTGGGCAAAGGTGACGTTTGGAGATGTTCATAAACGAATTATTGATGCAGAACGTCGATTACATAGCCTCCAAGAAAAGCCACCTGATGGTTTTATTTTACAACAATGTCATGTGGTTGCTAATGAGCTAGATGAACTCTATAGTTTAAAAGAATCATACTGGCATGCTAGAGCCCGGGCAAATGAGCTACGTGATGGGAACAAAAATACATCTTATTTCCATCACAAAGCTAGCCAGAGAAGAAAGAGAAATTTGATAAAAGGTTTGTTTGATGAGGATGGCGTTTGGAGGACTTCGGAGGAGAACCTGGAGGGAATTATCTCACATTATTTTGAAGATCTATTTCTTTGCGAGGTAGCCCTCGGGATGTTGATGCTGCTGTTGCGGGAATCGAGCCTAAGGTCACGTCTATGATAAATCAGGAGCTTATGGAGGAACCGAGTGGGGAGGATATTAAGGCAGCTCTATTCCAGATGCATCCAAACAAGGCACCTGGTCTTGATGGTATGCATGCTCTATTTTTTCAGAAATTCTGGCATGTTGTTGGCCCGGATGTGATTTGCTTTGTAAAGAGGTGGTGGAGGGGGGAGGTGGAGTTGGATGCTGTGAATCAGACATGTATTGTTCTCATCCCAAAATGTGCTAATCCGAAAAGAATGACAGAATTTCACCCTATAAGTTTGTGTAATGTGCTGTATAAAATTATCTCAAAAACTTTAGCAAATAAATTGAAAAAGTGCCTGGGTGAGTTAATTTCTATTAATCAAAGTGCTTTTGTTCCTAAGCGCTTGATTACAGATAACGCTCTCATAGCTTTTGAAATTTTTCATTATATGAAGAGGAAGGGGGATGGTAAGGATGGTACAGTGGCTCTGAAACTGGATATGAGTAAGGCATATGATCGGGTAGAGTGGAGTTTTTTGGAGCATGTTATGTTGAAGTTCGGCTTTGATGTTCAGTGGATTCAGAAAATTATGAACTGCCTGCAAAGTGTGTCTTTTTCTTTCAAGATCAATAATCAAGTATCTGGTCATATAGTTCCGGGGAGAGGACTTCGACAAGGTGATCCTATCTCACCTTATTTATTTTTACTCTGTGCTGATGCTTTCTCAATGTTGTTGTCTAAGGCAGCAAGGGAGCAGACCATTCATGGAGCAAAAATTTGTAATGGTGCACCGAGAATATCTCATCTCTTTTTTGCAGACGACAGTATTTTATTTGCTAGAGCCAATTTGCAAGAATGCTCTAAGATTGCTGATATAATCAGCTTATGTGAGAGAGCTTCCGGTCAGAAAGTCAATTTAAGCAAGACGGATGTAGCTTTTAGCAAAAAAGTGTCTGTTGATAGGCGAAAGGAGATTGTTGATACTCTTGGAGTTAGAGAAGTGGATAGACATGAGAAGTATTTGGGCCTGCCGACAATCATAGGTCGTTCAAAAAAGGTGGTTTTTGCATGCTTAAAGGAGAGAATCTGGAAGAAGTTGAATGGATGGAAGGAAAAGTTGTTGTCTAGACCCGGAAAAGAAGTGCTGATAAAAGCTGTTGCCCAAGCAATTCCGGCTTATATGATGAGTATTTTCCGCATTCCTGATGGTTTGCTTGATGAAATTCATACTTTGATAGCCAAATTTTGGTGGGGATCGGATGGAACAGAAAAGAAGCTACATTGGCATAACTGGGAATCTATGTGCTTGCCAAAGGCTATGGGAGGTATGGGCTTTCGAGATCTCAAATGTTTCAACCAAGCTATGCTTGCAAAATAATGTTGGAGATTATATGAGGACCCGAATTCTCTACTCTATCAAGTGCTTAAAGCTCGTTATTTTAAAAATGATGAGTTTTTGGGTGCTTATAGGGGATTCGATCCTAGTTATTCCTAGCGAAGCATATGGGGTGCAAAATCATTGTTATTAGAGGGGGCTAGGATGGCGCGTTGGCAATGGCATGAGCATTAAAGTGTGGGGAGACGAGTGGCTTCCGGGGGAGGGTGAGAACCTCACGCCGACTCCAATTTCTTCGCCGACCCGGAGTTATTAGTGGCGGACACGATTGACCATGAGCTCGGATGGTGGAATGAGAGCAAAATCCGTGCATTAGTAGAAGAGGCGACGCCGAAAGAATCATGAACATACCCCCTCTCGAAATTTTGGCCACGTGATGGTAAGTATTGGTGGCCGAGTAGGGATGGGATCGTATGCGGTGAAGTCGGGGTATTGGTTGGGTATGTTGGGGAAAACAAGGGCGTGGCAATTGGGTGCGGGACAACAGGAGACGAGCTTTGGAAATGTGTGTGGGCGATTGATGGTCCGAATAAAATGAAACATTTTGTGTGGAGGGCATGTAAAGGTAGTCTAGCAGTGAAGGAAAGACTCTACTACGGGCACATCACTCCCGATAATGTGTGTCGGATTTGTGGGGGAGACGAAAACTATTATTCACTCTCTATTTTATTGTAAGCATGCAATGGAGGTGTGGAAGTATAGTGAGTATATTGATGATATACGGGGAGGCTCCAAAAGATGCTTTTTTGAGATGTTTTTATGGTCGGCTAACAAGATGAGTATGGAAGATTTGAGAATGTTTTGTACTCTTTCTTGGGCAGCATGGACCTGTAGAAATAAGGAGATATTTGAGACATCACCTCCCTCTCCCGTACACATTGCGGAGGGGGTTACGTAAGATGGTGAAGGATTGGTGCGCGTATCTTTGTGAACACGTGTATTCCGGGCGGCTTGAAGCACTCAACTCCCTCGTGTCTTTGGATGGAACAAACCAAGTCGAGCCGGGTCAAGGTAAATGTTGATGCGCATATTGGAGACAATCGGGTGGTAGGTTTGGGAGCCGTAATTCGAGATTGGCAAGGGAGGCCGTTAGTTTGCCGCAACTAGGATGAATGTGGCGTGGGAGGCCAAGATTGCGGAGGCGTGCGGCTCGTTTTGGCGTGATGATGGCTCGAAGGTTGGGGTTCCAAAAAGTGTGGCTGGAAGGTGATGCTTTGAGTATTGTTTCGGCTGTGCACCGCAAGGAGTTGGGCTACGCTCCGCTTTTTTCCTTGATTTCTGATGTTATTACTCTTAGTGAAGGTTTTGAAGATTTTCGTTGTAGTCATGTTAGGAGAGCGGGAAATACCGTCGCTCATCTAGTGGCAAGGTGGGATGTTAATTTTAATGATGAACGCATATGTATGGATTCTTTTCCCCAAAGTATCATATCTTTGGTGGACCTTGACTTAACTTAATAAAACGGTTTCTCGCGTTTCCTCTCAAAAAAAAAAAATCAAGATACATTACTAGAGGAGGATAAAAGAAAAGAAAAAAAGCAAAAAAATATTATTTTTGGATGCTTGAAAAAACCTCTCTTGTTAAAATCTGTTCTCTTCAATTTCTTTTTTTTTTTTGAAAAGGTAATAAACTTTACATTACCGAAAACAATAAACGAAAAGAAAAGTGACTAAAATCAAATCCTTGATCACTTATTTTTGAGGGTCGAATATCAACTACCTGTCCAACTTGGTGGCTCACATATAGAGCCGGCAAAAGAGACTTGTATCTATTGACCGACTCGAGCGATCCAGACCCGAATTTGACCCGATAATGATGACCCGAACCCGACCCGAAAATTATTATATTAGTAACTTTTTAAACAAATTTAAAGAAAAAAATTGTCATGAAATACTAGATATGAGTTAGCCAATGCGCATTAATTATTTCACTTACTCTTATATGTATTTTATTTATTTGCTAGATTAGAAAGCTGATTTAACCCGAACCGATGGGACCCGAAATTTCTTGGACTCGTACCCTAATGGAACCGAACACAAAGTTGACCCGATTATGACCCGACCAGCATGCCACCTCTACTCACATATATATTGTGGAAAACAAATTATTATATGTGGCCTACCACACGGTATGATCGCGCGCTTGTCAGACATGTTAGCTCATTTTCAAAAGGCATATCTCACTCGTTTTTATCAAAATTTTAGCTCATGACTAGGATTTGAAAAGCTATTAAGCCAAATTTTCATCTCCAACTTGAATCTTCCCAAAATTGAGTGTGTTGTGAGAAATGTCCATTTGAAATTGACCCAATTGTTCATACGAGTAAACTGATTATTATTTTCTTTTGCTATAAAAAGTAACCCCATATGTTTATAAGAGTAACCCTTTTATTGTTAAGAGTAACTTCATCCGTTAAGCATAACCAAATTTTATCATATGAGTAACTTATTTAATTATACAACGACCTCTTTTAATCATACGAGCAACCTCGATCATTCGTTCATAAGAGTAAACTGATTAGTATCCCTATTATGTTATAAAAGTAACCTGATTTGTTTATAAGAGTAACGCCTTTTTATTGTTAAGAGTAACCTCATTCGTCACAGTAACCACATTTATTCATACTGAGTAATTCCACCATTCGTTCATAAGAGTAACTGCTTAGATTAATTAGTATTATTTTAGCTATCTTTTTAGAACTTAGTAATGCACCCTTTTGCATTTTTATGTTTTAGGTGTTGCCTTTGAGATCATCATTCCACACACTAAGCATAGAAGGGATCAATAAGGCAAAACAAGATGTTTTGAAAGGGTTTGTGCACAAGGGAAGAATTTGTACACAAGGGTCAATTTCAAATGGACATTTCTCACAGCACACTCAACATTTTGGGAAGATTCTAGTTGGAGATGAAAATTCCGCTCGATAGCTTTCCAACGCCTGGCCAAAAGTTCAATTCCGATGAAAAACGAGTAAGATATGCCATTTAGAAAATCAGCTGATGGAGCCGACGCACGCTCAGCCACACGGAGAAGGGGTTGATTGTGGAAATGTTCAACTTTTTTTTTCTATCTACACTCATAAAAATGCTTATACTTCTCAAAATTTAGTTACTGTAAAGAAATTAAATGGCTACTCTATTGCTTGATTTATATAAATAAACTAGTATTTTTGGCACAGGCGATGCCCCAGGTAGTTATAATTATCAAATATATTATCATTCATAAGTTTCATAATTGATTTCATTAGCTTTCCGTAATTTTCTATCTAGTGCAAAATTGGAAAATGGACGTTATGACATGATAAGTTGATTTTTTTTTTTAAAAAAAAAAACTTGTCTATGTCTTTATACTTGCATATAATTATAAGACTTTTTTATGTTTTACTTTGAAATATTAAACATTGATATTGTGGTGGATTGGTGGTTAAACTCTTACATTTCCTTTCAAAGGTCATGAGTTCAATTCCTAGTAACTACACATTGTTAATATTTTTTAATGAGATCATAAACATGTGTATTAGGAGTTTTAGAAGAGTGACACGTGACACCGTTCCGTTGATATGTACGCCTTTTAATATATTTGTATAGATTCATCCAAGAAAGCAAAAATAAAAAAACAATTCAAGGCCCACGGTCTTCTCCTCTTTATTGGTGCTAGGGTTGACTCGTCATACCAAGCATGACTTCTAATTTTTAAAGGCCCACAATCTTTACTCATAACTCTTCTTACATTCCATACCTCATAATCTTGAAACCAAATCCATATAATTAATTTCTTTTATATAAAAGAAATGAAACCAAGATCTTATTAATTCTCTCAATTTCGTAGAAAGAGCTACATAAAATATGACCATAATTCTAAAGAAGTATACATTTAAAGAGGAAGCTTCAATCAAACACATTTCCCTTGTTTTCATTTTTTTTTAAAGAAATATTTTTTTACTTATTTTTTTTTTTGCCATTTTTTTTGTTTGATAGATCTCTACTACAAAGTAGTTAAGAAGCAAATGGAGTAGAAATAAGAATAACCCAACTTGAGAAAGACAACTCTCCCAATAGTTGGTTCCTTAAAGACAAATCCTTCTCACCAAACAAACCCTTATTTCATCAAACAATTTTTTTGTAACAAAATTCATTCTTTTGTTCTTCTTTTGCATATTATAATAATGCTCTGTTTCCCCTGTTTCTTTAAATTACCTCTGTTTTTCACTTTCTCACTCACTCATTTTCACTTTTCCTCTCAATCCCATGTCTCGAAAATCATCATTTCTTCTTCCATCTGATACAATGAAGCAGAAAAAAGGCAACAATCTTTCTGTTTTTGTTGTAGTTTTCTCAATTATTTTGTTTGCTTTTTTCATATACAATGAAGATGTCAAATCAATTGCGGAATTCCCATTTTCCAAGCAAAAAGTTCAAGAAATGCAAGAAAATCGACCAATTGATGAAAACCCAGATCAAATTAAGGAAAACCCAGTTCAAGAAAACGAAATCCCAGTGAAAAATGGTGAAAAAACAGCTGAAATTTCCATTGATGGAGCAAAAATAGAGCAAGAAAAATCTGGAAAGGATGATTTAAAGAAAGAAATTGAGGAGAGAGAAAATGATGTTGATGAAGATGATGATGAAGAGATTGAATTACCACCAGAAAAATGTGATCTTTTTACTGGAGAATGGGTTTTTGATAATGTTACACACCCTTTATACAAAGAAGATGAATGTGAGTTTCTCACTGAACAAGTGACTTGCATGAGAAATGGTAGGAAAAATTCCATGTACCAAAATTGGAAATGGCAGCCAAAAGATTGCAATTTACCCAAGTAAGAATGAAATTTTCAACTATATTATATGAAATTATACTATGATCTGGGTTTTTTTTTCTTTGGATAATAGAATTTCTGATTTTTTATTCATATTTTTGGTGGGTGAAAAAAAAGATTCAAGCCAAAATTGTTGCTTGAGAAGTTAAGAGGAAAAAGATTGATGTTTGTGGGAGACTCATTAAACAGAAATCAATGGGAGTCAATGGTGTGTTTTGTTCAATCTGCTGTTCCTTCAAGTAGGAAGAGTTTGATTAAGTCTGGTTCACTTAACATCTTCAGAATTGAGGTAAATTTTCTCTCTCCTACCTTTACTTTAAATTCAGTTACTTTGTCAGAATTTATTTACTACTTTTTTTGATGAGTAGTTTTTTCAGTTTTTGTTTTTCTCTAGGTGACTTTAATTCATCTTATTCTAGTCATACATACAACTAATTAATGAGATTAAGGGTCCGTTCTGTTCAACTTATTTTAACTTATATTAGATTTTATAAGATAAGATAAGATAAATAAGATGTCAGATAAGATAAGATAAATAAGATGTTTAAATTATCTTACTCATTAAGAATAAAATAAGATAAGATCAGATAAGATAAGATAAGATAAAATAAGTTGAACAGAACAGACCCTTAAGTAATCAAATTTATGATGATGGACTGTGTTTACTTCAGAAATAAGCCTTGTTCACAAAAAGGACCATATTTAGAAGTTTAATTTGTCTGGTGCAATAGGCCATAGGGTCATCAGTCATGAATATTTGTTGTTATGGTTGGTTGGTTGGCTCACTATTGCATGTAACATTATTAGGTAATAGAATTATTTTTTGGGTACATGAGTTTGTGGCCGAGATCTCTATCTCAGGGAGGCCCAGGCTCGAATGAAACACCCCCTACAATCAACCAAAAGACTGGATGAAGATTCGAACCCAGGCAAACTGCTCATGTTAGGTAATAGAATAAGATTTATGTTTGTAGATCATTGGTTCAAAATTCGTAGTGACATTGTCACAACCTTTTATAATTGATGACGATATGATATGGTTTACGAAGAATTACAGTATTTATAACAATTGTGTTATTAATATTTATTTATCTAATTATTAATCTTTGCAATTAGAAATATGTTATCACATTAAGAAATCTAACAAGTACTTTAAACATCTTAGAATAGTATATGTGACTACTATTAACCTACGTTGCACTTGATGCTACTAGAAATTCAACTTTAAGTCTTTAACATTGTCTTAGATGCAATGATTTTTTACTGTTTTGTATCAAATTTGAGGATCCAAACATTATAACTGATACAACTTTTGAGCTAGTAGTAAAAAAGAGATTGATTGCTTTTGAAAAATTACTACTATATTCCAATCAATCTTAATCAGCATTACTTTACAAAGCTAACCAGTAGTATTGGGGAGCCAAAGATTATAATTTAAACAACTTTTAAACATATTAAAAAGAATTGCATGGCTTCTTTTAAGAAATATTCTTATCAAACTTAATCAGCCTTACTTTACAAACCTAAACCAATTCCTTTTTTTGCGTTTTGAAAGCATTTGGTCACCCACTCCTCTTAAAGTGTAAAGTTACCATGCAATTTTAACATATGATGAAATTATATTACATAAATTTAACGTACTCCTATATTATAGTGTTTCCTTTTTGTTTTTTTCCCTTCCTTTTTGACAGGATATTGTAGTGTTTCTAATACTACTTTGCATAAAGTTTAAGGGCCTGTTCTCTCCAGTTTATTTTCTGTTTAGTTCGATTCGGTTCAATCTCGTTCGCCCGTCCGATTCGGTTCGGTTCCTAAATTATTATCATTAGTATTAATTAGTTATAATTTAATTCGATGGTTGATTGCCGCCGGTTCGGTTGTTCGTGTTTCGCCGGCAATAAAGTGCCCAACCGACCTGGAATTGAATTGAACCCAACCGAACCGAACTGAACCGAACCGAATCGAATTAAATTATACTACTCTCGTCCGTAATTGTCCGAAACACTTTCCTTTTATGTTTGTCCCAAATTAGTTTGAACACTTCCATTTTTGGCATGGTCCCACCATTAATATATTATTTCTTTTACACATCTTTGGCCCACACTCTACCTTTTATCAATAAAAAGTTACCCAACTTTCTCTCTCTAATAAAAAATACCCCACCAACTCCTATCACATCTACTTTTTAAATAAAATAACATTTGATAACCACACCACAACTTATCACCTTAAACTACGTGTCCCAACAAGTGTTCAGATCTTTCTCAGACGGAGGGAGTAACTAATTAATAGTAATGATTATCATTTAGGAATCGAACCGAACCGAACCGAATGAAATTTTGGGAGAGCAGGCCTAAGTGGGTAACAAAAATATATTCTTGGAGCTTAACTTTATATATTCTGTTATTACCTGGTTGCAGGACTACAATGCTACGGTGGAATTTTACTGGGCACCGTTCTTGGTAGAGTCAAATTCTGATGATCCAAAGATGCACAGCATATTGAACAGGATCATCATGCCTGAATCAATCAAAAAACATGGTGTTAATTGGAAGAATGCGGATTACCTCATCTTTAACACCTACATTTGGTGGATGAACACTTTCTCTATGAAAGTTTTGTAAGTATTGATTAATTATTATTGATTAAGCATTGGTAGTTCTTTAATGAAATTGTTTAATGGTTGAGTTTTTTGGTATTGATCAATCGAGCAGACGAGGATCGTTCGATGAAGGCGCGACAGAGTACGATGAGGTAGAGAGGCCAGTAGCATATGCAAGGGTGTTGAATACATGGTCTAAGTGGGTGGATAAAAACATTGATCCTAATCGTACAACCGTCTTCTTCATGAGCATGTCTCCGCTTCATATCAAGTAAAATTCTGTCTTAGCTTTTCTAATTGAATATGTCCATTTCATATTATGAAAACTATATGACATAAATGCATCCTAGAGAAAGCCACCTAAATTTTTTTGTCATTTAATTGATAAGGATTATCTGAACTTTTAGTTTGTTAACTAAGATTTGTTGTTGGATTATAGAATTTGTCAAATAGGTTATGTCATATGTGAATGTTCAGCAAGGAATTTTATAAAGCTATAGCGGATCAGGTTGCATGGTTATGAGTTCGGTAGGATACAGATTAATTATAATAGGTGTTTAATTATTCAAATTAGGTGGATCCAATAGGTCAATTAATTAAAATTCTTTTAGGCAAAGCATCTGCATGGAATTAAGAAGCTAAAAGACATATTAGATTATTCAAATCATATGAATTGTGACGAAAAACATTTATTATATTATCCTTCCTACATGAACAACCTCCACTATCTAGAAGATCATAGGAGGAAAATAGTACTAATTTTAAGACAGTTGGACAAGTCAATATCAGGAAAGAAACCAAGGTTTGTTACATTGTCATATGCTGTAACATTGGGTGAAATGACACTATTTATTGATTAATTTTTACTCCAATTTATCGCCATTATATAAAGAAAAACATAGTCAAGTGGGATATTGTTAGATTCGTCTCGATGCATACTATTAAATTATAACTTTTTTATATTTTTTTACGTGTGCACAACTAAATATATTAATGATTAAAGAAGCGCGTTGGGTTGCGTGAAAAAGCAAACGTTTCAGTTAAAACAGAACGGAGGAAGTATGTAACTTTCTTTACATGAATTACCTCTTGTCAATAAAAAAATTAACATAGGTGCTTCTTTGTACCACAAGATTTCTGGTGTTTGTCACTAGAAATTTTGTGCTTCCTACCCATGTGTGTGTTCTTTTTACTACTAGTAATCTAACAAGATTAGCTCATCATGAACAATTTATGATAGTGGTTGGGCCTTGTTCAACTGCAACTCAATAAATAATCTTGTAGTAAAAACCAATTTTTAAGCACACTTAGAGTAAAACACCATAAATCAGTAAAAAAAATCAGGTTCAGTCAGTAAATAGATGGTTTAATTAGTGATAGTCGATTTAATCAGTGAATATATTATAGTTCAATAAAAATTAGCTAGTAGATTTATATTACTATTATTTCCTTACAGGAGTTTAGACTGGGACAACCCAGATGGTATAAAATGCGCCCTAGAGACAACACCAATCTTGAACACAAGCATGCCATTGGAAGTAGGCACCGATAAGCGCCTGTTCAGGCTCGCTCACAACGTAACACAGTCGATGAAAAGGGTTCCAGTGAGCTTCCTCAACATAACGGCGTTGTCGGAGTACCGGAAAGATGCCCACACGTCCGTGCACACCATAAAGCAAGGAAAATTGCTAACTCCAGAGCAACAAGCAGACCCTGAAACTTTTGCTGATTGCATTCACTGGTGCTTACCTGGTCTACCAGATACTTGGAATGAGTTCCTCTATACTAGGATTATTTCCCGCAATACGTGACAGTCTTCTTGCTCACATGACGTGATACCTCGTGCTAGATTCATTTTTAAAGTGTCCAATTTTTGTGAGTCTTTTGATGATTGAACATTGATGTCTAGGATTGCAACATTGCAATGATATTGTGTAGGAAAGGGGAAAAAAGGTGTTTTTTTTTTGGGTAAAAGAATTTTCAAAGATCAGGGCGAGAATTGTTCCTGTGAAAAGAAAGGAATTGAGGATGTAATATATGATTCAAAAGAAGCAATAAAAAGTGATAAAAGAAATGTATAGAGGAGTTTTTGCTCCAAGAAATTCAAAATGTTTTTCTTAGTAATGTTCCTGGTTGAGGCATTGATTGATAGATGTATTCTTTGTTAAATGGATTTTGAGGTTCAATTTTATGCATTTAATTATTAATTGCTGGACATTGAGGCCCTCCTACAAATATAATTCCAGACTAAGCAAAAGCAAGTATAAAGAACAAAAAAATATAAAAGGAAGTATTTGTACATTTGTACTGCCACTACAAAAAAAAACGCTCGTATAGCGACGGAGTTTTAGAAACGGATTTGTATCCGTTTCTAATTTAGAGACGGAAAATTAATAATCCGTTTCTAAAAAATATAGGGACGGATTTTAAAATCCGTCTCTAAATTAGAGACGGATTTTAAAATCCGTCCCTAAGTTAGAGACGGATTTTAAAATCCGTCCCTAAGTTAGAGACGGAATTATAAAATCCGTTTCTGGTGTGTTTTACCAATTTTTCCAGACTTTGTCAAAAATTTAGATCTAATTTAGAGACGGATTTTGAAATTCCGTCTCTAAATTAGAGACGGATTTTTGAATTCCGTCTCTAAATTAGAGACGGATTTTTGAATTCCGTCTCTAATTTAGAGACGGATCTTTAAAATTCCGTCTCTAAATTCGAGACGGATTTTCAAATTCCGTCTCTAATTTAGGGACGGATTTACAAAATCCGTCTCTAATTTAGGGACGGATTTTCAAATTCCGTCCCTAATTTAGGGACGGATTTCAAATTCCGTCCCTAATTTAGTCAAGTAGATATGTTTTAAAATGCACTTTCAAATCCGTCTCTAAACTAGAGACGAAAATTCAAATTCGTCTCTAAATTAGAGACGGAAATTCAAATCCGTCTCTAAATTAGAGATGGATTTTCATTTTCGTCTCTAAATTAGAGACGGATTTGAAAATCCGTCTCTAATTTAGACAAGTAGATATTTTTTATAATGCACTTTAGAGACGGAAATTCAAATCCGTCTCTAAATTAGAGACGGAAATTCAAATTTGTCTCTAAATTAGAGACGGATTTTTGAGATCTGTTTCTAATATTTCTTTCAATTATTATCAATTCCACACGTAAAAGTAAACAAGTAGTACTTGGTGTAGTTGGTATGAGTTTCTCCTTGTGACTTAGAGGTTACAGGTTCGATTCCTACCAACTGCGGTTCTTGAGAATGGGGATTCCCCTTACCCATTTCCACTGCTTCCAAGAGCCTTGCCTACAAAGCCAGACCGGGTTGACCAGAGCGAGGTTCCGAACCGAGTGAGATTGTGAACCGGTAATGGGATCGGGTTGAACCGAACAACTAACAATAGGTGATTTTAAAAAACCATTCCTAAAATTAGAGACGGATTTTTTAATTCCGTCTCTAAAGTTAGAGACGGATTTTTGAAATCCGTCTCTAAAATTAGAGACGGATTTTTGAAATCCGTCCCTAAACTCAGAGACGGATTTTGAAATCCGTCTCTAATTTTTTGCTACGGAATTAGAAACGGATATTATTCCGTCGCTAAATTAGAGACGGATATTTGAGATTCCGTCTCTAAGTTCGTTTAGCGACGAGGACTTTAGTAACGGACATAATCCGTCTCTAAATCCGTCTCTAAGTACATATAGCGACGGATTTTGACGATTTAGAGACGGATTATGTCCGTCGCTATAGAGTGATTTTTTTGTAGTGTGCGTGGAAGTGGCCATGCACTATGAAAAGTTTTATTCTTGGCTTGTTTAGTTGTTTAAGACCCCCTTTGATCCAAGCTTATCTTCTTACACCATCGGCATGTTTGGTTATTGGTACTAAATTGTAGTAATGATAATGCTTTTTAGTGTAAGTTTATGAAGGCATTCCAACATTCATGGTAATGAAACTTGATGTCAAAACATGTGTTTTCCTTCATAAATTTTAGGATGGTAATGAAATTTTAGGAAGAAAATAGGTATTTTGGGATAAACTAGCTAGCATTACCATGGATGTTGACATGGGAATGCCTTCACAAATTTACACTAGAAACCATTACCATTTTCACCATTTAGTACCGCTAACCAAACGGGCCACACATGCTATTCAAAAAAACTTGAATGGACCAGGTTTACAATAACTTATTGTACACCAGAAACCATATGATATAGTCAGTTTTCATTTGATATAGTATGTCTTCGTTTGATATAGTCAGTTTTTGTATGATATAATCACCTTTTATATAATCAAAATTTTAATGATATAGTCAATCTTATGATATATAATCAGTTTTCATATGATATAGTAGGGTTTTTTAGTCAGGTATATGTTTGTGATAGAGTCAGTTTTAATTTAATTATTATGCACGCACCCGGTTCACCCAAGACGTTTTGTACGCTATTATGCTATATGTTCTGCTTGATTAAGAAGTATGATAACATGGTCTTGAAGTTTCTGAGAATACCAAGTTACCAACTAGTATATGCGGTTTTGTTCTCTCAGTTAGACAGTCTATCGCTCTCAGTATTAGTTCATGGGTCATACCCTCAATGATGACTCTTAGTCCATGCTGATTGAGTTCTCATCGCCTTATTGATAGATCAAGACTTTCGGCCCTATGATTCCTTATTCACCTTATTTTTTCTTAACTTGTTAGAACTTAAATGAAGTTATATTAATATATATTTGAACTTATTGGAAATTATCTAAACTTATCTAAACTTATTGAAAATTATTGAAGTTTATTTATAAGGTGTTGAAACTTTTTGTAACTTAACTGAAATTATTGGAACTTGTCTGAACTTATTAAAACTTAACTGAACTTATTAAACCTGTTTAAAAGGGAAGAGAATGCGCTCTAAGTTTTAAAGTGTTTTGAGGTAACATCAAAACTTGGGATTATATATATACACACACATATGTTTCCCATGGCTCAAGGATAATACAATATTTTCTCTTACTCCCTGTGATCCTATATTTATATATAGTCGGATTTTTTTTTGACTGCAAATATCTTATCTAATATGTGAAATCAAATTATAAAATTATACCATTAGATTTTTCTTGAAAAATACTTTAATATATAGTCCCTCTGTTTCTTTTTAATTTACTCACTTCACTTTGGGGGAAAACCAAGGAGGAAGTACAAAAGTACGAGAGAGAAACTGAAAAATGAGAGAGAGAAACTAAAAAGTAGGTTACAATATTAAAAAGTGGATGACATGGGTAGAAAAAGAGAAGAAAGTAGATGTAACATGTTACCAAAAATAGAAAAAGTAATAGTGTGTAGATTAATAAGAAACCTAACAAAAAGAAAAGTGTGTAGATTAAAAAAACCGGAGGGAGTAATACTTTTATCAATATGATTTAAGAGTAATTTATGGTCAAAGTTCGTCCTCGAATATTGAGGGTGCCTGAGAAAAGAAATAGAGGGAGTATTATCTTGAATTATTAATGTACTTAACTACTTATATACTTGTAATAGTAATATCTTGGAATACCCCTTTATGATCCATAGTATCTAAAAGATATCATGGAAAAAATTAGGGCAGAGGGTGATCATATATTCATTTAGATTTTAGATAGTGTAAGTGCAACTATATGAAACGATGGAAATAATAAATTACCTCAATAAAGAGAATATTAAATAGGATCTTCAAGATGAATCAAGTAAAATGGTAACATAAACAAGTCAAAATGGTAAATAATCATACATGAAATATTCTAGAGATCACAAATTGATCATATAAATTCGTACTCCTTGATTTATTTTTCATTCTAAACATATACTCAAAATAAACAATCATGTATATTATATAAGCCCTCCATTTGAGTTATTTTCCATTGATCATATATACAAAAGATAATGGCATCAACTAGAAATAACTTCAGCTTGTTATTTGTGCTAATTTCTCTTCTCATTCATGGCGTTATTTCTATAGATTATAAACAAGCCTTAAGCAAATCTTTGCTATACTTTGAAGCTCAAAGATCAGGCAAATTACCCGCTCATCAGCGAGTTACATGGCGCGGCAACTCGGGTCTTAAAGACGGCCAGGATGCTGGTGTACGTATACTCCAATGTATTTTATTGCACGCATTTTTTTTATTATTATTGACATATTTAAAATTGATTGTCTGTTAAAGATTGTTGTCCAAAATTAACCAAACAGTTTTTTTGAAAGATTATTTTTAGTTTAAATGGGAGTGTTTTATTTTAAATATGATCTTTACAAAAATGACAAATTTATACTGTAGAAAGTTTCATGACAAAAATGTCAATTGGATAGGAGTTCATTCATCATACACCTCAAGGTACCACGTGTGCATGGTACACCCAAAACTAATTTTTGCTCATTTGGAACTCTCCTTCTTAATACATTTTGCTCATTTTGTTTATTTCAAATGAGCAATATAGCCTTGGGTGCACCATACATGCTCACAGTAACCCGGGTGTATGATAAATTTTGTAATGAGACAGGGAACTAATTAATTTTATCATCTCTCCAAATTCAATTACTCTTCTGTTATTGTTGGTAATTCTAGGAGCTTTTACATCAAAATTAAATTTCAAGTGATCAAGGGCAAAAATTAACAATTTGAAAATACTCAATATGGTTAGGTTTCTTCAACTCAATTTTGAAAATGATTAAATATTAATTCTTGTTTTCATTTTACAAAAACAAAATATAATAAGGGTGTAAATACTCTCCATAAAATATATACTCCCTTCACCACTTGGACCATAGATATATATTTTAACAATCGATAAATAAAGATTATAAAAAGCTGATACTTGTATAATTGCTAGTCTCAAAATTAATTTAAGTGAGCTATGAAAATTGCGTTATAAGTCAAAATAAAAGAAGTAAAAAAAGATGGAAAGAATAGTATTAATCTATATAAAAATTATAAATATATTAAAAGGCGTTCCTAAACAAGGAACGGTGCCACGTGGCGCTCTCCCTAAGGCCTTTTTTACTTCATGTAATCCATGTACAATAAAAAAAAATTAGAAATTCCATAGTATAGGCATTGATCCTCTGACCTCATGAATCATGATCATATACTAAAGTCTTAACCACTAGACCAAGTGGTATTTAGTGTTATCATTTTAAAGTACAATATTAATAAATGAAAATTTTCCTTATCCGGGGCATAGCCCGGGCCTAATAACTAGTTATACATTAAAATTGTGTGGATCTTACTCTAGCTATCTTCTATTGATACCACTAATGGTGCAATTATTATTGTAACTACTAAAGAAAATGAAATCCCTTATAAATTAGTTTGATTAATTATACATGAATATGAAATTACATAAACAGGTGGATCTAGTAGGAGGATACTATGATGCAGGAGACAACGTTAAATTCGGATTTCCAATGGCATTTACAGTAACCCTACTTGCATGGGGGGTAGTTGAGTATAATTCCCACTTTGAGGCTCAGAATGAGCTCCAAAATGCATTAGCTGCTATCAAATGGGGGACTAATTATTTCATCAAGGCTCACCCTCAACCCAACCTCCTCTATGCCGGTGTCGGCGAAGGTAACTCCGATCACCAGTGCTGGCAGAGGCCTGAGGACATGACCACGCCGAGGACGGTTTATAAGATCGACGAGCAAAACCCTGGCTCCGACTTGGCTGCTGAAACCTCGGCTGCTCTTGCTGCTGCTTCTATAGCTTTCAAGCATGTTGATCGTAAATATTCATCCTTGCTTCTTGCTCATGCAAGACAGGTAATTAGTACTCCCTCCGTTTCATTTTAATTTACTCACTTCACTTCACCTTGGGGGAGAATCAAGGAGAAATTGTGAAAGTATGGGAGAGAAAATGAAAAGGTGGAGAGAGAAATTGAAAAGTGAGAGAGATAAATTAAAAAGTGGGTTAAAATATTAAAAAGTAGATGACATGGGTGGAAAAAGAGGAGAATGTAGATGTGACATGTTACCAAAAATAGAAAAAGCAACAGTTTGTAAATTAAAAAGCAACAAATCAAAAAGGAAAGTGTGTAGATTAAAAAGAAACGGAGGGAGTACTTTGGTAAACCCTCTCTTAAAGACTTCATTTCTTATGTTCGTATCAATCAATTGAGATCCTTTACTAGCAACTAAAACCTTGCAATTATTTGAATATATATGTATATTGGAGATCTCAGGCTTGAACGTACACCTAAATTTACCTAAATGTATATGATCACAGCGGTAAATCCACAAAACTAAATTTCATTTATATGAACTTATTAACACTGAACTTAACTTAATTATCGGAACTTATATGAACTTATTATGTTAAGTCAATTTGTATTAATTAACTAGCTTGTAAAAAAAAGCTACTCAAACACATGCTATTACATTTATTTTGTGTGGTTGATTAATGTCATTATTTAAAATATCATAACGATGATTTGCATGTGAGCAGTTATTTAATTTTGCAACAAATCATCAAGGAAAATATTCGGACAGTATTCCATCAGCTGCACAATTCTACTCGAGCAGTGGCTTTCAGGTAATATATAAAGATTTATGTAAATTAATTGTATTGATTAAAACAAAGATCAATTAATCAAATATTTGGTATCATGCAGGATGAATTATTATGGGCAGCTGCATGGCTACATAGAGCTACTGGAGAGAGAGGCTACTACGACTTCTTGGGGAACTTTCAGGGTAGTGGTGGAACTAGATCCATGTTTTCTTGGGATGACAAGTTTGTTGGTGCCCAAATTCTTATTGCCAAGGTACTACAAAATTTTACTCTTAGCTAAATAGGGTTTCTTGTATCATTCTTTTAGGAATTCAGATTGATTATGTAACCGTTAAATAACTAATTAAGGCTGCGAAATGTCGGTGGTATATACCTTTACTTCTAAGGTTAGTTACACTTTCCTTATTAAGGGGTTTTTTAAACATTTAATCCTGGTCTATTAGTTGCTTTATTAATTTATTTATTTTTGAAAGAGAAATTTCATTAAAAAAAAATAAAAAAAAAAAAAAAAATAAAAAAAAATAAAAAAAATAAATAAAATTTAAAAAAAAAAAAAAGGAAAGAAATAAAAAAAAAAAAATTCTAATTTTTTTAATAAAGAAAAAAAAAAAATTTAAAAAATAATTCATTTCATATATTTGAACAATCTCTCATACCAATTTTTAAACTTCCACGCGTGAAGTATAACTAAACTCCAAACTCTCATAAGAGGGAGAAAGAACCCAAAAATTGGGTAGAAAACTCTCAAAAAAGAGAGAATGGAATATTATTAATAACAAAAATAATTAAAACTAGAAGAAAAAAGAAGAATTGTGGGCTTACCACCATCAAAAGGATGATGGTAGTCCCAAACTAGAAGAAAAAATTAGGGTTTTTTTTGAGGAAGAGGAGAGAGTGAAGAGGAGGAGGCTAGGGTAAATAAGATATTATCCTAATACTTTTTGATCCGTTATTATGTGACTAGTTGCTTCATTAATTAGTTGAGCTTAGATGAGTTAATTTTTTTTAATTTTAGAGAAGAGTGCCCAAATATTTTTTGTTTATTTTAGAGAAGAGTCAATATTTTTGGCCCAGGATTAGTTGCACTTTCATTAATTAGTTGCTTCATTAATTTTAGAGAAGAGTGCCCAAACATTTAATCAATTAGAGAAGACTCAGAAGAGTGCAGAAAAAGAAATAAACAAAATATTAATCCCTTTTTTTTGTTTATTTCTTTTTCTGCATTCTTCTCTAATTGATTTTAATTTTACGGTTGAAATTAGATGAGTTTGATATGGTGCTAATATACGAGAGAAATTTATTATGCGGGTCTAGTTAAATTATTGTCTCGCTAGATTATTTGTCAAAATACTAACTTTTTTACAATCTTTAATGCACAAGAAAAATTGTATAAAACAAATAGAGAAGAACAAAAAAAAGGAAGTACCATAGTCCATAGTGCTTAAATTAAAATATAAGTAATGTTTAAAGCATCAATTTGTTTTAAATGATAAAAGCATCATAGATTAAAGAGGAAACTTCATATATTTATGTTAAAAAAAATTTAATATGTAATAGCTAGCTAACATGATTATCTTTGCAACGTGATTTGACTTTAACTTGCATAGTAGAGTATTTAGCACTTTAACTTGATTTTCTTTTTCTAATTTGACGTACTTATTGCCAGCATTATTATTTTGTTAATGATTAATATGTTTTATTTTGGCAAGTAATAATGATGATGATCAATATGTTATTCTTATGTTGCGGAAAACATATTAATCTGCAGCAAATTTTAGAGGGAAAGGTTCAAAACTCAGGAAAATGGGGGGAATACAAAAGTGAAGCAGAACAATTTCTTTGCAATTGCGTTGAAAAGGGCAACAACAACATTTATAAGACAAGTGGTGGATTATTATGGTTTAATGATTGGGATAATCTCCAATACACAACAACTGCTTCTTTTGTCATGACAATTTATGCTGATTACCTCTCAGCCTCCGGAAAATCGCTTAATTGTCCGTCTTCCTTGGTCAATCCGCCTGACCTCATTGCTTTTGCTAAATCACAGGTATGTGTTTTTTTTAACTCATAATCATATATTCACAACTAGACTAAAGATCGAATCTCATTTATACGATAGAATATTATTTGTGACTCTCTATACTTCCTCCGTTCTGTTTTAAATGAAACATTGGGTGAGATGACACTATTCATTATTAATCAATTTTGACTCTAATTTATCGCCATTATATAAAGAAAAACATAGTCAAGTGAGATCTTGTTAGATTCGTCTCGATGCATACTATCAAATTATAACTTTTTTATATTTTTTTTTAGTGCTAGCAACTAAAGATATTAATGATTAAAGAAGCGCGTTGGGTTGCGTGAAAAAACAAACGTTTCATTTAAAACAGAACGGAGGAAGTATAACTTTATCGGCCACATATTAGTATAATAATTATGGCTTGAATCTTAGCTTTTCTGTAATTTGTAACCCTATTTCAT
Source organism: Beta corolliflora (assembly GCA_947648045.1). Taxonomy (NCBI): domain Eukaryota; kingdom Viridiplantae; phylum Streptophyta; class Magnoliopsida; order Caryophyllales; family Amaranthaceae; genus Beta; species Beta corolliflora. Next base: position 156,169 of record CANSZD010000824.1, read on the forward strand.
GGCTACTAGGTTGACTACATACTAGGAGCCAACCCAAAGAACACAAGCTACATGGTTGGATATGGGTCAAACTACCCACAACAAGTGCATCATAGAGGATCTTCAATTGTATCAATCAAGAAGGATCCCACACCAGTCGGGTGCAAAGATGGGTTCACCAATTGGTTTAATAAAAACCAACCTAACCCAAATGTTTTGGTCGGAGCAATTGTAGGTGGTCCTGATAAAAATGATAATTATGTTGATCAAAGGAGCGATTATCAGTTGGCTGAACCTGCTACCGCTAACTCTGCTGGCCTTGTTGGGGTGCTTGCTAGGATCAGTTGAAAACTTGATTAATAAGACCTTTTTTTTCACTTCATACAAATTAAATTAGTGAGATTGTTTTATAATTAGAATAAAAAAGTTGGCCTTTAGAAATGAAATAGTCTCACTTATAGATGTAATAAGTATTGGCTGAATAATAGTATGAATATAAATGATATTGTTATCATTTAAAAGTTTACTCCATTAAACCCTTTAAGTCTTGGACACAAGAACCTTAGCAGAATTGCACGTTGAAGAGGTTAAGAACCTTTCTGCATCTCTCTCCTAATCTCCTTGTTTTATTTCTAAAATATTATTGGACACCGTAATTTTCAAAGTTAAAACTTTCAATTTTGATTACTCAGAACATATCGATAAATGGGTTTTTATAAGATAATAAAATTATAAAAGTATCTATTAGTAAAAAAAAAATTGGTGTATTAGTTGTCAAAATTAAATTTAGTCCCCCAAAAAAGCAAAACTTTATAATTACACAAGATAATTGAGTAAAACAATATGTAAACCAAAAAAAGGGAAGCAACGAACTGTTTTTCTAACTACATAGGAGTAACTTCAATGGAGAGTTTTCTGGACATAGATTTCCTAAATTTTGTGGAAATCGTCAATTCCTAATATACATTGGCGGCTAAACTAAAATTGTTGATTGGAGATACAACAGTAGATTACGCTTTTATTTTTAAAAAAAATTGGTAAGATAAATTACATTAAATCCCTCTCACATGACACCTAAATACAACCTACCCCAAAGCCCCCCAAACCCCCCTGATGAGAATCGAACCCACAACCTGCGGGTGGAAGATGAAAGGGCTTACCATCCTTCCACTCCCTCATTCTCACAACAGTAGATTACGCTTGGAGATATAACAGGTACTACGTACATTGTCAAGCTCTAAACCCCGATAATTTATACAAGAATCTGTATTACGGAACCCGGGGGAACTCAACCCGATAATGTTTTGGAAGAGTAAGAGTGAGAGATTTACTTTAGAAGCCATGACCAGCAGCCTTTCTGTCGAACTAACCAGCAACCAGTAACTTATCAATCTCAGAAATCACCCTTACATGAATCCGAGGAAACACTAACCGTAACAAAGGGACTGCAGAGGATGTCTTGAGCCTGGGCTTTAATCTCTCCATGGTTGTCCGGATTACAAATGGAGACGGTATGCAAAACCACTGAAGATACCACGATAATATTATAGAGCGGTTTTTACCTCGGAGCTTATCATCTGGCCATTTCCCAGACGTCAAATAGTTGTGTAAATCAGTCTGCATTTCAGGGGAATAGCAGAAGAGCTCTTCTATGCGCTTCCTCAGAGATCCGAGATAATTTGATTGAACAATGCCATCTCTTGAGGAGGATAATCTTCCTCTCACCAAGGCCTCATTGTAGGCTACTACGAGCTGCATAGATAAGTAATGCATATAGATATTAAATGAAGAAATAGAAAGATGCATATAGTAAACCAAGATATCAATTCCTTGAGAATATGAGCCATCAAATATATCACTTAAATTAGAGAATTGGAGAAATTATTACAGGTACTCTGTCAGCTAAATCAAGTGAGATCATTGATCAATTGAAAATTTCAATACTTTCCACAAAAAAGTCAGAAGATTTTGCGAGTGATAAAAATGCAGGTAATAAGAACAAATCATAATCAAAGCAAATGTTAAAAAATCAATTGTGACTGCTTAATTTTGCCGGCATATTAAGTTGTGACAACGCTCCCACGGCAAAGATATAGTTTTCTCCAACTCTTTGTTGGGGGGGGGAGAGGATTTTCTGTGAATTATCCCAAAATGTATAAACGAAAACTATGACAAACTGCAGTGTCTGATGAAGAGATTACCTTCAAACTAGATATCGGAAGGGAATCGAAGAAGGTGATGATGTCGCCTGTAACCTGATCAGTCATTGATCTAATCATTGTATATAAGGACATGTAGACCTGCACAATTATCAGTGTAATTGATATCATAATAAGAATAATAGTGCCGCAACACGAGAAGAAGAAAAGGCCAATTAGATATAATATTTTTCAACTGTTCTGCCAGCTGACACGATGAAGGTAATAGAAATATAAGCTGCAAAGTCCAAACAAAAGCCTTTGCACCATGTGCTTCATTATATAGCAAGAATAAGCAGACTATATACCTGCAAAAGAGCTGGTCTATCCTTGCTAACACACTCGAACAAAACTTGCAAGCAGAACTCCTGGAAATCAGCATCTGACCTGTCACCCAGATATACAAGCAGTTATTATATGACAGTGCAATAAAGACCTAAAGGAAGCAATCTTTTAATTAGTAAGGCTGCATTTCTAACCCCCCAAAATCCATTGTCTGAAAAGATGCACAACAGATTAACAACTTAAATCGGTCGGTCTATGTGATAACGACCTGTGTGATGATTGCTAATCATAATTTCACATGTCAAATGTGGTCATTCCCCTTTCAGCCTCTACACGCACTAAGATAGCATGAGCAATAGCATAGAATAGAATTGTGACAATTTGGCATACATCACATACTTCACTCTATAGAAATTGAGAAAAGAAAGGTCATGCTACTCTAAAGTCTGATACCTAGCAACTTAAACCAGCCACAATTAATTCATCAGATACCAAAAGCATAAAACAAGAGAAATTAGATTCTTTTGACATATTACATAAAGAGTATCATATGTCGGAGCGGAAATCCTTTATGAAGCCTTTTAAGAAATAGAATGAAAAAAATTCTAAAAAAAAGACGAGATGATATTAAATCATCACCTTACAGGTTCATGTACTTGAAATTTGAAAAATAGAGATCTCCTAGATATTTAAGGAATGAAGAATACGTCATTGCAGTTCCACAATTTACCTGCTGTTCCAGGAAGAGTCACAGCAAAGCTGGGCAAAAGCAATTAAGCTTGGATCAGACGAAAATGTGCTGACCAAATGATCAACATTACTCGAACCAGGCACAGGATTCCTATTGATTTTGGGAGCATAACATTTCATGCTTGTCAAACTGAAGGCCTGCACAAGGTGAAAACAATCCTTGTTACCTATAGACGCATTGACAGATCTACATCATAGAACAAATTTAATTAATATTACACTAGTACCAAAACAAGATGAAGTATTTCTTAATAAGAAACAAACCTTGTTCATGGCTCGTGATATTAGTGACTGACATCCAACAGGATCATCCACATAGGAACATGCTCCAACCTTTCTTTTGATATAAAGAACACCAGAATTAAATGGGTGATTCTTGTCGCCAGAAAGCCACCAAGGTTTATCTGAGTTACAGAAAGAAAACAGCTATAAAATCTATTCATTTCTCTTTTATAGTATTATCGTTGAGAAAACAGATACTTGTAGCATAGTTACTACCTTCAGGAGTAAGTTCTATGACTTGGGGCCAGTACCGTGGACCACAAACACGAACGTTGTTGAGCTGTAGGCAACACAACATTTTAGTCCAAGAACAGATATTCAAACCTAGTGTACTACAAAATATTTTAGTAAGGAACTAAATCTATTTAGAAAAGAACTAAATCTTGACACCACAGATGAACATGCAACTTCGAGAATTGTCTTCATTCTTTAAAGTGTAAGCACTTGATAGCAAAGTTAAAAGGTATCCGCACTTCGAATATGTATGTAAACTTACGATGGCACGTTCTGGAAGAAGGCAAGGCGTAATCTCACAAAAACTTGTCTCTGCGTGATGTTCAGTTTCTTTGACAGTAATTTCGAGAGGGGCGTAAACTGGTAAGCCAGTGTCAACATCAACTGTTTGAATCCAACGAGCTTCTGTAGCAAGAACATAGAAGTGCCTATATGCCTGGAGAACGCAGGTGCAAGATATCAGAAGAAGAATATCTTGAACAAAGATCAAAGGTAATCAAGGACATTGTACCAATGAATCAGGAAGACAAGGAGAAAAAAAAACCCTACAGAAAAGATAAAGAGTATGCATTGGTGTGTATATCTGTATGGCAGGATATTGTACCAATGAATCAGGATATGGCTTTAAATGTGGTGCAGGCAGGCTAGCTTTTCGAGTACTTCATATTCTAGGACGGGAAAAAATTCTACGTAAACTATATAGAACATTTCCACTGAGCATGCTGTGTCTCAGGTCATGGGGTATCTCTGTACTGTTCAAAGGTACAAATGTCATTTCTTAGAGTGGGTGTTGTTGAATTTTAGTGCTAGAATATCTTAAGGCAAGAGACGATTACTATGAATGCCGGCAGTGAAGTGTAACTCAAAGACGTGTCATCTTATTTAAGCAAATAATGTACATCCTATGTCCAGCTTAGGTGTTAGGACACTCTCCAGAAATTATAATAATAGATATGTTCTTGCACAAGATTGAGTAGGATCTTGAAGCTTACATTTTTTTAACCTTATAGGTTCCTTGTTAGTGAAAATTAATCAAACATCTATTACTATATTTTAGGATTTTTTTTTTATTTTTACCACCTTTTACTCACCCTGTTTTGTGCATTAACAACTCTTTTAAAAAAAAATAAAAAATTTGCCACCCTAAAGTTCTTGACTCACTAAAAATCACCACCCCAATTCGTTACGAGGCCAAGTGGGGCCCACATAACGAATAAATTAATCCCCCCCCTTTTTTCACTCTCTCTCGCCCGATTTCTCTTTCTTCCCTCTCTAAACCAAAATCATATCATTTTATCAAATCTTTCATCCATCTCAAATCTCAAATTCCTTTCTTCTAAACCCAATTAACTTAGGGCTTATTCTTGCATGTCATATTCGACCACAATCAAAGGACAATTTCATATTCCGAAAAAAAAAGGTATGAATTTTGAATCATATTTCACAAGTAAGGGTTCTTGGTTGAATTTTGGGAAATTTTAAGTTCTGATGGATTTGTTCAATCGGGGCTAAAATGGGGCATCCATTTTGTTTCTTATCTTAATAATTGCTTTTTTCTTTTGCATTCCTTTTCTCTTATCCGATTTGGGTTCCTGCTTATCTACCTCTTATGTATGCAAACTTGGGACCATTTTGCGGATTGGGTTGTGTATACATAATTATGAGGTTTTGTTGTGATTAACTTCACAATTATAAACCCCAAGTTATTTGGATTTAGAAGGAATTTTTGAGATTTGAGAAGGAAGAAAGATTTGATAAAATGATACGATTTTGGTTTAGGGAGGGAAAAAAGAGAAATCGGGGAGAGAGAGTGAAGGGGGGGGGGGATTATTATATCCGTTATGTAGGCTCCACTTGGTCGGAATCTTGGCCTGAGAACGAGTTGAGGTGGTGATTTTTAGCAAGGTGGTAAAATAAAATAAAAAAACAAAAGGTGGTAATGCATAAAACAGGGTGAGTAAAAGGTGGTAAAAATAAAAACAAATCCTATATTTTATGAAGACAAAAATAAGGGTAGTGAGGGCACAAAAAAGAGTGGCATTAGCAGCATGTGTTTATGAAGGATTGAGCTGAAGGAAGCATATGTGCAGACAAAACTCACACATGCTTCAAAATACTAAAAGTCGTCGTCCTCACACGCATGCTTCGGATTTTGGAAAGCTGGTGCACTAAAGCAGAACTGTTTTTGCCTAGTGGCTCTCTTCACTTTCTAGACTCTATTGCAGTTGAGGAACTGCTGAGAATGCCTGGGTTTTGTGTTCAGAAACTCTCGCATCTACGTGAGAAGTTGGCTAAAATTCTTGTCACGTCCTTTCCACAGCTATGTGTAAAACTGGAATTGTATGGACTGCAGACTCACTTCTTAGATAAGGACTAGTCCTGTCGTAAGAAAAGGCCATCTTCACATAAAAATCAATATCCACCAGCATTTGGATATTTCCGATTCACGGATTTATTCCTCTAATCTAGATAAGAAGGGATTTTGACTATCTATCTTTCTTACCTTTTATTAGCTGCTGTTATTGTTGGTGGAAAAAAGGGAAAAGTTAAAGGGTACCCTGGGCTTTCCCAATAAGCAGCATATCTAGATGATTGAAAAGTCTGTTTGGTTGCTCCAAAATTATAGACATTTGAATCAGAGCAGCACAAGCAGAGAAGATAGAGAAAAACAATTAGTATTAGCTAGACCAACAGAAGTACCTGAAGATGGCATCGATTATCATTTGTACCGGTGGGAAAACGAGGATAGAGGGTGACCAATAAAGCAGCGATAGCACTTTTACATGAAGAAAATGACTGCATTCCTCCCCCAAGAAACAAAAAGCCTATAGCCAGGCTTACCTATAAAGCAAGGCAGTAGAATAAAATTACTTTGAATGACTCAGGAGAAGACTGCAATCACAAATAAGAATTACTAATGCTTGATTCGCATTCTTCAGATGATTAGCTGGAATATGCAACAGAAAGATAGTCATTTTAAATACATAAGGGATATAATACGTGTATATTAAAGAACAGAATAGAATGGAAGAAATCTTGTAGAGACTAAAAGGGAACATCCTTTGCAGTGTAGATCAAGTTAGTGGAACAGTATAAGGCAGGGATCTAAGTGGCACTATTACACCTCATGTATTGCTGGACCATAAATTACCAAGGAAAATATGCATTTGGGTCAAGCAAGCGAAAGATACACAAACCCCAATTTCTCAAACTACATGTTGGATGATTTTGAAAATTTTCAAAGAGAAATGCACGTGTTTGGACAAATAATAAGGATTCGACATCCTCCAATGTGAGGATCAAATTCCGCACAAAGACGGATAGTTGCCACAATTTCTTTTAAGATATGGTCATTGGACAGACTAGATGAAGCCAAAATCACTTTAAATTTCTAGTTGTCTTTGAATGCAAGTTGTCATGATAGTGTAGCCAAGAGTGAAACACTTGTCCTTACGCAAACCAGACACCTCTTACACTCAAACACCATCCCCCATCCCTATTCCCCGGGGGGGGAAAACCCAGAAAGAGAAGCTGTGAGCAGCTCAGGCATGTTGGGCTATCTTTCACATTGATGCGCTATCTTTTACATTAATGCAACTCTGGGAAGCTAAGGGCAACCTAGTCCTTGGCAGAAAATCTTTTAGAGATGCACCAGAAATCAGTACGCAATTTTGCAGTTGCTTTCTACATTCTGAATACTTCATTGGCCACCTTACATAAATTCCCATAAGGCCAAAAAAGTCGAAGGATGCAGAGGATGAGCTAGACTAATAGAGTGAAGGCAAAAATGTAGAGACAATAGAATTGACACTGGGCTTCCATTGGAAATGCCAACAAGAGTGCAAAACCAGCAAGTACAACAAGAACAACATACATGACAGGTACAAACTACAAATTTTCAGAACTTCAACTGTCAAATAGACAATAAAAACTTACAGCCATTTGAATGCCAAAATTAGCTTGGCCATCAGAAGAATTTCGACTGCGCAGGAATCTGAGCAATCTGAATGTCTGCAGATTCCCGGAACCAGCCATGACCTGCTTCAAAAAGCTAGCATCACAAAACATGCAGAAGTAGGCAATTCAACTCAATGTGAACAATAAACTACAAGTTCTCTATTTATCTCACCAAAGACAGGGAAAGGACAGCAAGGTGAAGGCATATTTCCAATGTGCTTCTGTCCACAAACTTTAACAACCCTCTAGGAAATATACTACCAGCTGAACCAGAAACAGACTTTATCTGCAAAAAAATCCAAACATCTAACTGAGAATGAAATGAAAGGCATGAAAAAAAGGGTAAACAAGATAAAGACCTCGTTGAGGAAGTAAAGAGCATAGCTGTGCAGCAATTCCTGAGCATTGGCATTTCTTGATCCAGCATACTTCAAACCTGCCAAAGAAATGTAGAAATGATTTTCAGAAATAAAAAAGAAAGCATAAAATTTCCCACCTACCAAATTACTAGGAACGAAGCCACTTGAAAAACACACGACAATAGTTGACCATGAGTGGCAGAAGTTAGAATTAGTTTCTTGGGTCAAGGCAAGGATTAGAGCTATAAGAACATTCTATGATCCCAAAACTCTGCCCTCGCTGGCCCAGTTGCCTTGCTGCAGAAGATACGGCCATTATGCCCCAACTTAGAACCAAATAGCCCAAAACATCGCCATGAATGCGATTACAAACATCCAGTGCATCTTCTACTGTTTACTCCTCCAGTCCTCCTAATACCACTGTACCAGTTCATCTCACTTAAAACATGAAAGAAGTATCACACATCCAACCGAAAAGCCAACACCAGAAAGCGCCAGGCACATGGTTTACACCACCAAAAGGCAAAGTGATAAAAGAAAATGGCACAATAATTGAATCTAATAAAAAAAAAATCTTTCTTAGAAAGGAAGGAATCGCCAAGCTCACTTACCAAGAGATATGCATGCTCCAGCCACAATATTCACGTATGCTTGGACAACTGCTTCTTCATCAACCTCATCCATATCAGTCCTTTCATCACCAAGAGCCTCAATACCTTCTTTCACAATTTGAGGAATCTGAGAATCAACCCATTCTTTGGTTGGCTTTACCCTGCATGAGTTCAGAGCTGAGCTTATTAGGTTTAATAATTATAAATCGCACATTTGAGCCTCCCAGTCAAAAGCTTATTCTACAGTATCAAACCTGTTCCACATTATCAAGTTACGTGCAATGACACGAAGCATAATGAAGTCAGGCCTTAGATATTGCAGATCAAAATGTGTACGAGGTATGGAAAGTCTGGAAGCTACCACGTCCGATTCAGTCTGAAAAAAGCATGAAACAAGCCATGTCAGATCATATACAAAGTTAGAAAAGTTCATACGAGTAATGAAACATCAACCAGAATATCATATTGATGATTGTGTAATAATGCAAACTGCAAAGTACTTTTTCAAACATATCCCCACCACAGAAAGAAAAAGGAAAACAACATGTGCAAGTAATACTAAAAGATACAGGCTTGCTACAAATGCTTCATCCTTAATGGAATTATCTTCGAGCTGCAATGATGAAAATAAATTTGAGACACTTCATATCAACAGAAGTCAAAACATGATGACTAAGATAAGCATATATACTTTTTTCTCTGTGAAAAAATTATCTATTTTATAGAGAGGCAGCACCATAAAGATAATATTAGATTTTTGGGCCAATACATAAAATAAGAAACAGCTTACACATGCCTATATTTAAATGATAGGTAAGACTAAAAGGTTAGGAGTTAGAATTTAGCTCATATAATAGAATCAATCCAAGAAAACTAATTGAATGGCAGTGTAAGATCATAACCCACTGATAGTCTGATAGGCCTTTCTTTCTTAGTTTATGAAAGAAAGCCTTTTCAAAAGATTATTAAATTTACAATGTAAAACAGAAAGATTTCCTCATGAAAAAACAGTCACACTATTCTTATATCAATCATCAACGATCCTTCTAATTTTGATGAAACCTTCATCCCCCAACTTGATTTCGAGTCACTTAACAACTTTCTCTGTGACTTGCTTGGGTAGGAGGGAGGGGAGGCGGAGCAGTACAAGTTCAAAAGAACTGTTGGATTCAAACCCACTTATTGATGCTAGTTTTTGGTATCATCAGGAAAAAACTGGAGAAATTTTTTTTCAGGCCAAGTATGGTAATATCGGGAAGCACTTTGGAATTATTGTTATCAGAAACTGATCTGGCAAATGCACACATTCAAACACCACAAACAATGTGCTTAAACAAGGAAAGTGCAAACTCTATCGCACAAAAAGACATCAAATACAAGTTTCTAAGTGAGAATGAATATACATTGTCCTTGCCAGAAACTGCATTTACGTTCCACAATTATCAGTAAATACTGCTCCCGTCAGAGCCATGTTCCCATATTTTTCCACATACGTCATACGAACAACATTGAAAAACACCTATGTAGGTTCTCCTTACTCAACTAGTAGCAAATGATATATGTTTCACTGCATGATCATAAAAAGACAATGTATCGAGGCAATAACCTCATTTAATTCACCAGATTGAATTTGTAGAAACACATACCTTCAAAAATAACAAGGCTAAAGCAAGTATGGCTCCAGGTGCAGTGACATCTACATTAACAGGAATGCCATCCAACATCTACTAAGATGATCCAAATAGAGGAAAAATTAGAGACAACGCCAAATCTCAAGGAATAAACATACAATAACACAAGGGAAAGGCCCACGACAATGCTACCACATCCAAGGCCTTTTTTTGCATTACCTGTCCAACACCCCGACTGTGCTCATCTGTCACTGGTGCAAAGAGGGACTTTTCCTGCCATAAAAATAATTGATAGCAGGGCCAAAGGGTTCAAAAACTCTTCATAATTTTTAGGTTTAAGTAGTATTTGATTTCACAATGAGAGACAGAAAATTTAAGCATTGGTAGAGAAGCACCTGCGAAAATACGTCAGTCTTTTCTCCAGCATAGTGGAACAGTCGATCAACTAATGTGTCCATGCAAGCGAATTTATCCTCACCACGACCTACAATTGGAGAGCAAAGTCAGCAAGAATAGGTGTTTAAAAAAAACCATCGAATCATTCATACCCAACGCAACAAGTCCAAGTGCAAATCCAGCAGAAACAGCATAGCCCTCCCTCTCAAGCACATTATCACCACCACTTCTACGGCCTATTTCAGCCTGCAAAAGTTCTAGTCAGTTATTGTTACTTCGATGAATGACTACAGGGGGGCATGAATAGGACTTATGCAGCTATTTTTTGCTAAAACAGAAGAATTTAAGCAACAAAAGAAATGCAAGAGATTTTTCTTTGAAAAAAAACTTTCTGCGCCCTATTATGCAGAAGAACCTCAACCACATGCAATTCAAAACCTGAAATTCTCACTATAACTATAGGGTTGTTTAAAATCCTATAACTACCACTTGAGGTCCACTCTGAGCTCATTCCTCTAGATGTTGTTCCTCACGAACATCTAAAGAGGCCTTCTCTCCTGACTTTAGGCTTCACCCAAAGCCTTTAAACAAATACAGAGTTCACACAACCTTTCATCAATTCCCAGGTACAGACTCTGTAATTTTTGAACTAATAACCAACTACTAGGAATGTTATTGGAATTATGATGGTTAGTGGAACTAGCTCAATGATGTGGAACAAATATGAATTGCTTTTCCACTAAAGCCAGATACCTTTCAGATAAAAATATGTTTGCTTTTACAGAGACTTCAAGCAAGTAAAACAGGTCCTAATTTCATGCCACTACATGTAATTATTGTAGCACTAATTGCATCTTTACCCATCACATCGTAAAAATAAGGTAACACTGATTGTAGCAAACATGCATAATAAGCAAATAACTCCAATTAAGAGTCTTTAAGTGTTCTAATTTGATTAAAAGTTCTATTCCAAAAAGAGAAATTATTTATGTCTCCTTATGGCATAGTTAACCTAGCTATTCTAAGAGTCTTACGACAGATTAATAAGTTGCACACTTAATAACAGTCATAATAGTTGCATTAAAAAAGAAATCAAAATGACATGCTTTATTTGTTGTGTACTGGACATGCACTACGTTACATGCTCGTAGCTCTCTGCATTTAAGAGAATGGGATAGACGACTCAAAAAGAAACTGTAAATAGCAATTTTAATAGTCAAGATTTGCATAAGCTCAAGAACAGAATTAAAAGCAAAATTCAACCCCTAACCCCCCCCTTACACACACACACACACACACACAAAAGTTTCCACAAAGGACCTCCTGAGACACGGTGTAGGGAGCTCCAAAGGTATGCAAAGCTTATAACTAACTAGATAATGACACTTAGAGATGTAAAGGACTAACAATTCAACACAATCCCCAATGACAAAAGTAAATTAGTGACCAATTTAAAATCTATAATATATATATATATATATATATATATATATATATATATATATATATATATATATATATATATATATATATATAGGAATAGTATCACGTGAAAACCACTTCTTATGCTGAAAACCGAAAACTGCAACATAAAATGAGCAAAAAGTTTCGAAAATGAGCAAAAAAGATAAAATGAGCAGCAAAAGTTCTTAAAATGAGCAAAAATATAAAATGAGCAAAAATTAGTAAAATGAGCAAAAGTTTCTTAAAATGAGCGAAAACATAAAATGAGCAAAAAACATAAAATGAGCAAAAACTTCGTAAAATGAGCGAAAATTTGCTAAAATGAGCAAAAGTTTCTTAAAATGAGTAAAAACATAAAATGAGCAAAAATCGTAAAATGAGCAAAAAGACCGTTTAGTTTTCAACTTAAGGTTAGTTTTCAGTGGATCCTACCTATATATATATATATATATATATATATATATATATATATATATATATATATATATATATATATATATATATAAGCAGCTACAAAGCATGTTGAGAAAACAAACATTAAGCACAATAGACAAATGCAGTTACAAAAATATATGCATAGTCATTTTGGAAGATTTTGTAGCAGAATATGCAGAAAAGGTGGTTACTCAAACAGTAAAGGGAACACCTTCGTCAAAAGAATCCTTTGGTCGGTCTCGACAGAATTGGCTCAACAGGGCAGTTAGATATCAAAATTGAATATATTCATATAGACTTTTCTTAACAAAGAGCAATAAACAGATTTCAGATAGATACTGTAACCAATACTGGCAGATAAATAGAAACTACTGATGCATGATATCCCAAAAGGCCTTTTCTTCCACTAAATTGTCTTATTATGCCAACTGATGGAATGTCGAACTTCAAGTACCCAGGGTACAAACTCTATACTGTATAGTGAAACAAAGGAGAGATATACCAGTAGAAATTGCATAGTCTGAGGATGTGCAGATCCTTCAAAAAGGAGACCAAGAGACATCAATGCTGCAGACTGTGAAGCATGCAGAGAAAAATATGATGAGAAAACTGACAACTTCTGTTCCACTAAAATGATTTTGCAACTACAACAATGAAAAACCACCAAGCTGTTTAGTATAAAACACAAACAACTAAATCAGATATGTCTGTATTCCACAAGTAATTTCCATTTTCAGCCAACAAGAAATTACATTATACTCTATGAGCCAGTGTCACAATGTCACATATAGCTATAAAAAAATTCCTTTTTTCTTCTACATGATAACTCAAAAGAACTCCCCCATTTTCTACAAACATCAAGAAGTCAGGCAGCACAATCATTTATCAACCAGCTAATGTCAGAAGATTTTTCTTTAATATTTCTTTCTGGATATAGATGATTTCAATTAAACGCTACACAAGTTGTCCTCCTGCATCAAAACTCCAAAGATATAGGTCCACAATATATAAACTGTGGGAGCATCAATAAATAATAAACCTTAGGGGACACCTGCAAAGATGTGAAGCAGCTTAAAATGGCAGGAATAGGTGCATACCTGCAGAACTGTTGGAACTTCAAGCTCTGGGAAGGAAGATGGATGACGAGCAGGTAGATGAACATAGAAGGACTGGAAGAAACAAGTAAGCAGCGACATAACATAGTAAAATTAATAAATATACATTTAGATGCAGAAACTGTAGCGTAATCAAACAAGGGGAAGGAAGATGGACTTTGACTATGACAAAGATGACTGAGAATACATAACAATAAAGAACTTGAAGTAACAAGTTTATGAAATGAATCACTCGTTAGTTAACATGTACCTTTGACATTGTTGGCTCCATAGTGCCCCTGTATGAAGCTGCAAGGCCAAGCATTAACCCCACGGTTGTGCTTTCATGTCCCTTGAAGAAGAAAAAATGTGGTTAGTGAAAATGTGTTAAGACTCGCCTATATATCTTGTCTAATTTTGACTGTTGACACTAGGGTGTGACCTATTTATAGTGAAGAAAGCCTAGTGCCATTCTCGAGCTTAACAGTATGATATCTACAAGTAGTATTTGTTCCTGAAAGACCTATAAAATCAATTAAGCATCTTTACGAAGCAGACATTATTTCACAGCCATTCATAAATTTTGACAATACTCATGTTCATGAACAATTTATCGTTTTAAAAGACTTCTATACACATCAGTTTCTGATTGTTGTTAACATGTTCATGACATCATACTCTCGTGGAACTTCTTCACATTTCCCTCCCTTCTCATTTGTGCCTATTTGGCACACTCCAGCACAAATCTTGTGCAAGGTTGGGCAGTCTCTTGCTGTAAAGAGACAAGGGAATCAAAAGACAATACTGCCCTCTTGTTTAAAGGGAATCAACATTAGACAAGAGAAGCAAAAGACAAAAGACAAGAAAATCAAAAGACAAGGGTTTTGCAACTTATAGCTCGAAGAATTTTGTACAAGGATTATACTTCCTTCAAATTACTCGGGTGCAACAACCCAAATGGCAGAGAATTCAGGAGGAGTGACAGAGAAAAGTAAAGGACAGTATTACCCGCTTGATTACCCAACGCCTTCCCACCTCCTTGCTAGACCCCACCCCACCTCACTTTCTCTCTCTTGCTTCACTACATCTCAAATCCCCAATCGGATTTCTAAAATACAAAAGAAAGAGATACAGTAGTTGGAAAAAGAAAGTTAACCACCAACTTTATCACACACCTTGTTATAATACTGAAATATGTCATTTATGGTTAGAACAGTTAGGTGTCCATGTAACCCCAATGCAAAAAGAAGTCCTGCATGGATAGCATTTGGCTCCTCAGGCCTGTTATATATGATCCAAGTCCTAGACACTTTGCCCTGCAATGAGTTGGAAACAAAAGAAGTCATCTCCAATCGCAAAGAACTTTTGCATCAATAGTAAATGCAATGAAACCAGAAACAAGATGAAAAAATCATCTCATGTATTCTTGAGCTAGATTTTATGAAAGTTCATACATCACATAAAAAGTGATGAGAAAAAAAAACACGAGAAATCTCATTCATTAACACCAAAAAAAAGACAAACCTGAAAAGGTGCGAGCCTTAACCCAGCAGCAACTGCATTGTGAAACTCAGGCCAAGATCGAAGCTCATGCAAATTCCGTATGTTTGGGTCTAAATTAACCTACCAGAGAACACACAGTTATAAAAATTTAAAACACATTTTCATTTTGGAAAAAACAGCGTTTGCACAAACTCTAGGGCAAATTGAAGCAAGACCCTGGGAGGAGAGCATATACAGACTACTATATCAGTGTGATAGTTCAGCAAAGCTAGGCGAAACAAAATAAGTTAATAACGTATTAAGGTAACATGAAAAGGGTATAATGAGTAAGAAGTCCAATCATCAATTAGATCAGATTCATTTCTTCTCATGTACACAACTATGCAGAACTTTGATATTGACAAAACTGGATTATAATAGCCGTCATTAAAAAAAGCACATATAGTATACTTCATATGAAGTCCCCAAGTTTTTAAAACAGTGACTTGGCAGTTAGAAGATTAGCTTGTAACTGATAAGCAACGGCCCAAAAGAAACATGAAAAGTAACTTCAACATAGCATTAAATGAGGCAATGACACATCTGTTGACACTCAAAAAGAAAAGATAACAGCTAATCAACATTTTCTTAGAAAATTCATACATCTAAAAAGTGGTGTACTATTTAGCATATTATCTCCATCTTCTTCAAAAAAATTAATAGAAAACAAAGCTTGAGTTTGGCGATAAAAAAATATCAAAATAAATACATATGTCACAGCATACAGTGGCATTCTGCTGAGCAGGCAACCTTCCAGCCAAAACAAGCTTTGGTACGATGAGTGCCTGCAAAAGAATTCAGTGTCGTAAACAAGAACTATCTACTTAATAAGGGGGAGTGGTCACCCCACCCCGCCTCCCAAAAAAAAAAAGAAAGAACAAGCGGAAACCATGTTGAAAAGCACAGGCTGGAATTACAAGCTTATTGTATCTTCACCATAGAAAAAAAAATATGGAATACCACAAATAACAAGACAACAGAATTTGAGGAATCTAAAGTACCTCAGTTAAAAGGGTGCACGAGGTTGCCAGAGTAAATGCTCCACGTCCAAGCGGAAGAGCAGTTGTCCTATGAGCAAGCTGCCATAGCTGAGCCTTTTACAGAGATAATAAATAAAATTAATCTTGTTTGACCAGACAGTAATAATATTTTCAATTTAGGTAACAAGGTAGTGAACAGAACAGCAGCTATGGATTTAAACATCAGCAGATATGTATCAGAAATTCAGCTTGCCAAGCCGATATTTTCAAAGTTGTAAAGGACTGTTACATGTCAGCCAATACAAAGCGGATACAGCAGGTATGGCCGAAATTAAAATCATCACCCTTTACGCGACACTGGAAGGAAGTATAGCTTCATAATGCCTAACCATTATGGCGCTCATCAAAAGTACAACATATGGTCCACGTATAGGAAAGGAGCTGATAAGCTTTTCATCTATATTCCCAAAAATGGACCCGAGGATGGAGCATAGCTCTTCAATTTCAAGGATCTCAAGATGACTAGTGTTGACCTGCCTGATCCTAGCTTTTTTCTTTTTGGATAAGAAAACATATAGAAAAACCCTTTATTTTAGATGCGGACTGCATTTTGGGATACCCAAAAATCCAATAATGCAAGCAAAGACCGAAACTTGGACAGAGAGAGTCCTATTTTGGGATGTCCCAAAAAGTTCCTCTTTCCTCTTCAAAGTAACAAGTTACGGTCTATTTTCAATCATGCCCCTTCAATGATTTGTTGTTTAAGATAGCAGATGTGTTTGATAGGGACAAATATGTTAAAAAAACAAAGTTGTCTTAAAGTCACATGGCCCTCCTTATTATGTGTTCCAGAAGTAAAGAGGAACTTCACTTTAGAATGGAGGGAATATGTATCACACTAGTATAAACATACCTGTTGCAGCTCCTGATCTGATGCAGTGGGATTAACAGATGTTTGAATTGCTACAGGTCTTGCAGAACACAAGACACGTCTGACCTGGAAGATAAAAAAAAAAATTATGCATATGGCAGAAGCAGCAAGGTTAAGAAGATTAATCACTATGATGGCCACTTTTAGCTTTTTGGATGTTTCAATGGGACAGTCATAGTTACTTTTCTCCTCACTAAGCATCTAATGCACTAGTCCACTGATGCTTATTCCTATAGTTTCTTGTTCCCTTCATATATGCATCATAGTCAAACCATGAGAGTGTATAGAAAAAGATAGCAGCCCAGCAGATATCCTTACCACATGGTGACAAGGTAGTCCCCAACATGCAATATACCATTACAGAGCCAGGAGTTTAAGCAGCAATGAAATGTTTCAAGATGGGAAGACTGAGTTGCTTGTACCAAGTCATGAATTTAAAGGGCAACGACAATTATCAGTTAAAAGGCAACACAATTCAATCCAAGCACACATAAAAATTCCTCCAACAAGTGGCAGTGCATAAAAAATCAGGCGCGCCTAGGCGCTGAGACGCACACTTTGGGTCAAGGGTGAACTAGTATCCTTAATGCGCCTCGAGCTTTTGTATACATTGACAAGTGGAGTGTTTTAGTTCAAAGAAAGAATCCTGGATATTCACTGAAATATTCGTACAAGTGCCTCTGCACTGACACAACCTAGTGTCTTTCCTATAGGTTATCGTAACTCTGCGTTTTATTTTGCTTTGACAAGTGACTCCCCAGAGTAAGATCAGATCACATATTTTCCCAATAAATCTCGAAGTGTCACATCCAAATTTTGGTTTCACTTGCTCATAATAACAAACATCGCACATGGACCTGCTCATGCACAAGAAGCAAATAGCCCAGTAAGGATCCTTCCACACAGGCGCATCCCAGTTACAAATTTGGTGTTTCATCCAGATAAACCTACAGCAACTAGATTAGATTACAAGTTACAACAGGAGATTGATATGAACCACCACCGCCCTCCCCCCTCCAAATCCTATTTGGCCATGCAAAAGATGGAATCATTGATATCCTTTGCAATAAAGAAAAGGTTTAACATCCATGCTAAGAAGTGACGCTGGGAAGAGAAACAAAAAAGGGAAAACATATGAGTCATCATTTCTCAGAGAGCATGAATAACCGAAAGAGGACTATAAGTTGGCAGACTAGATATTGACCTTTTATATGGTGCTCTTGGCATTCTTAAGAGATCTATGCCTCGTTGTATCATTCTCATGTATGACTGGAAAAATCATCCAGGACCAGTTTCAATAATTTTTAATTTCCACCACCTGCAGACTGACCAAAGAAGCAGAAACAAGCTTATCCTCGGTAAACTGTCTTAGGTTGTCAGGCACTCAGGCATCTATTTTGTGGTTCTGACTTCTGACATTCTCTCATGACTCCTGACATTGGAGTCAAACTAGGCTTTACCTTCCATAGACAAAAGAGAAGAAACCATGCCTTAATCCCTTAACTGACATTGTATATTCACGTTCCCAGACCTGCAGGTCTCCTGTAAGAATATGCAGCAGTGTCTGAAGAATTTGGGCATCTTCCCGGTCCTTATGTACCAGGTACCAACCCACTTTCTACCATACAATCGCATGTTCATTTTATCTCTGAAATCAGAGGAAAATGAACACGCTCAATAAGAGAGAAGGGCATTCCTCATAAGTCATAACCAGCATGAAATCTAGAAAGAAATAGATAATTCTAATATGGGGATCAACAAAGGACATAACAGACAGCTACAGTATATATAAATATATATTTTTTTAAAACTGTGATCTGAAAATCATTCACGATCCAATTGTTAACTATCTTTATGCAGTCTAAGTTCTCATAACAGAATACGGCAAAAAAGAAAGGCATAATAGAGTTTATGGCATTGTCAGACATGAGTCATGCCCACTGACTTCTGCTTAGGCAGATAATGAAGCCCATGTATCCTTTGGTACTGAATAAATGTCACTGCTCATAACTGCAACAACATTCATGTTTGTTCGGAAAGAAGAGCTGTGAACAACTGACCTCATTCAAGCGTAGATCCCTACCATATCGCAACTGAGTGCTGGAGTTAAATAAATGCTCCATGCCATCTATTGAAGAATCGTCAGAAGCATCTACATTGTCAAATTTTTGAAGTATCTGTGGCAATCGTATCTGACACTGTTGAGGGAACCGTCACTGGCTGTAAATGTAGCATATAAGGCGCAGATAATGATATTGAATGCCTGTTGGTTTGAGTCTCAAGCTGCACAGATTTCTTCAAGTGTGCCACGCAAGACAAAGCCAAATCTTCTCGTCCAAGTAGGACATAAGCAGCTGGCGGCCAGCCAGTAGGAGGAGACTCCCGGCACTTATCGACTCCCTGTACAACAGACATAAAGACAATGAAATCAGTATAAAGCAGGAAAGAAATTAACATGAGATGCCGCACCATAAACAGTGACCTCGATAAGATTTAGAAGAAAAAAAACAAAGAAGATATCATTCATTGAAATGAGTATCTATGCCAAAGTTCCAGCGTTATTAACAGACATGGACATACATGTCTTAACGGTAATGAGATGCCTATGGGCAATGAATCTAGCTGTTGCAAACCAAATCCTTCAGCAACCATTGCAAGAACCATCTTCTCCTCAGGAGTTGAAGATGAACCTGAAGCAATCTTACATGATACACCAGAAGAGAGCTTCCCTCTCATGCTCTCTGCACCAGATAATAAGCTATAAAATGAGACTACTTTACGAGACCAGCTGACAGCGGAGCTTCCACCCTTACGAGCCAGAGGTGGAATGTCATCAATATTTGCAAAGCCAACTCCATGAAGCAAACAATTTTCGAGCCATCTATATAAACATGGGGGAGATCTTGGGGAAGAAGTTTGACACCTTCTAATAATCTTGGATAGAAAAGGAAAATCACGAACATAGTGATCAATATAGCTCTCCTCTCCCAGAAAACTAGCAATTTCACATAGGAGAGCAACAAGATGCTCTAAATCTCTGCAATAAACAACTAAAACATAAATATAGAATACCACATAACAATGCAGAAGGTATCCATCATAAAACAACATCCATAACTTAGAAGCCAGCACATTAAGAAAATTCCAAATTCTAACTAATACATTGAACCTCTCACAGACCACTTAGCACAAAAGTGATAAATCTTTTTGCATCAAGGCACATGACTGCCACTTAATCCATACAAAATGGTTGGTGCAGCCAATTTATAGTCACTGCTTGTTTGCTCCATAACTCTTATAAATAGTTGTTGACAGCGGTATAGCATATCAAGAAAGTACACATTATCGCAATGTCCCATAAAGGGTCACAGCCTAAATTATACACCCCCTGAGATCTTTTACTGGCCAGTATCAACTGGTAAATAACACCCCTTTATGACTAAAAAATATTTATCCAGAAGCTAAACAAAATTAGTCACAGAAACAATTGTTTTCGTTGACCCTTTATCCAAGATGATTACCTTCACCTACCTCATAAGTTATAAAACGGGCATAGAGTCTAATGAGCTGCTTTGACTTAGCCTGGAATGTATATACCTGAGTTGAGGCTTTTAAAAATGTAAGATTTCTCCATCTAACACTCGAGACATCAACTTCCAAGACAATAAACTCATCAAATCAGTTTTCTAATTCATTGGACTAAGGCCTTAAATTTTTGCAGCTTTAAAAAATTCAGACTTCTGATAATGCCTACCAAATTCATTTCACAGTAAAAATAAGTTCAGATAGTTTAGATACGTTCAGTTCAGATAGATTGATAGTTTTCCCTTTTCAGATGAAGAAAGTGAAAGCCTAAATCCGCTTAGCTCACCCAAGTACCCAACTGTCCACGATTCTCAATTCTCAAAAGCATATCAGTATATATATATAAATCAAACCCCCACCCCCACCCCCTGAAACCGTGCCCCAGGCAATATTGACCATTAGTCTCTATAGAAACAACCACCACCCAGCACACAAGGCCCACACCTAACATCAAGATAAGTCTCGAGCATGCAGAATCCTCTCCAAAGTAAAAGTGACTATTCACAAGGAAACGCAAGTCACAAATTACTAAAAGACGTGATTATAATGATGAATTTGGAGTTTACCTCTTCCGAAGATTGATAAGTTTAAGATTTTCATACACAGCATGCAGAGAATCCAAGCATTCAATTAGAAACTTGGAATAGGATAGTTCTTCTGGGTCATGCACATCTTCCCTTTTTGAAGAAGAGAAGTGATTAACGACACTGTCCTCCGACCCTTCAGTTGAGATTTCATGAAATAACTTATGATTGCGATAATCCTTATGAAATTCACTATTAACAAGAAATTCCCATGCTGAGCAAGACACATGAGCAGATTCTGGTTGTGAAGTCGACTTAGACTTCCTGTAAAGTTGCATTATGACACTCCTAAAAGATTCCCACTCATCGACACTTGTATTAGCCTTTGATAAATCCCCAGTCTCACAATTGCCCCAAAAGAGCTGAAGAAAATGATTGTAGAACGGAGAACTAAGGCTTTCAGCCATTGCTGTGATGCAATCATTTGCCAATGAATATGAAGGACCTCTTCTCAATGCACATCTAAGCATCTGGTAAATTTTCATAGAAAGCCAGAATCAACTGAAGAAGAATTAAGACAGAAAAGACAGACCATGTTGAACACTGCATACAACATGCATCAGTAAATTCAGATGCACACCTTCTTTATCTCAACAAGTAGTCTAGATATAAGTATATAACTCATGAAGCAGAAGTATTGCGTAAGCAAGAAAAATCTAGACCTGCCCAATCTTAAATGTACCAAAAGATTGAAATCAACTTGATCAAAGGAGAGTTTGACGAAACCCCCTCGTCAAAATACAAAGAGAAGACACAAGCACCTTTGACATTCATTCTTCCACAGACTAAAAAGACTCCACCAGTGGCTCTTTAAGAATCAAATACTCTTCTCTAGCACCACAGAATATGCAGTGTTGCACATTTAATTAGCTTCAGCAAAAACAGAAAAGCATGTGCACAACTTCACAACATATAAATTCCTGTAACCATGACAGAATAGTAGAGATCCTCTATATTCTATATACAGTTATACACGATTCTACATATACTCCATTTGGAGAAAGATATCAGTTCATGCAACATACTTTGAAAAATTGAATATCGGCATACCTGTCCATTGCTTAACATGACATTTACTCTTGCCCCAATAGCATCAGCCAATCCGATAATCTTCACAGCATACATATCTCGGCTCTTAGGAGAATTAATAGTTTCTTTGAGATGATGATTGACTAAATGGAGAGGAAGTGTATATTTACAAAGGCACTGCTTCCCTGACTGCCATTGTAAAAAGGAAAATACATCATAGGATGAAAGGAAAGATCAAAAACACTATTTTTTTTATATGAAAGGAAAGATCGAAAACAATGTTATATAGCAAAATAATAATAACAGCAAGAAAATATGTACTAGTGATAAGGAAAAGAGAGCAGCTCTCAAAAAGAAAAGAAATAACCAATATTATAAATTCTCTCAATCTTATGGTCCATCAGTCAAAGGCAATCCATGGCTACTCTCTTTGCAAAAACCTATGGGGGCCGAGATTTCTCTACAGAGAACTGAGAAGGGCCGGGTCAATAATGTTCTTTTTTTTTCAAAAAGGGAAATAAGTGATCAACAAGGACCAGGTCATGAGACAAAAGCTGAGAGAATGGATTGTGCAGAACTGCGCATAGGGAGGTACGAACACCAAACATGAATTCTTGAACAATGTCAACCATCTAATACCAACTCAACTATGATAAAACTAGTGTAATCACTTTCCACTTCTAATACATATTCATAAACATATGAGAGGCCATGGCCTACCCTAGCCCCCTTGGTTCAGCCACTGCAAAGAGAAGCTCATAACTTTTATCTACAAAAGATTCTGCAATATATTCTTTTCAAAAGTATCCTGCTATTTTGATCATCAAAAACCATCTGGCAGGAAAAGATATCAGAAAAGCACATATTAGGTACAGAAAGAACATTGATAAACGCTTCTGTCAGCTAGAAACCAGGGAAAGACACTCTGATCCTGCAGAAGTCCAGATCGGGAGAGAGCCTTCCATCTTGAAAGTATAAATTTATAATTTATGCATATCACATAGCTTTCTATGGTTCTAACAAATTCTCTTTATATAGAAGTAAAAGTGGAGAGAACCTTCATTTAAAACACAGGAAGCAAATTCCATCATCAAACTCTTCTGCTATTTCATTAACTCCCTCTATCTTCCCCTCACAATATGATATGAATCCATTGCCATACTACTCACTAGTTTCCCAACCAACAGTTTCAAAGAGTCAAGACAGCGTCAGCATCTATATGTATTCAAATATAATGCATCTAACTAAATTATGATGAGGCTTTGGTAAACAAAACATACACCAAAAGAAACTATAAATGTATGTTCCTGCATCTAAGGTCATCATATTTTTTCCATTTCTTCTCAAAAGTCAAGGGGGAAATTGGAAGTAAAGATGAAAAGGTCTACAGAATTGCAGAAATCAAATGGAAGGCTGCACTTAATGCAAGTATTAACATTTTAGCCCAAAGCATTAACATGGCTCACCTCAAGCACTGAGATGCTGCCAACAATAGATGCTAGATAAGCACAATATCCCAATACCAACTAGGGGAACAGCACTCAAGATAATTTAAACAGCCAGAGAAACCTTCACTCAAATGGGAGCACACAAAGCTAGAATGAGTCCATTAAATACATGGTTTATACCAAAACCGTAGCGTCAACGCAGTGCAACAAACGCAGGTCAAACTGAAACACAATAGACCTTCACTAAACGCAATAAAAATACATATAAAAATGGCCTCCAATTCATTCATATGGAATGGTTTTACCAAACGAATTTTCTTCAATGCTTCCGCATCCATTTTTTTCTACACTATGTGTGTGCCTCTGTGATCAATGGACGGAATGCCATCACAACCTAAATCAGCATCTTAATCTCATAGAGTACATATTTATGACAGATGTGCCACTTCTTCTCTTGCTCCCATACCTTTCTGTAGCACACTTACCTCAAGCTCCTTTGTTAGTGAATTTGTTATAGCACAGTTGGAACCCCATTCTACTACCTCAGTTTCTTCTGCAGATATCCAAGTATGATAAATAGTTAAGATGGGTATTCCACGCAACAGCTCATCAGAAACAGAGCATTAGCGTCAAACTCAACCACACTCCAGCAGTCCAGCTTCCACATATCAAAGCTTGTTGATGACAAAGCTTTTTTGTGCTTTACACTGAATACTTTCAGATCATTCATCCTTGTTAATTATGCACCAAATTTACACTGCACAAGTCCGTTATGTGGACGAACTGGCCAGAGTTGAAATTCACACTTCCAAAACGAATAAAGAGAACCACCATCCTGAAATGGATGAGGATTGGTTGGGCATCCTCAAGTACTTAAGCAGTAGGAGGTTTGTATGTGACGCTCAAATCAAACTCTTGGTCTTAGACCAAATGCAAATGAAAGGACCACTATATAGTCATAATGACTAAGAACACCAGAATGGATGGACGTATTCTCTAGCAACAAGCTTTTACACTTCTGTACTTCCGTATCCAACCTTCTCGACAGAGAAACATATTTTCATCAAAGTTTCTCATTCAAACAACCAGAAAATTGAAGACCAGACAAATAAATAGAAAAACCCAAGAAGGTCTTATGCGAAAATTGCCATGGATAGAGAAATAACAAGGGACAATCATAAGGAGCAAGGGCCTTGAAAGAAGGGACAGACAAGCAAAGCAGAAGGACTACTTTGAAGCTCAGCATACTACAAATTTGGTCATAAAGAGATTTCTGAAAGCCCAGTGAGGACGAAGCTATTAACAAATACTCCCTACGTAATATTTTGTTCTTTCTATTGACTTCCACACATACCAAGGAAACAGCAAAAATGGTGGGGCCATAGTGTCACATGGGTAGTTATTGTGAGAGGAAAAACGAAAGAGAGAAGAAATTTAAAAAAAAAAAAAGAGTATATAGTACAGATTGATAAGTGCATAACGTTATTTAAAGGCACTCCACCAACTATATGAAACTTACATATAGAAAAACCGTATTCTCTGAATCCAGAACAAGAATGTCCATCAGAGGCAGTAGCCCGACCTTTGCCCTATAAAAATACTTACCGTCAAAACAAATTCCTAAGTTCAGAATTAACATATAAATCTTACGAACAAAACTACCTTGGACGGGTGACAGCGACCGGTTCAGCTGCAACTGCCTGTATGCTCCAACTCACGTCTGGATCGACATCAAAGAGGGTATCTTCATTCATTTGAACAATGTGAAGCCTTATGGATAGCAACCTTCTCTGTTCTTGGAGAAAGAAACAAATAACAGGTGCCGCATCATCATCGGTGGCCACAAAGACCTGAAGAGGACAAAGGTTTAGCTTGAAGGAAAACAATATATACAGAACTTTTAGACCTCTTTCTCTCTGTTTTTTTTTCTTTGAATTTCTTTCTTTTCTTTTGTTCAGGACAGGCAAAAAAAAAACAAGGCAAGTAGTCACGAACTCATGACAGATGTATATATTAAAGTTCAAATAATGAAAGGAAAGAAGATCTCCTCGTGCGACCCAACTTTTATGCATTGTAGCTTCAATTTCATATTCGTTAGCTGCAATCAGTCCAATCTGAGAGCAAAATTTTCCTTTTGGATATAATAAGCAGACCGTTCAGATATTAGATATGTTAGTAAAGTTGTGAAACTAGACACTACTACAAAGATGTCACTGATTTGTTATTATTAGTTCATTAAAGTTTCCCAGTCAAATATTGTCTCATATATAATCGTAGTTTACAACAAACTTTCGAAATCATGCAAACAAAGACCCATCCAGTATAGCCACTTGCACCTTCCCATAGGCTAGCTGCTATTCGAAGCATTGGTAACGTAGATGTGTCCCGTTGGCAATTGGAAAGTGCAAGTTGTATCAAAAATTCAAAATCTACATTATTGGGAGATAATGGAACAGAATTTCTTATTTAAATATTGTCCCAAAATTATATCTCTACAAAAGTATCTATTTCCAATTAAGAGACTAGACTTGACTGATAATTTTTAAAAAAAAATTATAAAATACATATAGATTGAAATTTTTAAAGCGATAAAACAATGTATATTAAAGAAATTTATTATCCTAAATGATTTTATAGTACAAGTTTCTAATAGCTCTTGATGGCTTACAATGATCAAAGCAATTACATAGAATAAGGTGCAGATATAGAAATTATGAACCAAAAGTTTTAATTTCAATGTGTACAAAATGTTTTTAAATGTAAGCAAAGAATGGTACTTTAAAAATGATAACACATAAAGTGACACTTGCCTATATAATCATTTTTTGAAGTCAGCTTCTAAGAAGAAGCAGGGAAAATGGAGACAGAAAGAAAACTAGCATTGAACAAGTAGAGGCAAATGAAGAATAAGAAAAGAGAGGTAAAAATCGGCAAAGGGCTATGTTGAGGGATGAGAAAGGAACCTTGTTGAACGGGGAGTAATTCATTTGTGAATGTACATACTAACTTAACGAGCCAAGCTTTATGATCAGGAGTGGAGAATATTACTTGATATATTAAGGAAACATGAGAGCAATGGCCTACCCACCCCCCAGTTCACTCCTGCAACGACTCAATTCCTCCATACCCTGCCAACGATAGAATACATGGAAGATGGTGATGGTTGTTTTACCAACATATCACCTAGCCATATATCCTCCGCCATTATTCAAAGAATTGCAACTTCCCATAAGCCTTTCACAATTATCAACAACACTGTCAAAAATATAATTTAAGAGACATAGCAAATCAAATTTTAGAGAGAGAAACTTCTAGAGTAACATAATTGAACTGAGATAATCTAAGCTCCTAATGGAGAAAAAAAGTTCATTCCCAAGCTAATTTAAAAACTAGGGTCCAAATGAATTCTTTCACAGAATTTTGCTGCAGAGTGTACAATAAACTAGTAAAGTTTTTCAAAATTCTAGATCAATTTCTCCCCCCTCCCTCGACAAGGAATTCTATATCAACTTTGTTTATTCAAATACCCTACATAAATCTTAAACACATAAATTGAAAGAATAAAACCAAAGAAAAGCACTTTATTTAGACAAAAGAGGTTTTTTTGTGTCTGAACTCTGAAGCTTAGAGATAACAACAACTTAATCACAAGAGATGGGGTTAGCAGTTAGCTACATGATTCTAGACATTATCGCCTATGGTTGTTCACAAAAATCTTCTTCCGCCTTTCATTTCTACCTAGCGCTAGATGCTCCTACAAACCCACTTTATTTATACTCTTCTTTATTCCATTCATCCAAGTCATCTTTCATCTCCCTCGGCTTCTTCTAAAATCCTCATAACCTTAACTCTCTACTTTCCTACCAGTGCATCTTATGTCCGAGCATGTGCCTGAACCAAATTAATCAGCTCCCTTTTATCTTATCCTCAACATCGGGAACTTCAACTTTCCTACTAAATTCCTTATTCTCAATTCTATATCTTAAGAAGATTCCCACACATCCATATGATCATATGCATCTCTCCTACATTCATCTCCTTAACATGATCCTTCCTACATGCCCAACTATTGAACATATATTATAACATTGGTCTAACAGCCGTCCTATAGCAGTTTCCGTTTAACCTTGGAAAATACTTCTCTGAAATCCTCCCAACCCCTTAGAAAAAATTAGATCATGAAGCATGGAACTGGCGTCTTCACTTCATCTTACAAATCACACGTATCCTTAAAAATCTTAACCACAAATACTATCCTATTGGGACTTCAAAGAATCACCATTGTCCTTTCTTCGGACAATATATGCACTTCAATTACATAGATGTTGAGATCATTGAGCATAGAGTTTCAACAGTCACCAACTACCACAATATACATGACGGGTAAATTTTTAAAACTGCATTTGAAGTTGGCTAAAATATGAAAGAAATTTTTAAACAATTTAAGAGAACAAACATAGAAGATGGGGGAATGGTAGTAATTTTCCCCTCCACTAGACTGTCAAATTTTTCAAGGCCTTGATCAGTCAATATTTTAGATAGACAACTATCCTTCTGTAGCCAAAAATGCTAGATGTGCAGGGATAACATTGGATAATTAGTCAACAATAAAATAGAGCGTCAATCATGTACTCAAATTTCACAGAAAGTGCAGCTAGAATGGAGATAGCGACAAATAAGAACATAGCCACCTTACTAGCAGCTGCCTGGTAACCTTTTGCTTGCCAAATTCTCCGGAGTGAGAATTGGTATGGGAATACTTCAGTGTGGGGAACATGAGAACTAGAGACTGCATGATCTCCAAGACAAGG
This sequence comes from Beta corolliflora, assembly GCA_947648045.1. Taxonomy (NCBI): domain Eukaryota; kingdom Viridiplantae; phylum Streptophyta; class Magnoliopsida; order Caryophyllales; family Amaranthaceae; genus Beta; species Beta corolliflora. The sequence continues at coordinate 184,754 of CANSZD010000824.1, forward strand.
GTTGACACTTTCTGCTACCCAAAGTGAGTGTTGCATCTTGTCTGCAAGCACAATAGAGAAATTTACCAAGGTGAAGGCCTTTGTTTGTTTACCATTCTGGGAGTAAATGCACAAGGATGAAAAGTGTAACTATAGGAACCTCTGTTATAGGATGCAAATAGAGGAACGCGATCACTAGTCCAAATTGTCCTCTCATCAAAATCTTTTATTATCTTCAAATCACCTCTTTCATCAACATACACAGGCTGGGAAATATAAGAAAGAACATGAATTGGCTAAAAAATTTGGAGTATGAATCCAGATTCAGATACAACCAAGAGGCAGAAAACTTCCAACCTGCGCATCACATAAGCTAGTCATCAATAATAAATAGAGAAAAAGAGAGAAGCAAGAACAGCAAAATAAGTAAATGCCAAATAAACTGCCCCCAAGGGATGGGGGATCCTTATGATAGACAAATGTGGCCCATCATGCACACCTGGGGTTCTTCAAGGGGATCATTCAAGATTAGATGAGAAGACACAGAAGCTATATTCTCTTTAACAATCTCATCAGAACTGGAAAAACCAAAGCCCTGGGGACTTTGTCGGGCTTCTTTTTTTGAGAGTGTCTCCCTACCACTTATCAATGGGATAGAAGATGAGAGAGGCGGATAAGTTGGAGGGTTGCCTTCTGCTGCTTGCTGCACAAGCAGCCCAAACGGGAGGGGCCATATAGAAGTAACTATGCCTGGAAGTGGGATTGAAGTCAACTCACCTGCAGATAAAATTGTACATTATATTTGGTTTATTTACATGTAGTAGTGAGAAGTGCTACCTTCAGTAAATATGAATAATTCAACAGGATATTACCGTCACATATGCTAACAAACAGAAATTTTTATTTCTCTCATTTCTTTTGCAATCTCATTAATTTCTAGATTATATCTTTACTTGGTATCCAGATATGAAAAGTCACTTCATTTTGATGAAATGGAAATCATATATTAAGCAGCTTAATCCTTTCCTTACCGACCACATGATTGCCTTCTGTAAGAAGCCTGTATATCATTATTATATATCTAACTGTTAACAGCTAAATGGGTTTGAATACCCTTACCAGATGTATTGAAGATTGTCAAGGCATCAACTTGTAGTATACACAGTACAGCCTCAGATGAATGAGCCATATGACACCAGCAAGCCTGACATTCAATTCGTACAGCAATCAGAACAGATGCGCTCTTCGTACAAAATAGAGAGCAACAAGACAAAAACAACAAAACTAATGGAAACTGAAATGTGACACAGCATAGACTAAAGCAAACGTTAGAGCCCCTCGTATAACAATTATGTACTTTGCTATCAGTTGGAGAGTACAGTAGCTATGAGATTAATCAATATGCAGCTATTCACTGATTCTTCCTAGATGAGAAATGTTAGACATTTCATCACACAGATATCTAGATCAAAAAACACTTTAAGCTCCTACTTATCATGTTCAACAGAGATCGTTTCCATAAGCTCAAAGAACATTGCTTACTTATATAACAAAGCAAAAGTTTTAGCATTAAACCAAAAACTAAATTACAAGAACAAAATTAAAGAAGTACCATAGTTACTGCAGAACTTAAGGTGAATCTCTTGTACACGCGTGAGCCCGCAATCCACATTATCCTGTAGCCAATTACATAATAACTTCAGGTTCTGGAAGACACATTTCAATTTTCAAGAATAGATACGTTAAGACTTGATCAAATGAACTTCCAAAGTTAATGGATTTGAATTTTGTACAGATTTACTAACTTCACTTCAAAATAACAAGCCACAATATACAATTTGACATTCCTAGATAGGCCATTTTTCATTAGTCTTGATTCATTTAAAGAACGTCGCAAGTTTTCTTTCCGTATGACTTGCTCATTACCTTTTTGTTCCTACACAGCATTTATGGACAATACTTTTGCTATGCTAATAATTAAATTTAAGAAACATTTATGCTATAAGAGGTTTCCCCCCCTCCCCACTGGAAAACATTCAACGCTGTGATGGTATTATTTGAACTGGCAATGCCAGAAGTGACAGCTAATCTAGACAGAGTATCAATTTCTTCATAAAATCCATGAAAAGTGCAAGTTTCAACACGAAACTATCAATTGAATTAGACGAACTAAAGTAGCATAATATCGATTTCAACTAGCAAAATACACAAAATTCAACACCGCCAAGAGGCAAGTGCAATTCTCTGAGCAGCAATATGGATTTCAACAACCAAAATATGTAATTTAAAGTTCAGAGCTTCAAGCAACCAATCTAAAGAGCTTAATTTTACACGAAAATACATTATTTTCATTAGAATTTAGCAGTGACGACGAATATACTAGGGAACAAAATTGAAACACCATCCTTACTGAGTTACTTCACTCATAAGCTCCGGAAACAACATCAATTGAACCGCTAATCATACTAAACAACAAATCTCAAATAGTACATTGAAATAAATAAGAGTAACAATAAATCAATCCTACGCCAGTAATACTAATCATCTTCTACTCTCCAACGCTTCAATTTGGCCAAAAAAAATCATGAAAAATTGCAAGACAAATTGTATATGAACGCATAGCAAAAAAAAGCAAAAGCAGAACTCTCGTAAGTTAAAATTTACTGCAAAAAAATCATAAAAAATTCGAATATACCTATTTCCGCGAATAAATATTTCATGATCACAACCGTCAGCGGAAATCGACGACGATGCCGAAGAATCAATGCCGTCAAATTCGTCGGCTTCCTTAGTAATTTCTGGATCAAAAAGGAAGTAATCATACTTATCTGACACATTATCGGTTGGTTTTCCGTCGAGAGCTTCGGCAATTAAGCCAAATGGTTTGAATTCTCCGAGCACACTTAGCTCTCGAACTCCAACCGGCATTTCTGCTGAGCTTAACTGTTGTTTAATCTTTCTCTCTCTATCTTTCTGTTTTGATTTTACTCTCTATGTGTCTCTCTCTCCTGTCAATTTTGGGGGTTTAACGTTTATAGCTCCCGCTCTTTTTCCCGATGTTTGAGTTTTTATCGTAAAGACACTAAACCCTAAAAATGGTTTAATCGTTTACGCCTTGGAGGTTTTATTTTGGTTGTGCTAACTATGGGTGATAATGAGGCGCACATTTCGAACAGATTTCGGCTGGCTCGGTCAAGCTTTCGTTGTTGTTGGGTTCGTCGAGTTGAATCGGCTCGGGTAATTTGAGTTAAACAAAGTTTCCCGAAAAGGCTCGTGAGCAATTCCGATTAATATTTTATATTAAAAGAATAGTTTATATTAAAAAAAATATTTATATATTAAGTATTTCTTTTAAAATATTAACTCAACTAAGGTATATACATATTTTTCGCAAAATAAATTTCTCAAACGAGCTCGAGCCCATAATCGAACCCGAGTTCGAGCCGAGCCTGAAAACGAGCTGGAGCCTACCTAGTCGAGCTCACGAGCCGAGTCGAGCCCATGAAAAGTTAAACGAGCTCGAGCCGAGCTCGGCTCCCCCAAGCTCGTCGAGCTCACGAGCTGAGCCGAGCCCATGAAAAGTTAAACGAGCTCGAGCCAAGCCCAGTGCTATTCGGGCTCGGCTCGTTCGATAAGCACCCCTAGTGCTAACTGCTAAGCGAAAAAATCAACAAAAAGAAATTTCAGGCAACCGACCAACCGTTACATAATTTCACACTCTTTTTTTTAAGGTTGTAAGAAGGTTATGTAGTCCCCAAAAAAAAAAACTTATGTAGTTATATGGCGTATCATTAGATAGATTATTTGCTCATTTAGAGTTCTCCTTTTTAGTATATTTTGTTCATTTGAATGATTTCAAATGAACAATGAGCATAAAAATAACCTTGGTGTACCATGCTCATGGTACACCTGGGGGTACGATCAAATTTGTAGACTTATCGTATATTTAGTTATACTTCAAATAGACTTTTTCGTTCTAATTTGATTTAAAAAACAATCTTCGTTGAATCCTCTTTGAAGTACTGGAAGAAAGAATTGAGACTTCTTTTCAGCACTGCTATTTACGCGTTTGAGTAAATTAGTTCACTGAGATGAGTTTCAATCTAAGGCATTATCTTGTTAGTTTAATGCATTTTCTTATCAGTTAAAACGTAGTTAATATCAGTTTAACAAATAATATTTGCATATTGTTTTGTATGTGTCTTATCGATTTGTACGTATCACATATCTATGTTAGTTATGCTCATTTGATATCATTGTCTACAAATTATGCATCAGTTTATACATATTTCATAATTTATTTAGACACTATATATAAATTTATAGAAGTTTTCACCCGTTTATGCATATTGTCAATCGATTTATACATACTTTTGATCATTTTACCAATCTATACACATATTTAATATATGTTTATCTCAAGTTAACTCATATGTCCACTCACCTGGTTACCGAGTTAGACGTTCACTGCTTTGAGTTGACTTATCACCTCACCAATCTTACTCATTGTTTCAACATTATTCTTCTGTCTTACCCTGCTTATTCAAATTGGTAAAACAAATTCACCAACATTCATCGCTAACTTGAAGATAAATCCGAATTTACTTTTGCTTCCACTTTAGTTTATTTCTCTTCGTTCACCAATTGTATGACCTAATTTGCACCCAAATTAAAATCAAAACTTCACTTTTTAGGAATTCCATTAACTTTCATGAAAGATGGAAAAGCGAATGGCTAAAATAATTGCGACGGTAGAGATGGTGCGCAATTATTAGTTCATGACGGTGACTCACTAGAAAGTGACGATGTTGTAGAGGTAACAGATTGATAGTGAAAGAACAAAAAGAGGGAAAAGGAGGTAGAAGGAGATTTTATGGAATTAAATCATATTGAGACGGTCTAGGTCAAATTATTATGTTTCTATAATGTTGACCTTGTATTGCCATTTTTCCTACTCTATATTGCCCACATAATATTTCTCTAATTATCTTATCTAATGATTAAATACATGTTTCAATTAATTATTGTTAACAAGATTATTACAGTGACATTAATTAGTCAAACACATGTTGCAAATAAAGACAAACATCAAGAGCAAATAAAATAATTGGGTAAAAGAAAAAATAATAAAATTCAAAGTCATGATAATCCTTCTCTAAAATCATAAATCTAGTAATTGAAATTTAGCATTAAAGCTCAGAGATGCATTAAAGTGGAATCTACCTGCTAAATTGATCAACTGAACAGAACATGGCGTTATTTGGAGCGAAATCAGCCAAAAGTAGGTAAAACCAAAACTACAGTTTCATACATAACGATCTGTTTTGGGAAGATAAAACGCAATATACAGCTATACTAGATTAAACACTAATCTTGACGTCTTAACAACTCTTAAGAGAAACAAAGACAACCTAAACATATATATAGTCGTGTGGCCGTGGGACTTATCGACCACTACGACGAATCTAGCTATGTATACAAGTGCTACATTAGTAGATTGTTTAGGGGTTGCTGGTGCGGAACTTGGACTCATCAATGTCTATCCCTTTCTCCTGAGCGGCACGCTCGCCGCCCTCTTGATCACCGGTGCTAAGCCCACCTTAACGCCCCATTTCCTGGTACCCTTCTGTCCCTAGTTGCTCTCTCCTCGTCTGCCCTCCTCTGCTTCTTCCTGCGCGCACAAGTTCTGTAAGGTTAAGTTTGCCGTGACCGCTAGGACAATCCTTATAAGTGAGATAAAAAAAGACCGTCTTACCTTATTATTTGAATCTTATTATTTTGAATCGGAAGTCACTTAGAAAGCAGTGAAATAAAAAGAACTCAATACAATAAATGGTAAGATAATATTACACTAAAATTGAGATTTTTGTAACATCAAAGTCTATTAATTAAAGTATTATTTTGACTCTCGATAAAAAATATAAACTAGTTTTGAGATTGTTTTTCTAATCGTAATCAAAAATGTTTTCTTGTCCCTCGTTTCTTTTACTTTCTCCGTTTCATTTTAAATGTGACACTTTTATTTTTCACGCATGCCGATCCAAAACTTTGAGGACATATATCTCTAATTTTGTATATGTAAATATTACAAAATATATACCTATTAAAAAAATACATATTAAGACGAATCTAACAAGATCCCACATGACTTTATTTTTTATTCACGTATAAATCACAAACGATGGTCAAAGGGAAATTTGTGAATAGTGTAAAATGTCAAAGTGTCACATTTAAAGAGAAACGGAGGAAGTATGAACAAATAGAAAAACCTATAATGGATCGGTGAAACATATAATAGAGAGTTGGGAGGGAGTTCTTCTCGACTTCCTGGTCATGGTAATGATAATGGTGATACGGAATTACTTGGTCGTGGTCGACGGGTTAAGGTTCCTTCTACTAAGCTTCATGATTTTGTCACCAACACTATTCTTCTGAAAAACATAGACCCTTCTCCAAAGACTCCTCTTCCGTCTTCAACTCGTTCTTCAGGTAAGGCTTTTGATATAGCTTGTTGTGTTGATTATAATAATTTTTCTGTCAACCATCGGTATTTTTTAGCAGCTATTACTCAAGGCCAAGAGCCTCAGTCTTTTCGAGAAGCTATTACTCATCCTAAATGGCGTCAGGCGATGAAAGATGAGATAGATGCTTTAGAGCGTAATGGCACGTGGACAATAGAAGATTTACCTCCTGGTAAACGTGCCATTAGTAGTGGTTGGGTGTATAAAATAAAATATACCTCTACAGGTGAGGTTGAACGTTTTAAAGGTCGTCTTGTGGTTCATGGTAATCGGCAAGTAGCCGGAATTGATTATAATGAAACTTTCGCTCCTGTTGCGAAAATGGGTACTGTTCGTACTCTTCTTGTTGTTGCTGCTATTAGAAATTGGGAACTTCATCAAATGGATGTTCACAATGCATTTCTTCATGGTGAATTGACTGAAGAGGTCTATATGAAGCTTCCTCCTGGCTATTCTTGTTATGTGCCTGGGAAGGTTTGCCGGTTGCGTAAATCTCTATATGGTTTAAAACAGGCTCCTCGGCAATGGTTTGCTAGATTGTCGTCTGCCTTGAAGGCTTATGGTTTTTCTCAATCTTATGCTGACTATTCTTTGTTCAGTTTTTATTCGGGGAGATGTTTCTCTTCAAGTTTTGGTTTATGTTGATGATTTAATTATTGCTGGGTCTTCTTCTGCTGCTATTTCTAAGTTCAAAAGTTATTTGAACTCTTGCTTTCATATGAAAGACTTGGGTCTTTTAAAGTATTTTTTGGGTATCGAGGTAGCAAGAAGTCCAGCTGGTATTTTTCTTTCTCAGCGCAAATATGCTTTGGATGTGTTGACTGAAGCTGGAATGTTGGGTTGTAAGCCCATTGATACTCCCATGGAACAAAATCATAAGCTTGCTCTTGTTGATGGTCAACCCATGGATGACCCAGACACCTATCGTCGTCTTGTGGTTCGCCTTGTTTATCTTTCTGTTACTCGCCCAGAGCTTAGCTATGATGTTCATATTGTGGCCCAGTTTCTCAGTGCTCCACAAGTTCCACATTGGGAAGCTGCAATTCGTGTGCTTCATTATCTCAAAGGCAGTCCCGGGCAAGGTATCTTGTTACGTTCTCATAATAATTTGTCTCTCACGGCTTATCATGTCCCACGACTCGGTGCTCTTTGTCTGGTTACTTGGTTTTTCTTGGTTGTTCTCTTGTGTCTTGGAAAACAAAGAAACAACCTACTGTTTCCCGTTCTTCGGCAGAGGCCGAATATCGTTCTATGGCCGTTACTACTTGTGAATCGAAATGGTTGAAGTCTTTGTTAGCTTCCCTTGGTGTTAATCACTCTTCTGCTATGCGTTTGTTTTGTGATAGCCAGTTTGCTCTTCATATTGCAAAAAACCCAGTTTTTCATGATCGTACGAAGCATATTGAAACAGACTGGCATTTTGTTCGTGATGAACTATTAGCTGGTAACTTGCCTACTGCTTATGTTCCTACTGGTCATCAACTTACTGATATTCTTACCAAGGCCCTTGGTAGACAACAGTTTAGTTTTCTTCTGCGCAAGTTGGGCATTCGTGACTTACATGCGCCAACTTGAGGGGGAGTATTAGGACTTCTTCCTTATTAGGATTTCTTCCTAGTTTGTTAGATGGAATAATATCTTGTTGATATTATTCATCTATTGTATTTTTGGGTGTATTATCTTTTGGTTTTGTATATTTTCCTTCTTAGGAGTTTTAGGGCTAAGTCTACGTTGTATATATTCAGCAACTTGATGGAATGAAAGTTGGGCCGTTTTCTCCTATTTCACTCTAAAACTTAACAAAAGACAACCTAATTAAACATTATATACAGTCGTGTGGGCGTGTTGGGACTGATCACTACGACGAAGCTAGCTATGTATACAATAATACAAGTGCTACATCAGTAGATTGTTTAAGGGTTGTTGGTGCGGAACTTGGACTCATCAATGTCTATCCCTTTCTCCTGAGCAGCACGCTCGCCGCCCTCTTGATCACCGGTACTAAGCCCACCTTTACGCTCCATTTCCTGGTACCCTTCTGTCCCTAACTGCTCTTTCCTCGTCTGCCCTCCTCTGCTTCTTCCTGCGCGCACAAGTTCTTTAAGGTTAAGTTTGCCGTGACCGCTAGGACAATCCTTATAAGTGAGATAAAAAAAGACCGTCTTACCTTATTATTTGAATCTTATTATTTGAATCGGAAGTCACTTAGAAAGCAGTGAAATAAAAAGAACTCAATACAATAAATGGTAAGATAATATTACACTAAAATTGAGATTTTTGTAACATCGAAGTCTATTAATTAAAGTATTATTTTGACTCTCGATAAAAAAATATAAACTAGTTTTGAGATTGTTTTTCTAATCGTAATCAAAAATGTTTTATTGTCTCTCGTTTCTTTTACTTTCTCCGTTTTATTTTAAATGTGACACTTTCATTTTTCACGCATGCCGATCCAAAACTTTGAGGACATATATCTCTAATTTTGTATTTGTAAATATTACAAAATATACCTATTAAAAAAATACATATTAAGACGAATCTAACAAGATCCCACATGACTTTATTTTTATTTTTATTCACGTATAAATCACAAACGATGGTCAAATTGAAATTTGTGAATAGTGTAAAATGTCAAAGTGTCACATTTAAAGAGATCTAGAGGAAGTATGAACACATAGAAAAACCTAATGGATCGGTGAAACATATAATAGAGAGTGATATATATAGTCAAAGTTGGTTATATAAATAGTTACAATAAGAAAAACGGAGCATATTATATAAGGATAAACCTTCAGCGAGGTGCTCTTGGGCTTCGAGGCTTTTACCTCCGGTGCCACCAGGAACCACAGTTTCTCCGTGCTTTGCCCTCTCGTCAAGCTGCTTCCTCTCTTGCTCTGCCAACATCTTTTTTATCCCTCTTCTTTTCTCTCTTTGGATAATGATAAACGATAGAAATTACGACTCAACTAACGCCTAATATAAGGGCAAGTTAAGGCATATATAGCAATATACAGCAAGAACCGTGCACGCATGGCGCATGCACGTAGTGGCATGAAGCCAAAGGTGTGGGAGCAAGGGGAGCATATGAATAATGATGTGGCTTCTTCTTGTTAATGAATGATGATGACTCAACTCCAACCTCCAGGGCCGTCGAATAGGACGTGTAAAGCGACCAACATCACAGGGCCCCGATTTTAGAAGGCCTAAAAGATCTTAAATTAAATGCTTGTTTTAGTCATATTGTTCAACCCCTCATCTTTATTTTGTCAAAAATATATTAATAATGATATATTTTATAGAATACATTATTTATAATTTTACAATTTATGCGTAATAATTTTATAATTAGTACCCAACTTTATAATTAGCACAGGGGTCTCAAAATTTTCAAGACGGCCTTGCTCAACTCCCCCATCCCTTGACACACGCGACTTCTCTCACTGATCTTGTATTCATACAGATAAGTTCTAATGGCTTTTTTAATTGGGGAGGGATTCCCATTTATCCCATTCTAGGCTTCTAGCTAGAGGGAGTACTATAAAAGACAGACTCCATGAGATAGCTATGAAAGTCTTGATTGAAATGACAAAAAGTAATTGAATAATTCATCTTATCTCCTTAAAACAAATTTAAAAATATATAAGATGTACGTCGTACCATATAATTCTATATTTTAGGTGTATCTCTCAAAAACTTGCATTTATACTTCGTACTTCTTTCTCAGATAACCTTCAATTTGTAAAATTTTGTGAAACTTAACAATTTTGAGAGTAATATTAATTAGGTAAAGAATCCTGTATAAACACCCTGACCCTCTTCGCACATGATCTTTCATCTACTTATCAGAGTTATTCTTTTTGAACAGTCGTACAATATTCATTTCAATATCTATATAATACTATAAAGTAATAAGGATTTGCTTATGTGTCATGAGCAAATTGAATTGCTGATGTGTCAATCCTTTGTAAAATCTTTTACAATTTTTTGCCACGTGTATTTGCCTCTAAATATTTCTGCCATGCATTACTTTTTTTTAGACACATAATTGGAAAGTTATTTAAGAAATTGGCTTGCAATGGAATGTAAATCAACTAAATTTTAGGAATTGAAAGCTATAAATTAGGAATTGCTTATGCATCATAAAACAGCCAAAAAAAATCATATCCCCTAATCCGTTATTTTAGGCACTGATTAAAAAAATCATATCCCCTAAATCCGGTATTTTAGGAACTAATTAAAAAATTCATATCCCCTAAATCCGGTATTTTAGGCACTAACCATAGATTTTGGCACTAATTATAAAATAAACTTATAGCAAGAAGCTGGTATTTTAGGCATTACTTAAGGTATTACAACTATATATAAATGAACATGTTGTACTCTCTTCTTAAACCCAAAAAAAAAGTCTTAGCTGATTACAATATTAAACATAAAGTTTACCAAGGGACATATTAATCATACAATAAGTCGTATTATAAGTTTTTAAAAAGTTCAAACTATAAGATCATTGACCACATACACATACCATCAAAACTATAAGATAATTGAAAACTATAATATCACCATCACTAGCTAAGATCGTGGACCGTGATATTACGAAGACTACGGTATATCGCCATAAAACGATGATAATCATGAGGTTTGTAAAACTTAAAGGAGGGTAGCCTGATTGTAAAAACAAGCATGGGGATGTCTTAAAGTTTAGTATAATAACAGTGGGACTCCTTTCATTGTACAAAATACCACTTCGCAATATTTAAAGTTTGCTAGGAATATGCTATCTTAATTGTATGGCATCTCTATGTAATATAGAACTTATGTGAAATTCATTGTCCATAATTTTAGTGTACTTGTATCTTTGTTGTATATCTAACTAATAATATCTATATTTTTGATATACTCCAAATAAGGAAAATCATGATCAGTTGTTCAAGTTCCCATCATTGGATACACGTATCAAATCAACTCATATAAGTTCTTTGGTGATATATCTAATGGTAAGTCATATATGTTGTTCAGTTTATTCACAACAACCAACTCACAACAAAAAAAATTAATATTACCATACATATGAAATTTGAGAGCTCCTAATTTCTAGGTGTTCGTCTCAAAGAAAAGATAAAATATCATATACGCTATTTCCACATATAAATTGATTTTTATTTATTCTATATATATTACCGTTTATTTGGAACAAGTATTATTGACGTGGGTCAGTGAGTTGATCACATACTCACAATAAAAATAAACAAAAGGGTGAATCGTGCATGTAACAAATAATTGACAACACAATTTCTTCTTTATTTTACCTTCCAAAATAAATAAATAAAATTTGAACATCTAGAAAGTGAATCATCATCTTCATATAAGAAACATGTAGATAACATCTGAATCTCACACATCCAACGTCAATGGATAGAAAACACAATCAAATTCATTTTTTAGCCATTTTCGAAAATATCAAGTGTGTTCGATGAATCTGAGGTCGAACTTTTTGGATAACTTTTTTCGAATATATCTGGTATTGCATGGAAACTTTTTTCTTTAATAACGAAAGATTCAATTGATCGAACGTAGCAATTTTCGAATAAATCTCCATTTTATTTAAATATAATATTGCCCAAATTCAGGGGAAAGATTCAATTGAACATAACAATTTTGGGCAATATTTAAATCTCCATTTATGGTTTGCAATTTGCACAGGTTCAATTGGTCATATCAAGAGTTACCAGCAAAAGGGTTTGAAATTTTAATTTGTGATAAAGATAACGGGATCTCAAGACAACAAGATTGAATCCCAATGATGGAGCGAATTGTGATTTTATCTGATCCTCAAAGTGAAGCAATGGGCAGAGCAAAGACTTTTTCAGTCAACTTTTTTTTAGAAAAAAATGTTTAGTCACGTGTTGCACCATAATATTAACTACATCAGTCATTGAATGCACGAGTTATAAACCAGTTTTAAAATATTCCTAATAAATGATATGATTATAAAAAGTTTATCACGAGTTAATATTCACACCATGATTTTAGGAGAAACATCCTAAAATCATAAAATTTATAAACAAAAAAAAATTCTGTGCATTTTGCACGGGTCAAGAACCTTGTATTAATTATATACATGAATATTTTAAAAAGAGAATCCAAACTACTTAGATTATATATTAACGTAACACTTTTTACCTTAGCAACTAGTTTTTAGTCCCGGACGATGCCCCGGGTTATTAATATTTTCATGTTAAAAAATATCATCTAATATTGCATGGCTTATTGGTTAGAACTTTAGAATATTAAATTGAGGTCACGTGGTCGAATCTTATATAGAGCATGTTTCTAATTTTTTTTAGTGTGCATAATGATGACAAGGAATGAAACAATTAAAAAGAAGAGTGCTACGTGGCACGTAGATTTGCTTAAGAATGCTTTTTAGTATATTAGTATAGATATATATCATTCCTAAAATCGTGCATTTTAGAACATACTACCTCCGTTTCCCAATACATGTATGCATGTAATACTATTTCTATATGGCACACAAACCAAGAGTGAGGAGAGAGAGTATTGCGATTGCATTCTAAACCCCTGTGATTTTGTCGTCAAGGAGATGATGTATTGTGAAACATACAAGAGTAAATGATGCATGTTTTGTGAAACATCATGGAAATTAGTATAAGTGTTATGAAACGGAAGTAGTATTACAAATTGCCCTATCTTACCTCAGGAAGGATATGTGGAAATTATTTGCGAAAATGAAAAGCCTCACATAGAGGATCATTGTAGACACATTAGCAAAGAAGTGTGTTTCTACCATGGCTTGTTTTAGTACTACTTTATAATTTTATTCATCCAGTAAAAAAAAGAAAAAAAATACAGGATTATATAATATAAAATCCCAAATAAAAGCAGCGTTGGATATACTATGTTTTTTTCTTGGCAATAAGTACACACAAGCAGAGAACAACACAACCCACTACTCATGGCCAAAGGCCATTATTACAAAGCAAAACATTATTAGAGAAACCCATACTAGACTTAATACTATAAACATGACAACCATTACTTTTTTTTTTTTTGAGAAGGACAACCATTACTTAACAGACGCTTTTTCCTTGGATAATTACAGTACAGGCATGATGGAGGGATCAACTCCTTTCTTTTTTTTGTCTGTGGCCAACCTGCATCCAAAAGCACAGTTAGATAATAAACCAACATTGATCTTATTCTTAGAACTTCTCCTTCTACAACCATTCTTCCCATGTGAACAGGGACGTTTCTTCATTCTTCTTGCTGAAATAGAAAGCCGTGAACATTGCTTCCCTCTCGAACCTTAAGCACACCAGGATCTATGTTCTTTATTAGTTTCAGACAAATAAAATTTGCCTTATTTTTCATCTTACTTAGCTTAGCGAGTTGCTCCGTCAAGAAAATTAAAGTGTTAAGCTAGGTTGCTCCTCCTTAGTTTGATCTATATAAAAGAATCAATAGATTGTATATATAGATGACTAGCAACCGCTTGCACCCTTTCTGGCAACCTTTCGTAAAATTTTCAATTAAAGAAAAAGAAAAAGAAATACAAATACATCCCTTCTAAATTAGTTGTAACACTTCTTCTTCAAAGGAAGATCTAACTTGATTAATTGTATCATTACTTTATTTGACAACACATTCCTACATCATCACTCTCCTAGCTGTTCTTCCTCTTAATTAATTGTAACACTTCCTCTTCATAGGAAGTTCTAACTTAATTAAGTGTATCATTACTTTATTTGACACGCAACACATTCCTATTATCACTCTCCTAACTATTTATTAGGTGAACACGTTTCTTATTTCTCTTTATCTTTCTCCTTTTTATGTATGATTATATGCTTCTTAAAACTTAGCAACCCCCATATTATAACTGATTCGGAATAGATCAGGTAAATCTAAATAATAAGTAGCATATACTACCAATAAAATTTTCATGCTCGATTGAGTTATTTATTCAATAACCTACAAAACGAAAATGTTACAAGTTTGCAATTCATAAAACACGGAGGAGTATAATACATCAACAACTCAAACGTAATTAAGCTATTACTATTACTATTACATTTTCATGAAACATAATATACAAAAAGTTGTATAAGATATATAATATATTCGTCTTTTTTTGAAGAAAAAAAAGAGTACATATATTTCCTCCTGTCAGGGCTAGCTACATAGCTAGGTTTTTTGATATATATACACCTACCTTTATTAGTTATTACTGTGTTACTAAACTAAAACTAACTAGCTAACTAGCTAGGATTTAATATTTCATATGCATACGTCGTATATAGCCGTATCTACCGTAGTGTCGAATTCTCTAGTAGACTGAAGTACATGATAAACTTAAGGTTGACTCGGATATTCGTGAGGATGGACCTCATGGTGTTGTAACAATTTAAGCTTTATATGGTATTTTCCCCTTTCTCAAAAAAAAAAAAGATAACTTAAGGTTGCTTTCGAAACTTGGACTCATCAATAGGGATACCTTCCTCCTCAGCCCTCTCACCACCGGACTTATCGGTGGTGCTAAGGCCGCCTTTGCGGCCCATCTGCTGGTAACCTTCGGTGCCAAGCTGCTCCTTACGAGTCTGGCCACCGCGGCTACGGCCTTCGGCGAGGTGCTCCTGAGCTTCTAAGCTCTTTCCCCTAGTGCCACCAGGAACCACAGTCTCTCCGCTCCTTGCCCTCTCATCTAGCTCCTTCCTCTCTTGTTCCGTTGACATCTTCACTTAAATAATTACGTACACAAAAGCAATATGTTATTACACTTTATGTTGTATGGAGAAATTATGTACGTTGATTATTTTAGCTCGTGACGTTTAATTTGGTTCATGCAGTATTTATATGCGCGAGTTCGGACGAGGTTACGAGGATAGAATCACAGATGGTGCGCGGACAGCGCGGTAATGTAGTGATAGTAGATAATAAGATGACGCGTCGATCTCCTTGTATTTGCGTGGTAGCATCAGGTGCTGACATATACGCGTAGTAGTAGTAGTAGTCTAGTAGAATGGAGCTCCTTGTATTTGCGTGGTAACATCAGGTGCTGACAATAAAATTTAGATTCTCATGTTCCCAGGAGAAAATGGAGCTGCGGCGTCATTTATGACACGCGTTACACCCATATTACTAGTCAAAATTCGTAGTGCTGATTGTTGGGTGCACCTGCGCTATAATTTGTATTGTCAAAACAAAATGATATGATAAGAGGATTTACCTAAAGAAATCAAAATTAAACGGCTATACAACTATGCATTCTCCTCCTTATTACTTTTACTAAAAATTGATGACTCCTTCTAGACAATTGGAAATTTCATATTAGTTGATCTCCTTACAAAGGTATATCTTGAATTTTTGAAAACAAAAGGTTACTAGGAAAGCTCCTTTAAGCTAGTTTAAGGTAATCTTCGTTACGAATTTCATCCATATATTTTCATTATATATCATATAAGTACCCATAAATTGAAAAAGCTAGTTGAAACTTGAAATATATTAGATCATTTCCCAAAAATATAAGTAATTCTCAACATTGATACTAAGACTGTTATATAATATTGATGCATAAAAGTCAAATCTGTTTATGCTAATAGCCTAATACAAATACACAATATTAAAAAATAGCATCCGGTAAGTTTTGTACTGTATTACAAAACTTAGCTAGATGTATAATTGAAAATCAAACTTTAGTAGCACTCCAATCTCCATATTTAAAAAAAAAAATCCACTTTCACGTTCAATCAATTTTTTTTTGGTGTAACAGTTTGAACTTTGAAAGGGGTGCAAGTTGTAACATATGGACTTTTCATCACGTCAGATCACACATACTAGTGATAATGTCTTCTGTTAAATGCTTAACTGCAAGTTTAGGTGTGTTAATACTGCTGTTGCCTGTTGGTATCCTTAGTTCCTTACATCGACTCGTTCAACCAAATGTGACTACTATATTAACTTCCTTGAAAGTGACCTTCACAAATCACAAGAACCGGCACCATAATTAATTAATCTCTACATTATCTAAATCCAAAGGCGAAAAACACGTACGTCATTACATATACGCTCCCCCTTGCCCCACACAATCGATTGAGACATATTAAACAATAAAAATGTGTATGTTAAGATGGCTAGAACTTATAACCTCTCATTTGAAATACAGATGCACTAACCAACTAATCAACCATCTCATATTGGTCTTCTTGGGGAAAAATATATTTAAAGAAAAGATAATATTTCTTTTTTTACAACAATTAAATACAGATGCATGTATATATTAATACTCATTAATCTGATGCTAATAATAGCGTAACCTACATTTTAGGACTCTTACATTAAAAAAAACTCTTAAAATTTTATGATCTCCCTAATTAACACTACTACACTATCTAATTACATTGGTTATATTCTTATACATTAAACTAAATTTCAAAAACAAGATTGTATTATAGTATTGTAATTAATTATATATTTATATATATGTACTCTCTTGAAGTCGATGGTTATATTGATCAATATTTCATACTTCCTCCGTTCCATAATAAGTGAAACATAGGGATTGGACACAAGATTTAATAAACATCACTTTCAAAAGCCAAAAAGTCATAAAACACTCTTTTCATTATCAAAAGGAGAGAGAGAAAGAAACCACGTGATGTTTGTAATGGGTATTACTTTCTTTTTTTCCATTTAGGGTATGTTTCACTTATTTTGAAACGTTCTAAAATAGTAAGTGTTTCACTTATTATGGAACGGAGGAAGTATTATTATTTACTATATAGAAACTAGAAAAATTAAAAGGAACTGAAATATTATTCCACGATCGAGCACAATCTAATGACTATATCTCTTTTATTCCACTTGTCTCACGTGTTTGATTTAACACTTCAAATGCGCAGTAAATGATCTGTGATATCGTCCGGCCAACAACTGAGTTATCCTTGAAAACGAGAATCCAAGTATTCTACGTAAAACTAATTTCAAAAGCTAGCTAATGAATGATCGATTATGTGTAAGATAATAAGTTGACTAAAAGTCTAGAAGGCCGTAGTATTAGAAAATAAAGTAGGAGTGGTTTAAGATTCTTCTATAGTTTTTCTAGCCGTACTCCCTAACAATGTATAGGAAATGATAGACCACTTTCATAGACTAATCATCTATCTTACTACTAGTCTAAAGGAGTATTTTTCTTGGGTATCTTGACGTCATCTGTTATGAAACAATCAAAAGTTCGAGACTTCGAAATATCATTACTACCACTACCAGCCACTAGAAGAAAAGGACGAGGTCGTCAGAGAGAGCTGTTTGAAGAAAAAACTAGACCAAGTCTTCCCAACTTAAGCGCCACACCAATCTGAAGCAATTTTTGACCGTTGAAAAGTTGACCCTATGTACCTTTCATGGACCTAATACCAACACTATATAACCCAAATTCTAATTCACATAGCTAGAAATTAAATAGTCATAGTTAGAAGATCATATAGAAGTATCAAAAATATACAAGGAAAAAATGAATTGTGTAGTATCAAATGTTACATGTAACGCATTTTCTCCCTCGAATTCTAATGGTGATATGAGTAATATTTTCTCTCTTCATTCCCCGAACCCACTAACACCAAATTTGATGGCACGATTTCATCAACAATTGGAAGCGCCGGTAAGAAATCATCATCAAAATGAAGTGCCAAAGTTGAAGAGAAAAAGACCGGCAAAGATAAATGTCCCAATTGTAAGATTGTTGGAAAATGTTGTAATTACGCCTTTAGATCGTGTTGAAGAGATCGAAGTCGAAGGGGATGGATATGGAGTTTATAGTAAGAGAGGGACGTCAAGGGCTCATTTAGAGGATCGTTATTCGACTATTGTCAATGATGTTCATACCCTACCTAAGCAGGTAATAAATTATTGCATGCATTCATGATACTTTTTTTTAGTCTCAAATTAATATACTTCACTCATTTGCTTGTATCAAAGCTAAAATTCATCATAAATTTCACTAATATGTATAGAGAAAACATTATTATCATATCAATCTTGTTAGATTTGTATATTTAAAACATCAAATTATTATTACTATATATTATTGTTATTACATGATCTTTTAGATCGATATTAATGATTTAAGGTGTGTTTTAAAGATAGCGATAAAAAATGTAATAATTTTGTAACATACGAAGCATTGTTATCAAAATTTCAAATAGACAAAATGAATGTTCGGTTAGTCCAAGTTTTGAAAACATTTAAATAACATGCATTCTCTAAGTAATATGACAACTAATTATTTGATCATGGAAAATTATAGGCATTCTTTGGGGTATTTGATGGACATGGAGGTGCAAAAGCTGCTGAGTTTGCAGCAGCAAGGTTGGGTGACAACATATTAGACCATGTAGGAAGCGAAATTGGGGTCAAATCTGGAAAATTGATTGAGGAGAAAATAAGAGATGGTTATATAGCAGCTGACGAAGAGTTTCTTAACAAAAATTCTAGTGGTGGTGCTTGTTGTGTTACTGCACTGATACAAGAAGGTAGCTTGATGGTCTCAAATGTTGGTGATTGTCGCGCTGTTATTAGTCGAGGTGGCCTTGCTGAGGCACTAACCACTGATCATAGCCCTTCAAGAGAAGATGAGAAATCTAGGATCGAGTCCAAGGTATGACTTATATACTAGTAGTAAATTTTAGTTTGCAAATTTTTGTACCAGACTATCTAACAATAGGACATTATATATATTATGAGGTATGAATATATGATAAACATCTAAATTCTAACGGGTAGATACATCTAACATGATTTTTCGTGTAACAAATATTGTTTGCGTATATAACAAATATTGTTTATGTACATACAAATATTGTTTGTGTTGTTTTCCCCTTATTTGTTACCCGAAACACAAACAATATTTGTTATACGAAAAATTGTGTTAGATGTATCTACCCGTCAGAGATTTATCAAACCTCCATATGTTACTTAAACAAAATCAATTTAAGTCAAAAAGATATACACAAGTACTTAAAAGTTAACCGAATCAACATTAAAAAAATCAACAGATCTTACCAATGTTTTTAAGTCATATTGTATGACAGTAGATCACGGGCTCCCTTTTAGATTTATGATCAATAAATGTAGCAAGAAATCATAATATAGGCTCTAAAAACGACTATGTTAATTATGTGCTATCTCAAGTCTCAACAGTCACTATAACTCGATGTCAAAAAAAAAAAAACAGTCATTATATATATATAATATATTACTCCAGTTTGAAAATAAGTGAAACACTTCTCTCATTTATGTGAGAGCTTTTTGAGACAAGTGTTTCACTTATTTTGGAACGGAGGAAGTATGTAATGCAGGTTAGCTGATATTATAGTTTGACCATCTAATAATTTCAAGTGATACCTAATAATTGAGCTTGATAAAGAAAAATTTATGTAATTTATTACATCTCTTGGGCTTATCAGTTGTAATGTTTTATTACACAGGGTGGTTATGTAGATTATTGCAAAGGGGTATGGAGAATTCAAGGTTCACTTGCAGTTTCAAGAGCAATAGGAGACCATCATCTCAAACAATGGGTTACAGCAGAACCTGAAACAAGAACTCTAACCATTAAACCCGAATTCGAGTTTCTAATTTTGGCTTCTGACGGTCTATATATGGAACAAGGTAAAAATGCATAACAAAATAGTATTGTACCAACAAAAAGATGTTAACTAATTCTAGTCGAACATCAAATATTTGAAACTCACAACTTTTGGTGGTTTTTTGTTCTTTTTTCAGGTTAGTAATCAAGAAGCAGTAGATATAGTTCTTCCATTTTTTACAGCAGGCAATAACAAGGTAGAGTTAAAGCATGCTTGTAGAAAACTTGCGGAATTGTCCATTAGTCGGGGATCAAACGATGATACGAGTGTAATGGTGATTCAACTAGGCCGATTTGCTCAATAAATTAGCTGATTATACAATGTTTTTGACTTTTAAGGATTCGGTTGTACATAAGATAAATACATTTCATTAATTCATTTGATTATTATTAGTTAGTGAACTGCTAGGGGTAGATGTTGCTAGAGATTCTATGTTAAACTGTGGGATTGTAAATATAGTGTATATATTGATTCTTCAATTTATATTATCCATATTGTCTAGATTGTAATTTCTTTGTTGTCTTATGTATTTCATGAGTTATGACTTCGTGCAAATTTTTTACTAGATTACATTTAACTTATGATCCGTGTTATACACGTAGTATCATGTAAGTTCAAAATTAGATAGTTTTAGTAAATGTGGGTCTACTAAAGAGATAAAGTAAATTATAATCACAACACCGATCGAGAAGTCCTTTTGCACCCACCACATATTATAAACCTCCCATTTTCCAGTATTGCAAACTCTACCTACTTAAAAACCACTGTACCTAATAAAAACAACTCATCATTACATGCCTTCCTCTAAAACCGTATTATGAAAAGATTAGGTCTTGGTTGAGACACATCTCAGTAAATTTAATTATGATATACTTTTATAAATTGAATTGAAGACAATTTTTTATCGGTTGAAGACATTTTCTTATCAGTTTAAGTATTTATTATTATTTTAACATATTTTCTTTTCAGTTTACACATATTTCTTTTTTTTATACATTTTCGAAATAAGTTTATACATATTATGTATCAATTTATAAATATTATGTATTTATTTATACATATTTCAATTTAGTGTAAAAAGAACCCGAGATATAGCCCGTGTCCACAACTAGTTATTAACCAAAGATGTTGGTAAGAATTGTAAGTCGCCACGTGTCTGTCTCTATCAAAAGTTGATATGTCGTCTCTTCATCTCTGACATTATTGCATTTTTTTTGGGAAAATGATCAAAAGATTTACACGAGGTCTCGAAGAGTTGATCTCTACTTGAAGTATTATATGATTTTTTTCACTGAAATATCATATAATCTTACCACCAAGGCAGAGCTTATATTATATAGAGAACAAACTTTGCAAATCCTAGTTTCGATACAAATAACACCAAATCCTATATCCTTTTGTCATATATTATTTTAATTGGTTTTTTCAAAATAATTTATATCTTTTTTTTATTTTACCAATTCTCCACATAAACTATGTATTACACATGATACAAACTTATTATTTCAATAGAAAATCTCGCATAAGACCATCTTACTAATCATAATAATTCATTGTAAGATGAGGATAACTTTTTGTCTTAATGGAATCACTTCTACTATATAAGTGAAGTAGCCCATTTAACATAAAATGTAAACTCTAATTTATAAGTGGTCCATTTGCTCTTCGGAGTCGTTTCCGTTGGTTGAAAGGACCAAAACAAATAAAACGTTGTTCTGGGGGGATGATGTACCGGATTCAAAGGATTCGTTGTATCAATCCATTGGCAAAAGCATGTACCAGGAACCAGATTTGAACTGGTGATACGAGGATTTTCAATCCTTTACTCTACCTGATGAGCTATATCCCATAAAAAAACATGTGCTAAGAACCATATATATTTGAACTGGCCGGTATGTGGCACGAGGATTTCCAGTCCTCTGCTCTTGCCATGAACGATATTTGAACTGGTGACACGAGGATTTTCAATCCTCTGCGCTACCAGCTGAGGTATCTAGACCATCCATTCAGCTTTCTGGTGCATCAACTTAGAGAATACTTCTTCAGTTTCATATTCCTTTAAACTTTTCTCCGGACACTCTTGCCGATGTGTAACTTTAATAATTAATATCTCTAATTCCCGATAAGTAAAAATTATAAAAAGTTCATGTTTTGAAATTAAATGTAGCGGTGAATCTACAAGATCCCACATGAATATATTTTTTCTTATGTAGAATAATTCACAAAATAAAGTGAAAGGGAGTGTGTGAATAGTGTAAAAGTCAAACGTTTCAAGTACTTGGAAATGAAGGAAGTAATATTTTCAGGACAATAAAAATAACTTTATTACAAAGCAGCACTACATAAGACTTACTATATTTTTCATATGCAATACCAATTCATTTGGGATTTTTTTTGGATAAAAGTGTATATGTACATATTCTATGATCCTTTATGATAAAATTAAAAAAAGGTCGATCCATTGACCTTACCCAAAAAAAAAGAACTAAAAAAGAAAGGTGGATGCAGAGGCCCGCTGGGCTACGAGCACCTTAAAATCCCTGTTTTTTAGAACTCAGCCCAAAAAGGAGAAACTAAAACAGCAATAAAAAAAAAAGGAAAAGAGAGAATAAAAAAGGAAATGTAACGAAATATAGCGCACTTGCTCTAACAGCACATATTAACACGATCTCTCAAATTTTCATTTCTCTTCTCTTCAGTTCTCCCTTCGAAACTTTTTTTCTTTCTTTCTAGATTTGTTAACTCTCATTTCATCGCCATTGTTGATCTTCGACGAGCTTTCTCTCTCCTCTTATTGTCAAGTGAGGCTGGCGATCAACACTTCCACTTAGACTTTCCTCGCTTTCTCTCTCTAAAAATCACCTTCACATTCAAATCAACATTTGCAGATTCTGTTGTAGTTTTTTGACGATTTGATCTCGTAACAATGGCGGCGGCAAATGCGCCGATCGTTATGAAAGAAGTGCTCACGGTTAGCTTTCTTCCCATTCTTTCGGATCCATACTATGCTGTAATTTGTGTCGCATCATTTCGATGAATTTATGATTTTACGAAGTTTTGATTAAGCAGTAGTATTATACATTCTGAAATATTAGCTAGATCTGGATTGATTTTGATGTAATAAGTGAAAGATTTGATGAAATGCGAGATTGTAGAGAATGAATTATGGATCAGTGTGATGATTTGATAGTAATTTAAAATGAGAGTATTGATCGAAATTGTAATTTCGTTGTTTCTTCGGTATATGTTTGTTTCAGTTACCGAGCATTGGAATTAATCCACAATTCATCACATTTAACAATGTGACGATGGAATCGGAGAAGTATATATGTGTGCGAGAAACATCACCGCAGAATAGTGTCGTTATTGTTGACATGAACATGCCGATGCAACCATTACGAAGGCCTATCACTGCGGATTCTGCTCTTATGAATCCGAACACTCGAATTCTCGCTTTGAAAGGTAGGATGGATATGTATGAAACTCTTAATGATTGGATCATATTGAAATCTATGGCCAGTATATTTGTTTGTTTTTTTTTCGGCAGGGATAGTCCATTTGTTATATGAAATTGTCGAGAAATGGAAATTGAACACAATAAGATGCACTAAAGTACTAATTGAATAACAGAAAAGAAACTACAACCTCCACTCCTAAATATTAGGTTGTATTTCTATATTATATTTTCCGTCTAAACCTAACTAATATTTCCAAAATGGATAAACGTGAGTAGTTCCCATTGTTAGATTGATGACTATTATGAGATACTTGAGCTGTCACTAAAGTGGCAACAATGGTAGTTTATGCATGTATTAGTTTTCGTGCATGAACAATAAATTCGACCTTAATTGTGACAATTTAGATAGGTGAGATCACTTAATGTCTTATTACTTAATCGTTTTTATGTTATTTCAAAATAAAAAGTCGAATCTATGCTCCCTGGACTTCCATTTCAGCTTCAAGTATTTGCTTCAGATATTGGATAAGTGGAAAAAGGTGTGCTGTATGAAATTCGTGCATATTGACTCTGCCTAAAATTATGCTTTTGTTATTTGGGCATATTGCCAGAATTGGTGCATGGAGATGTACTTATGCCAGTTAGCAGAACTTCTCGTAAACTTTGTCTTCTTATGTTTAACCTATCTTTTCTTATACTAAATGGTCTTTTTAATTATAGTGTAACTATAAGACTGTGTTTCATTTAGATTGTAATTTTGTTCCATTTATATCAAAATAACTGCGACACTTGCTTTCTCACGGTCTTTAAGACATACCTTTGTCCATTGATATTTGAAATAGGTTTCAATAAAAGTATGAAAAGTTATAATATTTAAATTCACACTGATTTATATCTAACAAGCTCCATGATTAATTTTTCTTGTATCTTTTAGTATATTAACATGGTCAATGCTATGAGTTTGACCTTGAGACAGAAACTGTTGAATAAGTTTTTCAGACAGAGGTAGTATATCTTTTGAAGCTCAAGAAGCCCAACTGTTTGAACTGTTCTACCTGCAACTGTATATTAACAAAGAGTGGTGTATATCAAGTGCTAGCTGTATGTATAAGAGATTCATTATAGACAAAAGCATGTGACTAGACACTATGTGCTTCAATAGGCATATCAATGAAATCTTCAAAGTCATATTTGAGGAGATGGTTACGATGATTGAAGTTATATGAGTGTGGGATTTG
Source organism: Beta corolliflora (assembly GCA_947648045.1). NCBI lineage: Eukaryota > Viridiplantae > Streptophyta > Magnoliopsida > Caryophyllales > Amaranthaceae > Beta > Beta corolliflora. The sequence goes on from CANSZD010000824.1 coordinate 209,613, forward strand.
AAGCATTTTTCCAAATGGTCCTGTGAAAGACTCAAGGATGAAGCTATGTGAATTTCTTGTGAGGCCTTAGATGATTAGTCAGAACAGAGGCTGAAGCCTGAAGTGTAGATGGGTCGTAGCGGAGCGGGGGGGGGGTTATGTTTTACCTATGCGCTTCAGTGTGCACACTTAATTGTAACCTGAAGACTGAAGTGAGTTTCGAGGATGATTTTTCTGATTTGTTAGTGGTTAATTTTGGTTGCTATAAATTGCAGAAAGGTTACAGAGGATTTTGTGTTGATTAAGGTGTCAAGAGATATGGTTATCCTCTAGTAAATCCAAATAATAGTGTAAAATAGTGGCCAAAGGCGTTTGATGTTTGCAGGATTTGTGTTTCAGAAGGGAATGGAAAAGGAAAACAATGGGATTAAAGAAAAAGAGGGAGTGGTAGGCATCATTTCAAGTTTGCACTTTGTGTTGATAATTTGATAAAAGTAACAGGAAGAGTTTATAATTTTTCTTCTCTGAGTGTGTGTGTCTGTGTGTGTGTGTGTGTTTTTTTTTTGGGGGGGTTGTAGCCTCATAGGTCGAGGTTACTTGATCAGTGGTAGGAATGTTTTGTAATATACTTACTCTCTGAGATAAGGAAATACATTCCCTTGTGTGGATGATATAGCTAATTAAGAGGAGATATTGATCTTGATGTAGGTTGATGCATTACTTTTGTGTCTTAAAAGTATCGCTGTAGATTGATGCATTGCTTTCTAGTACAAGTTGAAACTTGTCAAAGCATAAAAAGTATTTGACTTATTGACTCACGTTCTTTTTATACTCTCTCTGTCCTGCTTTGCTTGTCCCAGTTATTGTCTTCTTTAGTTAGTTTATGCATCTCTATCCTCTCAACTTTGGTATTTTCATTGAGTTACTTGACGTCAGTTGAAAGTTTCTCATCTCTTTAATATGTGTGAAAAGACGATGTTGGATAAATATAGTTGGAATGGAGGTCTGTACCTGGTTGGACAAAAGGGAGGATGTTGGTGTGTAGGTCTGTAGGATACAGGGAGTATATTGGAGTGTTACAAGGTTCGTGAATGTTCTGGGCCTTCTGGCGTAGGCTGTTGGCTCGTTATGAAGCAGTTTTAAACAGATGTTAATATATTAGATTGCTAAGCCTATAAGTCTGGTGTGGTTTATCATTTTATGGCTCATGCTGCTGGCTTGCGTAGGAGGATGCTTGCTTATGCGAATTTATCTCGATATGAAGGCATGGGAATGTAGTTCCCTTTATGGAGGTCATGTGGTGCTTTTGTTATTTGAACAAAGATCGAATATACTAGTATGGAAATATTGTTTCTCAACATTGAGTCTATGAGAAAGCTAGGGAAGACAATTGTAAAGACTTCAAAACATGTTTAAGAGTCTTAATCTGGTCTGATTTGCGAATATACTAGTATGGAAATATTATTTCTGAACACTAAGTCTATCTAGGGAAGGCAATTGTAAAGACTTCAAAACATGTTTAAGAGTCTTAATCTGGTCTGATTTGCTATCCACAGCTGCTAATGCAACATTTGAAGCTCATGCATTTAGTCTTAAAATGCCAAAAGAAGTCGACTAATTTTGTGAGACAAATTATTATCTTCTGGTTTATTTTTAAAAGTTCAAGTAACCTAAATACACCGAGCCAATAGCTATTGGATGGGTGATTGTCTATCTTTTGCATCATATTCTTCAATGTAAATCGACATTGCTCTTGAGGGTTTCATTGTTTTTTTTTCGGTTGTGTGTAGCTCTACTTCCAGGTACCACCCAGGATCATTTGCAGATATTTAATATTGAAACAAAAACAAAGGTGAAATCACACCAGATGCCTGAGCAGGTACATTTTAATTACCATAGTTAAGGAGTTGGCATTTTGTGTAGCTCTATCTATTGCATCATACTGCCTGTTATAGTGGGTCATTTATACTCCATTTCCCCTCCTGACTCTACCCATTGGTTCATGGGACCCAAATTCTTTGCATTTTGTGCAGATTGTCTTTTGGAAGTGGATTTCTCCAAAGTTGCTTGGACTTGTGACACAGACGTCAGTTTATCATTGGTCAATTGAAGGTAGGATGTAAATTTCTTGCCGGATTCCCTTACCCATGCTTTCTTGACAATCATGTCCACTGCCGTCAACTGGTGCTGATATATTTTACATTGTAAAAACTTTCTCGTGACTATGCAGGGGATTCTCAACCAACAAAGATGTTTGAAAGGACTGCTAATTTAGCAAACAATCAAATAATTAACTATAAATGTGACCCATCTGAAAAGTGGCTTGTCTTGATTGGTATTGCACCTGGTTCAGCTGAGGTACGGAGACTTGAATTTTGATTATTTCTGTTGCGGATATTTCGGATTTCTATTTGTTGCAGATATTGAAAGCTTGTGAATATCAAATAAAGCTGGAACTTTGTAGGGCTCGCATGAAATTGGCCTGGCCCAGCACAGGATCGGAGGAAGCATGACCCTGCTAATGTCCCCCGACTTTGTGATGAGCTGGTTTCGTCCAAGAGGTGACATGATCCTGGCTCTGCTGGGGGGACTGGCAGTGGGATGCAACTTCAATAGAATAGAATTTCGAAAAGGTCATAAAAACAGGTGATTGGGTTTGGTTCGCGTAGGCTTGGGCCCATGGTAACACAACGTTTATAGGTTGTTATTTCTGTTGAGTCACGGTTTAGCTCTGCCCAGCCACTCCATGCTGTGCATTTTGGCGTCCTTCTGGCACAGCAAGTAGCCTGGCCAAGCATGGCCTTGTTCCACCTTATATTTCAAGTATCAATTCTAGCTGGTTACAGCCTTCCTTTTATTTTCCTTATGACTCCCTTTGTTTGAAAGTGATTTTCATATTTTCAGTTCTGGCATTCGAAAAAGATAATCCTAATTAGTCTCTTTCCCTATGCAGTTAATGCACTATTCTAGTAAAACCTACCATTATTGATGCTTCTTCACTTTGCTTAATATTGGTGAAAAGCTCGCTAGGATACTCACTATGTAACTGATGGTGTTTGACTTATAGCTGCTTGTGACTATGGCCGTAACTCTTTTACTCTCTCCATTGTTTTAAACTTCTATCATTTTTATATGGCAAACAGATTGGGAGTTTTTGATCTAGGGCATGTAATTACCTTTGAACCCATGTGATACCGCTAAAGTGAGAGAGAAATAGCAGAAATATTTCTAAAAGTAAAGAGAGAAATGTAGAACTATTTTTATGAGTAAGACATAAGAGGTGCATTGATATTTGAAACCTTCCCAAATATAAGTATTCCTAAACAACCCAATAAGGAAAATAGTAGAAGTAAAAGAAAAAGTGGGAGTATGAATTATATTATATGTATATTTAAACTGCACTTTTGATGGCCTTATGCATGCGTTTACAATCTTATTTAAGGAAGTATATATCACGTATAGTGCATCTGTCATGGTAGAGGTCAAATAACTGCACAAGACTCTCAAGAATTGTCTTTATGAAGTTCTTGTAGTGGTTTCTATTATGCCATTGCCCATGGAGGCATGGAAAGTTGTTACTTTTTTGGTTTTCAAGGGTTGAAACTTACTGGAGAAATCAATGACAGACTTAAAACTGTTTTTTTTTTTTTTGGTAAGACTTAAAACTGTTTACTTAAGGCTAAAACACTAGAAACTAGGAAGTATCAGAAAGTCTCTCGAAGCTAGGAAAATAAATGTATTTGTTCTCTATCTGTTCTTTTGCATTGTGATAAGTCAGCCTAGTTGCTTTTGTAGAAGGCTAGTTATCTCATCCGTCATGTTAAATAAGCATTTTGGGCCATAATTGTACATGAGCTGCACATAATAATCTCGTCCTTTGTTTGGTCTCGTGAACAAATCTTACATCTCATATACTTCAATTGTGGTGCATGTTATTAATTTTTTTTCTTATTGTGGTTTGTACGGTATCCTGTAGCTAAATTATATGCCATAAGTTCTGTAGTACATGAAACTTTGGAACTTTTTTGGTCAAACATGTGTAAATTTTGACTGCAGTTTTTTTTAACTAAGCTTTATTATAATAATTATCATGTAGGATCTTGTTAGCTTTGTTCCGATATATATCTCTAATATAATAACTTTTAATAGTATTTATTAACATCTAACACCTAGGTAAATATTTTAATGTCTGAAAACTTATCTTGTAGACCCATGAAAAGTCCAATGTAGAACACTGGAAATGGTGGTTGATTGTTACAAAGTACAAATTGTGCTTACCTTTTTGAGAATGAGCTGTTGAAAGTGATGGAATCCTTTTGTAGACTCTCAAATTTTTGGGATTAGGCTTAACTTTTGACATACTTGAATTCTTTGAAAACGGATAATCTAGAGAATATAGCCAAGTAATTCTATGCTTCTTTAAAGAAATAGGATGATTTAATATGCACCAAAAGATCCATCTTATCAAAGTAGAACTGTGTTGAACAATTGGACTAAGTTGAGATTAGCGCTCAGAAGTCATGGGCTATATTCTCTTCGTATTATGCTCTCTACTATTCTTTGTTTGTTTTTATTCCTGTACAGACCGCATCGTGCTTGGTTTGTCGTATCTGTTTCAAGCAGCTGCTGTGCATTGTTATATTTATTCTCCTTCTCTTTTTCTGGTGTACTTTTGCTTAGTCAAGGACTGGCAGTTGAGTGCAAATCTTGTGGCTGAATAGCAATTCAATTTGAACTTTAGAGACGCTTCAGTTACTGCATGCTTTATTTCTAGCTCTACAAATTTATGGTTGTCTTTGTCTTTCTTTCTGCTGACATCATAGTTCACTGATAAAATTCTATTTCTGTGTTTAGAGACCCCAACTTGTTAAAGGGAGTATGCAGCTGTATTCTGTGGATCAGCAGCGCAGTCAAGCTCTTGAAGCTCATGCCGCATCATTTGCCTCATATAAAGTGTGATGTTTTCCCTTTATTTTGCTCTCTTGATATGTGTTTCTTACGACTCTATAATTTATGATTCTTCTGTATGGTTGATAGGTCCCTGGAAATGAGAACCCCTCTATTCTTATTGTGTTTGCTACAAAATCCATGAATGCTGGCCAGGTTACTTCAAAATTGCATATTATAGAGCTTGGTGCCCAGCCAGGTTTCGCTCTCTCTCACTTTGTTCTTCTCCCTCACTATTATCTTCTTGTGTGATTGGTTTTTATGATATGGATTTCTCTTTCTAGTATCTCTCTGCAATTATTTCATATTGTATACTATTGCTCATCAGAATCTTACATTGTTACTTTCTTCTGAGATTTTCCTTCTTTGCCTGAAATAAATATTATAGAAAGTTGACGCTATAAATCCGAAGTTTTGATTTATCTATGAAAAATTTCCATGTTTGGGAGTACTTTTCCCTAATTGGTCTCCATGACCTGTAAACTACATAACAAGGTCAACTCTTTAATTTTTTTTTATCCTCCTTCACTCTCTTTATGTGCCTAGCAACCTCCAGTCCACCACGAACCGACCCACTGATCAGGGCCATCCCTGCCACCCTGCTGCCCACCTAGCCACCACCTATCTCTCCACCATATCACCGCGACCCCTTTCAAGTGGCTGTTACCCAGCTACCATTGCGCCTCCTCAAGTTGCTGCCAACCCTGCCACCATTGCTCCTCTTCACTTTCCTCCTCGCTCTTTCTTCCCTTGACCTATCAACCACCACTGACCCTCACTGCCCTTCTCGCCCCTCCCCTGGCCCCGCTCATACAACCACCATAAAAACCTCTTAACACCCCTATAAGCCCACAATCCATCTACTAAATGAAGTCAACTGACAGCCCAAGCTATGAGGGAAGTTCTCTGATTTCAAAGAAAACTTAGCACGCGTGCAACATAAATTGCCAAAAACTTAAAAATATCATGTTGCTCCAACTTTAATAATTTATTCACCATATAGCAGGCACTCTACGATAATATTGCCATTGGAATTAAAGGAGGACTTTTTATATATCAGCTATTTCATCGATACAAGATATTTTTTTTTTTTGTAAACCTCCAATCTCCTTTGAACCCCTGCTAAAGAAACTGTTTCCGAATAACTCAAGTCAACGAAGTTTGATGGGAGCATATCTTGCAGATATTTTTACTGTTGTTTAAAATCTCTTCCTTTCACCCAAAATATCCCAAGTAAGCCACCTTTCCTTTTACGGTTCCGGAGCACAATTCATTCATGCTGCTGCCAATTGCGGATTATGCTTTGCTTTTAGGTCTGTTGACTGTAAAAGACAATGTTGGTTAGTTTTTTTTTCTCTACTAAGAAAGAGGATAGAAAAAATGGAGGTTAATGAAGAAAATAGAGGAGTCTGGATCATTGATGATGGTGGTGTTCACGAAGTGGTGGACGCTGCGATGGCAGGGGGTTGGGGAGGGCAGAGATGTTCAGGTGCCTAGATTGAAGGGTCGCAAGAGGGAGTCAAGAGTTTTGACTGATAATTGATTACAAGTTGTGGGAGGTCGTCAAAATGGAGTCGGGAAGGTTGCCTTTGGCGAAGAGGACGGATGGGAGGGAGAAGCAAGGTCACTGATAAGCGAAGGGTAGACAAGTTGCCGAAGACGGAAAGGGGAGGGAAGAGGGGAAATTATTTTGAAAGACATAAAAGCTAATGGGGATGCAACATTCGTTATAAACAAGTAAATTTGTGCTTCGGACCAACTAGGGGAAGGGTACTTCAAAAGTTGGAATCATTGATAGATAAATCAAACTTAGGATTAATATGGAAAGACGCCTAAAACTTGGGATTCATGGTGTCATTTTTTTCCTATTAAAACCATTTACTAGTACATGTTATCTGATGTATTTCTTCAAATATGGGTTTCAGTTATGTGTGTATTCTGTGTTGACTGTTGTACCATATTGACAGGAAAATCAAATTTTACAAAGAAACAAGCTGATCTATTCTTCCCTCCTGATTTTGCTGATGATTTTCCAGTCGCAATGCAGGTAATTTAGATTATGCCCACATATTGCTGACTACATTAATGTACTTGCTTCTTCTCTAGTTGATATTATGCCCTCCATATGAATAAGTCTGCATCTATATTTTCTGCAGATGTCCCAAAAGTACGGTTTAATATATGTTATTACCAAGCTTGGGCTCCTATTTGTGTATGACCTTGAGTCTGCCAGTGCTGTTTATCGCAATCGGATCAGTCCAGATCCAATATTTTTGACATCAGAAGCTGCAGCAGCTGGAGGCTTCTATGCCATCAACAGAAGGGGGCAGGTTCTTCTTGCCACGGTTAATGAAGCTACTATTGTTCCGTTTGTCAGTGGCCAGGTTTGGTTTCGAATATCTTCTCTTCAAGATTTGGATAAAAAGCATAAAGCTATTGAGCTGATACTGAGAGTCACATACATCTGATATATGTGCCAATCTGCAGTTGAACAATTTGGAGCTTGCTGTTAATCTTGCCAAAAGGGGTAATCTCCCTGGTGCGGAAAATTTGGTATGTAGAATCTTTACATTGGTTTTTCTGTGATGGGAGATGATACTTGTAAATTGTTATTTTTGTGAAATTTAGTGTTGGGTTACGTGTTCTTTTCCCCCCTTTAAGTCTATTTCTTCAATAGTGCTGTAGTAAACTGCATGCAGTGAAAAAGTTGTCATGTGACGTTTGCTAGACTGAAAATTCTACAATGGATAGTGCTTAGTGCTAGACTAGTGAAGTATAAATTCTGATCATAACATAGAGGGAAACATGATCGTATTTCATACATAAATGGAAGCTGTGACTCTGTCCTCAAAATTATGCGTAATTCTTTTTTTACAGACAAGTAGTCTGGAAGTTACTAGCAGTCCACAAAGATTTTACCCATGTTATCTCTCTGAATGCCTAAATCCTGCATTTCAGATTGCTATAATTCAACATCGGCAAATTTACTTTTCTCCTTTTGTATCAAAATTACAGTTTCACTGAAAATTAGCAACAATCTATCATGAATACCAGAGTAACCGCAATTTCCCGCCATGTCATGAAGGCTTTGACCATATATGGAACTTCTTTCTAAGATATTCCTGAACTGTGAATAAGCTTGGTAGTGGTGTGGCATGCCTTAGGTATTCTGTTAAGTGTAAATGTGTAATGTTTGTTGATTGTTTTAATTGATGTTCCACTTGAAATGGATAATTTACTCTGAGTCTTTCCTTTGTTTCACTTTCTTCGCTCCCCTTGGGACATTGGGTTGGGGTGAATGGGAAAGGGGGATAGAAGTCTTTTATCACTGGTGATGAAAAATTGAGAATCTGCAGAAAGAATGATTTTTTTTTTACTAATCCTAATGTGCAATTATCCTGTGGGTATTGTGATAAACTTGCTGAATTTTCGTCTTGTACCTGTTTCCAGGTTGTCCAGCGTTTTCAAGAATTGTTCTCTCAAACAAAGTATAAGGAAGCCGCTGAGCTTGCTGCTGAATCTCCACAAGGAATCCTGCGTACTCCTGACACAGTCGCGAAATTTCAGGTTCGGAAGTAGATGCAAGCATTTACTGAGTGCACACTATCTATTTCATATTGATGCTTATAAGTTCTAACTCATGTGCAATTTGGTTCCTGCTGCTTCTGTGTTTTGGCGGTGGGTTGTTGATTACAGCATATGTGTAAACGATTACTGTAGTATCTTTACTTGTTTAGTTGTGATTACTTCATCTTTCTCCTCCTCTCTCCTTATACCTTCCAGTTTGTATGATTTACGCTGTTGACTGCTCTGCAATCTCTGCTCCCCCCCTTTGTCTGATATATGTATATGGACTACATTCCTGTGTCACGCAATGTCTTAAACTCTTAGTTGTCGGTGCACCTTTTATCCCTTAAATTTCTTGTCAATTATCCAATCTTAATGTGATCTTGGAAGATTTTAGCTTTCCTGCTTCATATTGCTCAGAAATAAATCTTAGGTGCATGACATTGCTGGACACTTACACAGCTCTTACTGTCTATAGAGGGCTTTGCTGTACTCATTTATCATTTCAAAAAGCTATATTTTCACAATAAGTTTTCTCAAATAGATTCATGGCTGTTATGGATGTTGTCTATTAGTACATGGTTTTTGCTGAAATCAGAATGTCAATGCTGTTGGTTTGTCATTGCAGAGTGTTCCTGTTCAAGCAGGGCAGACACCACCGCTGTTGCAATACTTTGGGACACTTTTAACTAGAGGAAAGCTCAATGCATTTGAATCTTTAGAACTATCTCGCCTTGTTGTGAATCAGAACAAAAAAAATCTGCTGGAGAATTGGCTAGCAGAGGACAAATTGGAGTGCACTGAAGAACTTGGAGATCTCGTGAAGGTGAACTGGCAGTTTAATGGTTTTCCTTACTCTGAGTCAAATCCGCTACTTGTGATTGTCGAGTGTTATCTTAATGTCGTGCCTACTTTTTTTATTTTTATTATGCAGACTGTTGACACTGAGTTTGCCTTAAAGATATATATTAAAGCTAGAGCAACACCCAAGGTTGTTGCTGCCTTTGCTGAACGCAGGGAGTTTGACAAAATCCTCATTTACTCTAAGCAGGTAAGAGAGATCCTTCATTATGCGGGCATAGTGTTGCTATTGTTAATCTCTCTTCTTATTACTCTTAATCTCTATATTAGTTCCTTTTGGGTCCTTACTGATTCTTTCTGATATATTATACAGTGTATGATTATATGTGCCATATAGAACCTTCTTAATACTAAATTTCTTCTCTTGATGTAGGTCGGTTATACACCAGATTACTTGTTCCTGCTCCAAACTGTTCTTCGAACAGATCCACAGGTGTGTATCTGACTTCAACTTTCCCCTTTTGTCGGCAAAAAATAGAGAGAAGCCAATGTCTTTGTACCTTTATTTCAATAACCATTGAACGATTTATCAAACAATATGTTGTAATTTGTGCATATTTTTCTACTCTACATTACAGGCGGCTGCCAATTTTGCCTTGATGATGTCCCAAATGGAGGGTGGGTGTCCCGTTGATTATAACACAATAACTGATCTTTTTCTTCAGGTATGTGTGTTTTTCTTTATTTGAGTATTATATTTCATGTATATTCTTATTACCTCGTCAATCTGTCATATATTGAAAGTGCTTTTCTGTGGTCATTGCTGTTTTTCTTTGTCAAACACCAACGTATAACCCTTTTTCCCCCATTATGTAACTCAGAGGAACTTGATTCGGGAAGCAACTGCATTTCTGTTGGATGTTTTAAAGCCAAATTTGCCTGAACATGGTTTTCTGCAAACAAAGGTATGTCATCAGTTATGTTCACCGAGTAGTAGAGAATTTTCATAATCCTCAGTATACTTCAGCGTTTGACTTCTGGAATTTTTCTGTAGGTTTTGGAAATCAATCTTGTTACATTTCCTAATGTTGCTGATGCCATTTTAGCTAATGGAATGTTCAGTCACTATGATCGTTCTAGAGTTGCTCAGCTTTGTGAGAAAGCTGGTCTATACATACAGGCTCTTCGGGTAAATGGTCTTTAACTTCTTATTTTTATTTTTTAACCTTGTTTGAACTGAGAGTCCTTACTAATATATGTTTTTAATAATTTTGCAGCACTATTCCGATTTACCAGATTTAAAACGTGTTATTGTGAATACTCATGCAATTGAACCACAGGTTTGTGCAGCTCAGTTTCAGTTTTTTGAATTTTTTGGCCAGTTGCTTAAATTTTGGCCATGTGCAGGCACTTGTTGAGTTCTTTGGTACTCTTTCTCGTGAGTGGGCACTGGAATGCATGAAGGACCTTTTACTTGTCAATCTAAGGGGCAACCTTCAGATTATTGTCCAGGTAACTTAACAATTGCTTTTTTGGACTTCCAAACGACAGATAAACATGTGTGTAAATATACATACATGCTACTTTTTCTTGAAATGCTTAATGATTACTCCTTCTGCCCGGAACTTTATGGTGAATTTCCATATAGTGCTATTAGTTTTCGTTCCAAAGACACTCCTACTTGATTCATCCTAACAGAACACTCCACTAGAAAATCTTTGTATATAGTTTACTTGTAACTACTGACCAACACCTATGTTATCCAGACACGGTAATTTTCCTGCATAACATTGATGACACGAGCAAACACGGATTTGGGTTTGAAAGACGGGTTGGATCCTCTAGTTTGCACTTGGATATGTCCCAAAGAGGGGCAGGGGTTGGAGACATGACATCTTGTATACACACCATGGGCCCACAACTGTTCATTTTCACATCTAGGGTCTGAGAGAAAAAACTTAGTTTTTGCCTTTTCTAAGACAAGATCCATCTTGACAAGAAGAAACGTGTTGGGGCTTTTACTTGTGGGAAGGTTGTTATGGTTGGATTGTTGATTGGTTGTCCTCCAACAATGACAACTGGTTTCATTTCTGAAGCTTCTTTCTCCTTTCTCATGCGGCTTCTCTTCTTGCTCTTTCTTTCATACTATCTCTTCCCTCTCATACAATTAGCTTCTATTCTTATTTTTCTTTCCTTTTCCATCTTCTCTCATGTCAGTGCTGCATGCTTTTCTTTAAATAAATAATCATGTTACCGTATATCTGAATTATATTAAAACCTCGGAATCCACTTTTTGAGTATCGATATTGTTTGCAAGGTTTATTTTGACCAACAATTTTCTCAGAATCCATTGGTTAAATTTTATATAATATTATGTATCTTTAAATAGAAATATAATTTAATATTTTCATATGTCGAATCGATGTACTTGTTTTGTTAATCAAAACTTGAAGTTTGACACGGAAAAGGAAACAAAGAGTCAATTTATGATAAACCTATGTCAATGAAAACTGCTTCTGATATAACTATATATGATAATGTAATCCTTGCTGTATTGTTTAATATAAATTTAACTAGAGTACTAATATTGATAAGAGGAGCTGCTTTCTTTATAAAATAATTTCACGTATCACTCTTATAATTTCCTGTAACCTTTACATGTAATTGGCACAAACTAGTAATTTAAGGCTTTGACACTGTATAGTTTCAAGCTAATTCTTTGTATATTTATGCTGTTTGCAGACCGCTAAGGAGTACAGTGACCAGTTGGGAGTAGATTCATGCATTAAACTCTTCGAGCAATTCAAGTCATACGAAGGGCTTTATTTTTTCCTTGGATCATATTTAAGTTCCAGGTATCATTCTATAAGATGAAGGCTTCTTTGGCTCTCTTTATGGGTGTCGTCTCTTATTCCCGTCGTCACACTTCTTTCTTTTTCTATGCAGTGAGGATCCTGACATTCACTTTAGATACATCGAAGCAGCTGCCAAAACCGGACAGTTGAAAGAAGTGGAACGAGTGACTAGAGAGTCCAACTTTTACGATGCTGAAAAAACGAAAAATTTCTTGATGGAAGCCAAGCTTCCTGATGCACGTCCACTGATTAATGTCTGTGATCGTTTTGGTTATGTTCCAGATCTCACACACTACCTATATACAAACAACATGCTTCGTTATATTGAAGGTTATGTCCAGAAGGTATGTCCTCCAATTAGATGGTTGCTTCTTTCTGGAGCGTGTATAGTTTAGATGCTTGGACTTTGATACTACTATATAATTATCGAGTTCACAAGGTCTCATTTGGATGTGCTAGGTTAATCCGGGGAATGCACCACTAGTTGTTGGGCAACTCCTTGACGATGAATGTCCTGAAGATTTTATCAAGGGTCTGATACTCTCTGTTCGTTCGCTCCTTCCAGTTGAGCCTCTTGTGGAGGAATGTGAGAAGAGGTGCTGACATTGTGACGTATAATTTTATAGCTGATCCTCTGTTTCTCTTATCTACTCTGACGTGTTTTTTTAATGTTCCAGGAATCGACTTCGCTTGCTCACTCAATTTCTTGAGCATCTCGTTAGTGAAGGAAGCCAAGACGTGCACGTGCACAATGCTCTGGGTAAAATTATCATTGAAAGTAACAATAATCCAGAGCACTTCTTGACAACGAACCCATACTATGATTCACGGGTTGTGGGTAAATATTGTGAGAAACGTGACCCCACCTTAGCAGTTGTTGCTTATAGGCGAGGGCAATGTGATGACGAGCTTATCAATGTCACAAATAAGAATTCTTTGTTCAAGCTGCAAGCGAGGTGGGTGACTTTTTTTTTTTTTGCATCTTACATTCTCATGGTTGTGGTGTAATTTATTGGAAGGTGTTTATTCCTTATTGGTTCATTCTCGTGTTCTAGATATGTTGTTGAGAGAATGGATGGTGATCTTTGGGATAAAGTGCTCAATCCTGAGAACGAGTATAGGAGGCAGATCATTGATCAAGTTGTGTCCACTGCTTTGCCGGAAAGCAAGAGTCCAGAACAAGTTTCAGCTGCAGTTAAAGCTTTTATGACGGCGGATCTCCCTCATGAATTGATTGAGCTTCTTGAGAAGATTGTTCTGCAGAACTCTGCTTTCAGTGGAAATTCAAATCTGCAAAACCTCCTCATTTTGACGGCTATCAAAGCAGATTCATCTCGAGTTATGGATTATGTCAACAGGCTGGATAACTTTGACGGACCTGCAGTTGGAGAAGTAGCTGTTGAGGCCCAACTCTTTGAAGAAGCATTTGCAATTTTCAAGAAATTTAACCTGAATGTGCAGGCGGTTAATGTGCTGTTAGATAACATACAAAGCATTGACCGGGCTGTGGAGTTTGCATTCCGAGTTGAAGAAGATGCTGTTTGGAGTCAAGTCGCAAAGGCTCAGTTGAGGGCAGGGTTGGTGAGTGACGCAATAGAGTCATTTATACGTGCCGAGGATGCCACTCAATTTTTGGATGTGATTCGTGCTGCTGAAGGTGGAGACGTCTACCATGACTTGGTGAAGTACCTTCTTATGGTTAGGCAGCAAACAAAGGAGCCTAGGGTTGATAGTGAACTTATATATGCTTATGCCAAGATTGATAGGTTGAGTGACATTGAGGAATTCATCCTTATGCCAAATGTTGCCAACCTCCAAAATGTCGGTGATCGCTTGTTTGATGAAGCTCTATATGAAGCTGCAAAGATCATATATGCTTTCATTTCTAACTGGGCGAAGTTAGCTGTTACCCTAGTGAGGTTAAAGCAATTCCAGAGTGCTGTTGATGCAGCACGTAAAGCTAACAGCGCAAAGACTTGGAAGGAAGTTTGCTTCGCATGTGTTGATGCTGAAGAGTTCAGATTAGCTCAGATTTGTGGTCTTAACATTATTATACAGGTACGTTACTGTGACTTCATCTACTCCTATGTCTTGACTCTTGAGCCAAATGTTACATTTAAGTTTGGGATCAAGTTAAACATATAAATTTCTAATGATATCCTTGAGTGGCGGTCAGGTAAGTTTAAAAGATGTTAAGTATAGTTTGGAAGTGGCACCTTTCGGGAGACAACCTAAATCACGATTTGCTATCGGGGACCGAGGAAAGACTTTCATTGCCTGTTCTTGTACAGTGATGTATTTGTTTAATAATGAATTTCAACATGTCTGAAAATTGGTCTGATTGGCGGAGAAATGCTTTGTCTTCTGTCAAAAATTTCACAAGGTTTTTATAAGCTACACCCACATGATCGATCTTATACTCTGTGTTCAGTCTAGCAATGTGTACATATTTGTTTCTGGTAGTATGATTATTGTCTTATCTATGGTTCCTTCTTTCAGGTGGATGACATGGAGGAGGTCAGTCAGTATTACCAGAACAGGGGTTGTTTCAATGAGATAATCTCGTTGATGGAAAGTGGTCTGGGATTGGAACGTGCACACATGGGCATTTTTACTGAACTGGGAGTACTTTATGCTAGATATCGCTCTGAGAAGCTTATGGAGCACATCAAGCTGTTTGCTACTCGACTCAACATTCCCAAGCTTATCAGAGCATGCGATGAACAGCAGCACTGGAAAGAACTTACATATCTGTATATCCAGTACGATGAATTTGATAACGCTGCCGTTACTGTAATGAATCACTCTCCCGAGGCCTGGGATCACATGCAGTTCAAAGATGTTGTGGTTAAAGTTGCCAATGTAGAGCTGTACTACAAAGCTGTGCATTTCTACCTACAGGAGCATCCTGATCTTATTAATGATATGCTTAATGTCCTGGCACTTCGTCTGGACCATACCCGCGTGGTTGACATTATGAGAAAGGTTGGTTAACTCACAGTCTTTGCTTATAATGAAGTGCCTTTAATGCCCTAAAGGGCTTGGCCTTTAAATTAGTATTTGCGATTCTTTCTTTTCTGTTTTTTTTGGTAGTTGTTGTGCAGGCAATCTGTTCATTGATATATCTCTCTTGATTAACAGGCCGGTAACCTACATCTCGTGAAGCCGTACATGATTGCAGTCCAGAGTAACAATGTCTCTGCTGTAAATGAGGCCTTGAATGAAATATATGTCGAGGAGGAAGACTATGATAGATTGCGAGAATCAATTGATTTACATGATAGTTTTGATCAGATAGGACTTGCACAGAAGGTGACGTGCATCTAGTTCCTCTTAACATTTATACTGCTGGCTGATCTAATATTTTCTTCGTCTGTCAAATGCTGAATATGTTTGATAAATAATTCATTCTTATAGTTACATATTTATGTGGATGACAGATCGAGAAACATGAGCTTCTTGAGATGAGACGTGTTGCTGCTTATATCTATAAGAAGGCAGGTCGATGGAAGCAGTCTATTGCACTTTCTAAGAAAGATAAACATTATAGAGATGCAATGGAAACATGTTCACAATCTGGTGACCGCGAACTGGCAGAGGAGTTGCTGGTTTATTTCATACAGGAGGTACAATTTTTTTTTTTTTCTATAGAGGTCTATGTTCCAGGCAATGGGTCTAGCCTGCAAGATGATTCTCCATGGGATGTTCCACTTTTGGCATAATAGTACTGGTTTTTTTTATACCTTTCGTTGTTGGTGGCGGGAGAGAAGGGGGGGGTGACGAAACACGTAATCTGGTGGCAAACAGGCATAGCATCTATTGTAGTTCATGTAATTGGTGCAAAACATTATTTTTTTAGTATGATATGTTGTCGCAATTTCACACCAAAAATCTACCTTCTTATATCAAGATACAAAGAATTTATCATGATTTGATTTTCTGAGCAAGTAAAATTATTAAAATAAGCTGCCTGTACATGAGCAACCTTCTATGAGTCTCATCTGGTTAGAGGTAGTGCTACTAGTCTCATTATTTGAACTACACTGCTGCTGTTGTATTAGATGAGGCCCTACTTGTTCATGTTTTGTGCATTGGCAATTGCCATCTTTTCTGGGGCTAACTTTTGCTGAATTTACTTTGTAGGGGAAGAAGGAGTGCTTTGCCGCTTGCCTTTTTGTTTGTTATGATGTAATACGGCCAGATGTCGCCCTTGAGCTTGCCTGGATGAACAATATGATTGACTTTGCCTTCCCATACTTATTGCAGGTAATTATTCTGGCCATTCATGGTAGGAAAAGAGTGGGTAAAGTATAGAAACTTATCTATTCTAGTATTGAGTTACCAGTTTCAAGTAGCTCAGATTTGGCTTGTCAGGATCATGAGACTGATTGATGGTCATTCATATACTGAATTATTTCATTGCAAGTTTGAAAACAACAAAAATTGAGTTCAGAGCTGGGTAGAAACAGTCTTACTGATGCAGTTTACAGGAAGTAAATTAAGCAATTGATCGACAAATACGAACAATAGACTTCTTTATCTAGATTGTATTTGCCGAAAGTGTGAAAGTATATGCTTGATATTCATTCCTTTTTGAAGATGACTAGAATTCTTCATGTTATACTTCCTTTGTCTCTTGAAAAACTTCCCACTTCGACTGGCGTGCTTATTAAGAAAGCGTACCTTTTGACACTTTTTCGCTTTATGCATGCGTTGGGTTAACTTAGTGGGGTTAGGAGAGGGGGGGGATAAAAGTAGTTGAATACATGATAAATTGTAGGCATATTGGTAATCAAACCCAAAAAAGTAGTTTGAATACACGACGAATTAAACCACAAAAAGGTGTATACAGCCATGAAAGGACATCGGGAAGCACTTTTTGGGTCGGAGGAAGTTATTTTTCTGCCAATTCTCATCTCTTCTTGTTGCAGTTTATGCGTGAGTATGCAGGCAAAGTTGATGAACTCATAAAGGAAAAAATTGAGGCCCAAAAGGAAACAAAAGCTAAAGAGCAGGAAGAGAAAGACGTAATTGCTCAACAGGTAGCTTTTTTATATTCTTTCTTCTACTGCTCTCCGTAACTGTACCGTTTCTTATTTGCTGATACACATATTAGTGGCTGCTGGACCTACCCCTTTAACTTGTTTTAATCTAATCCTGAAACTTGAAAGAAGTGCTTTATAATCATGTTTTGCACTTTTTTTCTCTCCCCCCCCCTCTTTCTCTTGCTATACTTTGTTATTCCTGCTTAGAAACTAATATTATTCCTTCCATGGCAGAATATGTATGCTCAATTGTTGCCTCTTGCTTTGCCTGCGCCTCCAATGCCGGGTGCTGGACCCCCACCACCAGGAATGTATGGACCTCCCCCTATGGGAGGTATGGGAGGAATGGGAATGCCTCCTATGCCACCTTTCGGAATGCCACCTATGGGAAATTACTAATCGGAGTACTCCTGGGATTCGGTCTAACCCGTGCTTGCTTCGCATTAAGCTGTTGAGCTGCACTTTGAAATTTTTGATGTGCTAATTAATCTGGTGGTTGCTCCGGCACTTCTTTTATGTGTTATACTCTCGAGTTGGACAATGAAAGGTCAATCTGAGAATAATGTTTAACCTTTGCATTCTTTTGCAAGATATGGTTGATGTACATTTTTGTATGATCATTCTTTTGACAACAAGCTTATTCTTTTGGGCTGCTGCTGCTTGTAAGCAAGCTGAAGTCCTTTTTTGAGTTGCAAACTGATGTTAGACGGCCATATTATAATTTCCACTAATTTCTCAGTTCCATTTATTTCATTTCTGGTAATTTTCGTCACTGAAGGCCTCTTTCATTTCTTTAGTATGATTTGTATGAGAGACATCATATATGTCACGTTGCCAAAAAAACTACCGAAAAACTGGAAAGAAATGTATTCGAAACAATCTCAGCTTTTAGATATGTGCAAAGCCTAATGAATGGAGAAAAAGGACTGTAATACTGGGATTTGTAAAGCATACTCTTCGCAAAAAGGACTGTATCACACATCCGATACCAAATCGAGCCATGCATTCTGGTACGGTGGATCTATAATCTATATGATCAATGTCAGATCTGAGAGTTCCTGGTCCCTGGAGAGGTCAATACACATAATTATGGTTCTAAGGGAGGAGGAAAATATTACTACTTTCCCTCTTTTTGTTTTTGCTCTAGTAATTTGATTTTTATGCTGACAAATGTACAACTTTGACTATTAGTATTTTTGATGGTTTATTGTTGTTCAATTGTTATATTTGATTGTTATATTAGTAAAATTCTAAAAAGTTTCTTGAAAAAAACAAAAAAGTTGATATTTTCAAAATTTACATTTAGTAAATATAGAAATACAAGGTTGATATAATGATAGTTCGACGCATGCTTTTGCAGCAATTAAAAAAAATTAAAAAACTTGAAAGACGTATTTTAAATATGAAGCTTTAAGAGCTGAAACTCAATAATCTTAACAATATCTTGATATTTAGGTATTAGATAAGGGCATGCATATGTTGAATAATAAACATAAATTTAGTAAAATTTAGTCTGATTATGTTTGATTACCTTTTCTATTTTTTATAACATTGTTTTTTGCATTTAGAAAAAAAACTAAAATTTGAAAACAAATAAGGTAAGGATTAGGCCCAATTAATAAAATATGAAAACAAGATACAATTTCCAGTTTTCTACTATTAATTTTTAATGTAAATATGATTATTATAAATACGATTAATTTATTGTTCGTTATACTATTTATGTTATCTATAACTTTCTAATCTTTAAAAAATAATTGAGCACCGATAATGATTTCAATGAGACTTTTAGTAGTTTTGATGTTATGAGAGGAATGAAAATGAGCATGAGTTACTTGGGAGTTAGCAAGTAGAATTCCTCCATATGTCAAGCCTATTCATCAATAGGAGCTATCTACAGTTAGTCTATGATGACTAGTTGTCAAAAGTAGCTACGAAAACGATTAGTATTCGATAAAACTAATTGTTACATTAGTGAAGAAGAAAATATAGACTACTCCTTATTCAAACTTCAAAAAGTACTTTAATAGCCAACGCTACTTCAACAGCTAACTCTCGATTTTTGCAACGCCTAGATGGTGCACACGCTTGTACGTAGAGCATGGTGCGCAAATGTACATGGCTAACAAGCTAAATTAACACATGTACATGCCTAATAAACCAAATGAACATATATACATGAGTACATCTCTATTGGCACATGTTCATTGGTATTGGTCTTTGTATTCATAATCTAGTTCTTCATATTCATCGTGTGTATGGTTCTCATTTTACAGACGTGTGTACGTATTAATTTGGACGGTTTTTGCTTTTCCAAAGTAAATCCTTACGAACTTCGCTTAAAATAGATCAAGCCGGATCTAAGAACTCGCGGGTCAATCTGTTTCACATTTCTCCTCGCTTCTTCAGTTTGTGCTTTCAATTAATCCTCTCTTTCTCAACAAAAAACCATCTCAATTCTCCCTTATACTTCGGTGAGTAAAATTGGTTTGTCCCATATATATATAAGTAGAGTCATCAGTCATCAACTAAACTCATCAAATGATGATGTTAATTTTCATCATAATCCCAGTTTTATACTCCATTTTATGGAGATTCCCATCAACTATAATCAAAAACAGAAAAAACAAGAAAAATGCAATTGGGTTTTTCCATCCATACACAAACGATGGAGGTGGAGGAGAGAGAGTGTTATGGTGTGCAGTTAAAGCTATTCAAGATGAAAGATCAGACCTTGATTGCGTAATTTACACGGGAGATCATGATGCTTCCCCTCAATCTTTAATGGCTCGCGCAACTGATCGTTTTGGGGTTCATTTGGCTTCCCCACCTAAGGTTTCTTTCTCTTTTGGGTTGAGATGGTGTCTAATATTTTGGGTTTGTTAACTTTTGTTAGATGTTGCTTTGCTGATCACCCTTGTTTTGATTTAGATAGGTGTTGTTTGTTGGATAATTGGTACTAGTCTTAGTGGTTTGCATGTGATTTTTTTGTAGAAGTTGTCGATTACGACCAATCCGTAGATGGTGCACACGTCTGTATGGTGAGGAAGGTGAATACGATGAACATCAAGCACTAGGTTATGAACATAAAGACTAATACCAATGAACACATGTATATGGCTAACAAGTCAAATGAACACATGTATATGGCTAACAAGTCAAATGAACATATGTACATAATATGCTCATTGGTATTGGTCTTTACGTTCATAACCTAGTGCTTGATGTTCATCGTGCGCACCTTCCTCACCATACGGACGTGTGCACCTACTAATTTACAGATTACGACGGTCTCACTATTTATTTTCTGAGTTGCTGAAGGGCGCCCTAACATTTCTTACTATCGGTCTATCGCCCTAAATACATATTTTTATAGTGGTTTGTTTAGGTGGTCGAAGGTAAGGTAGAATTTTAGGGCGTCGAATAGTAAGAAAGGGGTCACTATTTGCTTATGTACTATTATTAACTGACCCTTTAGCTCAAATAGTAAGGTAGTATTGTAGGACTGTCGTTTTGTAGACCAACTAGTTTTTTTGGGTGTGAGAGATTTGGTTCTGTTGTATAATTTTAGTGATTTGCATAATTGCAAATCAACCTTTGTTACTTTGTTTTGCCAGAAATGTAGCTGGTTTTTGTGATAGAGGTAAGATACACCCTCAAAAAGTTTCAGTTTTATATTGCGAATCGAAACTCTCGTGTCTGTTGGCGTTCTTAGGTTTTGTGTGATTTCCTATTGGTAGGAACTAGAAGGTAGTTTAAATATCATGGAAGGTTGAAGAGTTATTTGGAGTCCAGTTACTTCTGTTTACCTTTACTCTTATCCTTTGTTTGATTGACTGAAATGCAATTACTGTGGAATGTGATTGATGCTATAATATTTGCGAAGTTCGATTTGTTTAAGCGTTTAAGTTAAGCTGTAACAGCTTCAATCCTTCTGCATTATCTGCGAAAGTTGTTTTGCTATTGTTATACGAAGTTATGGCTTAATTTCCTGTCTTGGCTTCATTGTGTGTGTAGCAATATGGTGTACCAAACTGTAGGATCAAAATTGTATAGATCCAAGTTGGCAAAAATGATCTTTGAGTTTCGCCAACATATTAGTTAGAAGTTATTAATTGTGGCTCTGTGTATTAGGTGGTGCATCTAAATAGAAGGAAATGGATTGAGGAGACAACATATCCTCGCTTCACTATGATTGGTCAAAGTCTTGGTTCAGTCTACCTCTGTTGGGAAGCTCTGTGCAAGTTTACACCTGTATTCTATTGTGATACCAGTGGCTATGCTTTTACTTACCCACTAGCCAGGATATTTGGCTGCAAAGTTATCTGCTATACTCATTATCCAACCATCAGTTCAGACATGGTCTCTCGGGTTCGTGATAGAAGTGCTTTGTATAACAATGATGCCTTGATTGCCCGAAGGTTAGCTCTTCTGCCTTTGATATGTAGCTCTATTTTGTATATTATCATTCTTGATAAAGATTTGCCCAAGTGAAGAGTGTGTAAAAGGACCCGTAAAAAATATTAAGAGTGCCTTTAAGTTAATTTATTATAGGCCCCATTTTTCTTGAGACACTTATTCTTTGTAGTTGATCAGTATTATGTATTAACTAAGTGCCGGAATATTTATTTTGGGATGTTTGTTTGCATCACTTCGTTATGACTGCATATAAAAGTCACTTCTTAAAGACTTGATAATTTGATACTAAATTGATACTAATTAGTGGAGACTGTCAAAACTTTGGAAGTAAGTAGTTATACTAATCAAGTGAGAGCTTTTGGTTCTTTTATGTTGGATATGGTCGATCTTGAATTACTACTCTACCAAGTTCCTTTGTTTTACTCTAGTGTCGGAATGCCATGGCAGTGTTTGGTTATCACGGTGCAAGATGATATATTACTCAATCTTCAGTTGGCTGTATGGCCTTGTTGGTTCTTGTGCTCACTTGGTAATGGTGAATTCATCCTGGACTCAATCTCATATTGTGAAGCTTTGGCAAATCCCTGAGCGTATAAGGAAAGTCTATCCGCCTTGTGATACTTCAGGCCTGCAGGTTAGTGATTTGAGATTACTCTATTTAGTTGTGATTGTAGCTTGCCTCTGCTCTGTGCTGTCTGAGCTATAAATAACACTCTATTCTTTGATGACATGTAGCATTATACTCCCTCTGTTTCTTTTAAAAGGCAAGCATAATATTTTAGGTTTAACTTTGTCCATTAATTACTTCTAATACATATTGATAAAAATCATAAGAAAATAAGATTATGATAGTATTTTGAATGGATAAATTTTATAAGAAAATAAGCAAGTATTTTTAAAGATGATATGAATGGAATATTTTGTATAATTTTAATTGTCATAAATAGATATTGGTGGTCCGAGCAAACTTTCAAGAAGTGTGAGTACCTAAGAAACGGAGGGAGTAGTTCCTAAGTAGCTTGCGAAGACTAAATCAAAAGCCCAACAGTATAATATTTGCTTATGAAACTGATAGCAGCAAATTTTGTCATTATTGTGTGCCTATACTTTTGTTGGCTCTATTCATTTTGGATTGGACTAGCTAACTACAGATATTGTGGACAAGCCTTTATTTATTACATTCTGATAGTAAACTCTACTTCATGAAATATCGTCCGCTGGCTGGCTGATTTACCAATTAGGTTTCATGCCTTTAGTTCCTTGCTCTCATCATTTTCTTACATTGAGTCTTTACGTCAATCAGGCTCTGCCGCTGGAGAGATCCACTAGTACACCAGTTATTATATCAGTGGCTCAATTTCGTCCTGAGAAGGTGGGCATTTGTATGTAAAATTCTGACATAAGGTACTGTTGTTGTGGCTGTCATTCTTAGGCCTTTAATGCCCATTGTGACTCTTGTTAAGTGTATTCTCGTGCTTGTCCCAGGCACATCCTCTTCAACTCCAGGCATTCGCAAAAGCCATTAGTAAAATGGATGCAGGCTTGCCTAAACCTAAGCTCCAGCTCGTGGGTAGCTGTCGCAACAATGCAGATGAAGAAAGACTACAAAAGTTGAAAGAGTTGGCTCTTAAGCTGAAGGTGGAGAATGATGTAGAGTTCCATAAAAATATCATGTACAGGTATGCATTTGGCTTTGTGCTAGTCATCTACGTAGCAGGAATACATGTTATTACATGAATAGTGTTCAGTAAAAAAAAGTTCCAAGCAAGTGAAAATCAGTTAATTGGCAAATTCAGTTTCTATCAGTTAACTGTATAAGACAAATACACTAGAGATCAACAAAAATCAGTTTCAATCAGAAAATAAATATTTAGTTCCGTAACATCAAGTTAAAGTGAACAGGACCCAGTTACACATGTTGGGCACTCGACAATTTTTTGAGCCTTGGGTATCTGGAAACTTGGGCACTTCAACTTGGGCCAAAATATGCTAACCATTTGGAAACAACCGAGCTGAAAACTTGAGCACGTATTGGTGTTGGATCCTTTTTACTAGTTCATGTCATCATAATTGATGACTGATTGTTTGTTGGCTTATGAGTTTCGTCTGGCTGAATGTACAGGGACTTGGTCAAACTTTTGGGAGCTGCCACTGCAGGTATCCATTCTATGACGGACGAGCATTTTGGCATTAGTGTTGTGGAATTTATGGCTGCTGGTGCAATTCCAATAGGTAAGCACTGTGAGGATAAAATATCTCAACTTAATTTTGTATGCATATGCAATAACATGGTCCGAATACATAATTACTGTTTAATTATCTCCCTTGTACTCTCAGCCCACAACTCAGCTGGTCCGAAGATGGACATTGTGTTGGAAGAAGAGGGACAGCAAACAGGATTTCTTGCACAATCCGAGGATGAGTATGCAGAAGCTATTCTCGAAGTTTTGAGAATGCCAGAGACTGACCGGCTTAAGATTGCAGCTGCTGCCAGGAAGCGAGCAGGCCGATTTTCAGAGCAGAAATTTTATGAGGATTTTAAGGCCTCAGTTCGACCAATTATATGTCAAACTTCCTGAATCCTGAGTGAACAAAATGAATGAAAACATAAGAGTTTTTGTCTTGTTGACAAACAGATTAAGGTAGAGGAGGAATTACTACATAGACAATCAGTAAATTTTGTCTAATTGTGAGTTCCATAGATACCGAACACACTTGTGGAGTTTTTATGGGAGGCAGCAGATCTGTCTTGCTGCGTAACTGATGGCTAATCTCGGGACAAAGTGACCAGAAGCTTTTATGTTAAATGTCCAACCTGAAAGTGTAGACCTCATTGCCTAAATGATGGTCAAAGAAATGATTACTTGGTTAACTTGAATTACTTCAATTATGAGAGTTAATTTACGTAATGGTGGCTACAGTATTAATAAAGGCTCTGTTTTGTTGGACCAAAAACATTTGGGACAAAATTTTATTGACCATGAAGGAGCGATAAGAACAAAAGAGCAAAGGGGTATATAAATACTTCTTCATTCACTAATTTGCAAAAAGTAAAATTTTGTTAAATTGCACTACTTCAATTAGAACTTCAAAGAATTCCAAGACTTATGGTGCATCCAAGATCATGATGCAATTTGCATGATAGTCCTTTCCATTTTTCCTAAGGTAAGATGAAGGTGTTCAGTTGAGGGGATAAATGATTTCTTCAAATGAGTCTCATGATGTTTGATCCCTAAACCTCAAGAATACGAGGTGGGAACTGGAAAGTGATGTCATTACTCCATCACCTCAACCTCTATGATCTTTGCCATTTATGACCATGACTTTCATTTGATGGTGTTGCCATATGAGCAATTAATATCAATATGTAGCTTAGTTGGTAAAATCTTGTGGGGGTGGTATCCAAGACTTGAGAGTTGAGATCCTATCCCATCTACGTTACTACGCTTAGTCACATTCTAACACAAAAAAATTACTTGTACTCCCATCCCATCTTTTTTTTTTGGGGGGCCCCTACTAGGAACCCCTAGGTAAGAAGAAGGGCCCTACTGGACTTAAGGGAATTCCTACTCCAAAGCACAAAGTAGGTAGTTCATTATCGGGTACCCGGTTTTTCGGGTACCCGCTTTGCGGGTAGTTGGATCTTCGGCCCATGACCCGACCCGGAAAAACCGGGTACCCGCAAAGCGGGTACCCGGTTTTCTCGGGTCGGGTCGTCGGGTCCCCGGTATAAATCAATCTGGAAATTTCAGATTAGAAAATGCAGACATGTACCGTCATTTTCACATCAATATACCAAGCACAGATACGCAAACTTCAATTGAGTAAAACTAGCAAATACTTGAATAAAAAAAAGATGTCAGATCCTCTTAGTGAAGACTGGAGAGGAGAGTTGGATACAATGTGTCAGTGCATAAATTCTACAAGAGCAAACAATTAGTAAGAGAAAGCTAGCATCAAAGAAAAGGTGGAAAATCTGACAATTAAAAGAGCAAATATCCATAGCAAATCAGGGATCATAAAAACTTGTAGTTCCAACCTCTCTGCTGATTATCACGATAGAAGCCACACATTAAAAAAAAAATTAAAAAAAAGAGACCCGGGTTTTCGAGTACCCAGTTACTAAAAGTTCCGGTCCGTGACCCGACCCGGTTTATGCCATTTTTTACGGGTCGGGTACCCGGTCCACTACAATTGAAAAAAATAGTTTTATTACCCGGATTTTTTAATGCGGGTCAACGGGTCGGCGGGTCGAGGCTTGAACTTGTGACCTCAAAGTCACAAGGTGAGTTCCCCACCACCTCCACCAAACAAGTTTGGTACTCCCATCCCATCTATTACCACCTACCAAATAGGATTCTCGGTAACTCGTAGATTACTACAACGTAGTTATTGGGTCCTATCCTAATTCCTACCCCAACTAAACCTAGTTCATTGTGAAAAGATGAAACAATTTTTATACACAACTTCTAATACTACTAGGACTTCATATTAGTAACTACACTTAAGCCCAAGAAGTGAAAACTATAAAACCCTTACAGTTTACACGCAAATATGTTTAGCCCATCGGTTATGAATTTTATCATTATGACACGATTACACGAACACATTCGCATGAGCTTATTCGCCTCAGTGCAAAACAAATCCGGGTACAGATATTGATATTCCA
This sequence comes from Beta corolliflora, assembly GCA_947648045.1. Taxonomy (NCBI): domain Eukaryota; kingdom Viridiplantae; phylum Streptophyta; class Magnoliopsida; order Caryophyllales; family Amaranthaceae; genus Beta; species Beta corolliflora. The sequence goes on from CANSZD010000824.1 coordinate 235,895, forward strand.
AGATAAGATTCCACAGTTCCAAGTTCAAATGCAGCCAAAATATCTCGAAATAACCCATTTTCTTCTACCATTGAAATTCAAAATATTGTCTGAAAATAATCCCCAAATTTCATTACCAAATCAAATCATGCTAAATTCCATATCACATTAACATTCAAGTTCAATTCAAGTTCGTCGCCATTGAAGCTAAGAAAATGAGTTCTCCAGTAGCTCTTCGTTGCAATTCTTCGTCATTCTCACACTGTACTTCTTGCTCTGTCCTTCGTTTTCAGCCATTGATTGCTGCTTCCTCTTTGGAATTTCCTCGCAAAATTCACAATTGCGCGTTGCAATTTCTCGCTGTTTCAAGGTTAGTTTTTCTTTCAATGATTGAAAAAATGATGTTTACAGATTATGATTATTGATTGTTGTTGAATTTCTGATTTTAGGTTAGGAAATCGAAGAAAGATTGACTTCGTTTGTAGAGTAGGTGAGACTGAGACTGAACCTGATGGCAACAACGACGATAAGGTATGTTGTTGAAGTTGTTCAATTTCATTTGCTTTTCACTATTTTACGGAGAATATTTGAAATTGTGTCTTTTTTGTGTGTTTTGCGCCAATTTTAGGAGTGATAACGAGCTAAGGTGAATTCTAATTTATGCCAGCTCAACTTGATTACTTAAGGATTTGAAATTGAGCTGAATTTGAGAAGTTTTCATTGAATCTTGATTTGTTTGCGGTTGAATGACACTCATAATTATAAATTTAGAATCAGAAGGGAAAGAGTATGTAATTTTTGGTCTGTTGATTAGTTGAGCTAAGTTTACTTAGTCGTATTTCGGTTGAGTTTAGACTGCGTTAATCTTGAGCAATGTTTATAGGGCTCTGGATATTACTTTGGATCGTTAGGGGCTTGTAGGATTGGATCGTACGATTGTAAAATTTTGCAGAAAAATAAAATTGGAGCATTTGATAATATGCTAACAGTTAAGTCATAATGGAAGTTGGAAACAACAAAAAGAGAGAGAGAGGAGTTTTTAGCTAGTAAATAGTTATGTTAGTCAATGATTTACAACTACTTTGTTAGAGAATGAAACGTGAGTACCATAAACATCATTTAGGTAATTGTTTGCGTACCAAAGTCAACAACAGATAATTGAATTGGGAGGGCATCGAATTGGACTATAATTTGAGGATATTAGTGTAATTCATAGTGAAGGGGGGACATTTTTATGGGATAGAGAAGAATGAGAAGAGAAAGAATTTAGAGAAGTGGAGCATGAATAGTTCTTTAGTTACTATGTTTTATTAAATGTTTCAAATGAGAGAGAAAGCATTTTATGTTGAGTTGGTCTCACAATGAACAGATGTTTCTTAAAGTATGTGGACATTGTGAGGGGTTAAGTGGTGGAGGATGAGTAAGGTAGAGACAGGGGTACAAATGGTAATTTTCTCACCTAGTGATTTGGGAATTTAATTCTTATCTATTATTCTAAAAGGAGAATTGTTAATGCAGCGACATCTTTATTACTATTTTGGTGCTTTATTCAGCCAACAAAGCAGGTGTATTGGTGATTTCTAACACATGGATATATAGGCAGGAATTAGTGCGGACAAGCTATAACATGCATACATCATATATTCATATTGCCTTGTCTGGAAATTGGAAAGAGCTATAGAAATATTGCCATATCGATGTATATGTATATTTAGAACAGCTTTGTTTTTTGTTATTGAAATGGAAGAAATAATTGGTAGTTTAATACTGAAAGTTAAGATTAGCCCCTTGGACCAACCTTTATTAGAATCAAGCGAAGTGGTAATGGTGCTAGAGTATTTTGTTCATTACTTGATTTTAATAATATATAGGGGGACAAGGATGGAGGCAATGAAATCCCAGGGTCAATTGATTACAGCGCAGAGAGTGATCTATCGCCTGAACTGGTAATAATTTAAACAAGGATTATCTTCATTGCGTAACATGTTATCTGTTTTTACTCCGATCTTTCCTCATTGAAATTGATTCAAAGAGCTGTGGATTTTATACCTTTTAGGAAAAGGAGCAATTATCAACAGAGATTTTGAATTCAGACAGCAATAATGTGGGAAGCAATGAGATCAAAGTTAATGAGGAAGGCAGTAAGCAAGTAAGTCATAGTTGATTAATAGAATTCTTCGTAACTTAGGTGTTCAAATACCCATCATGTTCTGTCTCCCATCTTCCTCTATAATCAACCTGTGCTGTTTATACAACTGTTTCCATCCATATGTTAGCTGCTCATTTTCAACTCCATTCGTTCCAAATATGTTGTACAATTGGTCCCCAACTTATCGTGGCATTACGCTATGAAATATTACTTATCTTATGCTTGGTGGTGCAAATGTTATGTGGAGTCTTTTTTGCAGATCAGTACTGGCTTTTCATTCTAATGAGAAAAGTTTTTTATGGATTCTTTTATTTCGGTAGCCGGGGGGGTGAGGGTCAAGGAAGTCATGTACCTTGAAAGAGATTATTTTGTTTAGTATATTAGCTTTTTATTTTAGACATTGCCAAATGCCAATATATTGCAATAGCTTTATTGTTGAATTTTTCAGAATGTAATAACCTTAATATATGCTGCTTCTGGTACTCACCCATTATTATAAATCTAGAATATAGGACACATGCTCTATTATGTTCTGGCTTTAACCCAGCTTCTTCATCTTGTGAGATTTGAATATGTTTTATGAAGAGTGACAACATTGAGATAGCTATTCTGTTGGAATGTCTCTCAATAATGTGTACCTTTATCATCTTAAAGTTTAATTGGCTGATCTGTCTGGTTGAGTGCCAAAGGAACCATCATTCTCTTGGAGAGTGTTTGGTTTAGGACGAAAACATTTTCATGGAAAAGTGGATTCCCCATCATCTTTGTTTGGTTTGTATAGGGTGGAAGATAGTTTTCCCAAGGATGGAAATCATTTTCCTTTGTAAAAAAAGCAATGCGACATTTTCTTCTTTATTTTTTGCCTTCCTCTGTCTCTATCCACTCTCCGCTCTCATTTTTCCTTTCTCGTCCAACTTCTTTGAGGAACCAAAAAAAGGAAACTAGTTTTACATTTGTGTTTTCCCTTGGAAATTGATTTTCCATGACAAATCATTTGCCTTTGAAAATTCTGTCCAAGCAAGCAAAGCGTTTGGTGGCAAAATGAGTTACTGATTTCCATATTGCCTCTACTTGTATGACTCAAATCTGTTCATGTTGCATGTTAGCAGGATCCAGATAATTCACAAGTTGCCAGTGGTTCGCCTCTTCCAGGTGTGAAGGTGATTGTGGTTCCCCATATGCTAGCATTTCAGCTGTTTCTTCTTCTTTTTTTATATTTCCTTTTTTCTTTTTTTTCGAAAAATATTTTGTGTTATAAGTATATCCTGCCCCTTCCGTTTTTACATCTGCAAATGATCATTTTATTGCGCATTCCTTTTTTACTTTTCTGTGATCAGCTTCAGCAGCTGGATGATGCAGTTAGGATCCCGAAGGAGACAATTGACATACTTAGAGATCAAGTATTCGGATTTGATACATTTTTTGTGACAGGGCAAGAACCATATGAGGTTAGTGATTATAACTGCAGCTTCTATTGCCTTATCAGTATGTTGCATCTGCTTCTCTCTTTGTGCATCTCCTAGGAGCATATAAATTAGCAAGTGCCACAACTTAACATTTTCATCTAATTATAGTTTTGCATCATATGATGGCTTGTTGGAGTTTTTCATCTTATTATTATTTATTTATATAGGGTGGATTATTATTTAAAGGAAATCTACGAGGGGTAGCCACTAAAAGCTATGAAAAAATATCGAAGCGGTTGGAGGTATGTTTGTCTCCTGCCTCCAGACTTGTTTTAAGTGTTAACTATCAGATGAAGAACTTGTGAGGATTGAATTTTGATGCAGGATAGATTTGGAGACCAATATAAGCTTTTTCTGCTTATAAACCCTGAAGATGATAAACCTGTGGCGGTGGTGGTGCCAAGGAGAACATTGCAACCAGAGACAACAGGTAGATATGACTCTTTTATTTTCTGGCTCTCATCTTAGATGAAAGGGAAGTATCAATCATCTTTAGATAAATGCAGCATTCCAACCTCTTTTATGATCTGCTGCAGCTGTACCAGAATGGCTTGCAGCAGGGGCTTTTGGATTGGTTACTCTTTTTACATTACTACTACGAAATGTTCCTGAACTACAGTCGAACTTGTTGTATGCCCTTTTCTCAGTTCTTGTTCATTTCAAGTTTACATGTATTCCTGGTTTCACCTGAACTCTGGTCATATGTAAATAGTCAGAAGTCCATAATTTCTCGTCTGTTTGTACTGCCATGGAGTCTTCATTTACTTTTTTGTTCGATAAAACTTGATTATCTTGGGTGGTTTCATTTTTTCCTTCTTCTCTAGAATGTAGATGATCCAACATCCATTCATGGCCATTAATCTGAGAACTTGTAGTGACAGCAAATTTAATATAATGCACATTTTTGCACTTGCATTTTCTTGACGAAGACCACTGTGTTTGGATTCATGATTTTCATTTTTATCTCAGATCAAGTTTTGATAAGCTTGAACTACTGAAGAATGGTCTTCCTGGAGCGCTTGTGACTGTGCTTATTTTGGGGGTTCATGAGCTTGGACATTATTCAATTGCAAAAGGTTGTGGAGTGAAGCTTGGTGTGCCATATTTCATCCCCAGTTGGCAGGTAAGATATATAATCTTATTGAATGTGTCACCAGAGGTTATTTTCATTGCCCTAATATATGGATAGTGCTCCAGATGAATATGCTCCATTTCCAGAATGAAGACGCTCCTCTCCAAAATGAATATGATTTGAGTTTGGACTAATAATAAACATGTTATGTTTTTGTGAAATCCTGATGAATGCATCACATCTTCATTAAGAATAAGGGTCATATTCATGTCAATTGTCAAGTGCATATTCTGTTTCATATAAGACATATTCTCATTATAAATTAATATTTTCCTAAGTGAATACTAAATTCCTTGTGTTGGTTTTGTAAATTTGATATTGGGAACCCTGACAAAAGAATGAAAATAGTAGACAAGAAAAGACCTTTCATGCAACCAATAATATAATTAAGATACTCGACACGGCGACACGACAACTCATTTATTTGCTAAACTATTATCAATACCATAAGTGCCTTGTAATCGTTTAGAGTAGTTTTTTTTAATATTTTGATTAGAGTTTGTTGTCTCAATTGGTTTGTTAGGACTTAATTTTCGTACTGAGAAAATAATATATTTAAGATACAAAGCTAATTTGTTTGGATTACAATATGTGTGTGCTTTTGAGGCTTGTGCTAGGGTTGAGGGTTGCCAACCCATTTATTAGGGCCGGGGGAAGTCAATTGTTAACTTGTACTCGACACGGTCCAACCAGTTTGCCAGCTCTACTTTTAGGGTTTTATATAGAATTGGAATTCAACACAACGAAATCTGGTCCAAGTTAACAAGATCTGTCAATAGGTTTGCTTGTGACCGTAGTTCCAATATCGAGAGGGACGCTAAGTGGGAGTAAATGAGGGAAAAGTATTAAAGTTTCCTCAATCGTCTAAATGATTTACAAATGAAATGGAGGTGTATTCATCACTGAACCCTTTGTAAAATTTAAGCATACAGCTCAATACAATGTCTCCAAATGCATTGCCTTTTGATTCTTCCCTATGTATGAGAATTGAGATGCTTTAAGATGCAATTGAAGAAAGGTTGCACATGATTTACCTTTTTGTGAACAATATGTATGAGGAGTTACTTTGACGGCAGATAGGCTCTTTTGGTGCCATTACAAGGATCGTCAATATTGTACCTAAACGCGAGGACCTTCTGAAGATTGCCGCAGCGGGACCTCTGGCTGGCTATAGTTTGGGACTTGTACTTTTCTTGTTGGGATTCATTCTGCCACCTAGTGATGGCCTTGGCATTGTTGTTGATGCTGGTGTTTTTCATGAATCGTTTCTTGTTGGGGGGTATTGGTAAGCAACTTTCTCTTGCATCTATTAATCACATTCTGATGTTGGATGAAAACTGCAACTTAAGCTCTCTTCTTCACAGTTTATATATCTTGAACAGTTGAACTTAATTATTTGTTGAACTTATTTTGCGGCTTGAACTTTTTTTTGGTGAACTTAGATGATTGCGTTGTGTTCTTAATCTTTCCATATATCCTGCTCCTGATGATTGGCTTTTTTTCATGAATAGCAAAACTACTACTAGGTGATGTCCTCAAGGAAGGTCAAGTAATATCACTCAATCCACTTGTCATATGGGCATGGGGTGGGCTCTTGATCAATGCGATTAACAGCATTCCTGCTGGAGAGCTTGACGGAGGGCGTATTTCTTTTGCCATATGGGGAAGAAAGGTACAGCCGTGAAATATACAGGTGTATGCTGCTGATAGCCAAAGTTAAGATTTCTGATTACTACGATGGCTTTACTTGATGCTTGACAGGCTGCAGTTCGATTCACGGGTGCCTCAATTGTGCTTCTTGGACTCTCTTCATTATTCAATGATGTAGCATTCTATTGGGTAGTTCTGATATACATCTTACAGAGAGGTCCGATTGCTCCACTTGCTGAGGAAATAAGTGAACCTGACCAGACTTCTGTTACACTCGGAATTGCCGTTTTACTTCTTGGACTTCTTGTGTGTTTGCCGTACCCCTTCCCATTCACAAATGACGCATTGATGACTTTCTAAATACACAGGTGGAATGCGTGAAGCACTTGGAAGAGAGAGGAACTGTGTTGATTTTAGTTGCTCATCAATGATAGTGTTCAAGTGTAGCATCACGAAAATTTTGCAATAGCTCCTCCCCCCCTCCTCCATGTACCATCATCTTATAGTTTGAACCATGAGAATGTCATCTCATAGCAATATAGATTTGAAATTCATATATTTTTGGAATGAGTTTCAGTCTTTCAGGTCATTCAAATGCTGTCTCGTTGCGTATATTTTTTATAGTAACTTTGTTTGATTGTTGACAACCAAGAGAGTAAATCAAAGTGATTTGCTGTTTGAGACCTTAGTTTGTTTATGGTCTACAACATTAGCTCAATATTTTGTTTCACCATTTAGAAGGGGCTCCAAGGAAATTAAGTTACTATAATTTCCTATTTACAAAATAAACTATTATACTTTCACCCTTTAATCATAATTCCCCTATTAAATTGTCGGGCTCCTTGCAAGGTTAAAACAAAAACTTGTCATTTGCTCAAGCAAGCTATGGAAAGGATGAGGATCTGCCCTCATAGGAACCTTGTTATCCATATATAATTGGTGGTGATAAGATTGATGAAGCTTCTTTTGGTAAAGGGTGATTTTGCTCTAGATTAATCATAGATTTGATGAGGAAGAAGGAAATTATCAGGGTTTAAGTTGACGGGTATAATACTATGATGAAACTTTTAGGTGAGATGGATTCTTGTTCGTTTCGGTTGAAGTCTTGAAAGTCCATTATATTGTGTAATGTACTCCATCTATTTTCCCATACATTGTTGATAATGGTAATATCGATAAATCACGTTTTTGTAGTGGTGAATTCACTCATGGCAAATTAGATATGGATTAATTAAGGATAAAAGATATGAAGTGGGCATTGTTAGATTAGTTTATTGAATTCCAATAAATTGAAAAGAATTTTGGAGTTGATTTGTAAATAATTATTGTCAATTTTAAAAGATTGTCGAAAGTTCCTTATTCTTCTGCTTCGATGAAATGAAAATAGCTCAAGAAATAAATGATTATACATTATATAATCTTGATCTCCCTGATCAAAGCTGACTCTTTAAATAATTTTAACTCTCACACCAAATATGAACTAGACTAAACATTTCTTAAATTGTCAAAATATTAACTTAGGGCCGTTCGGCATCAATGTAAGTTTCCAGCTTTTGGTTTTATGAATATAAAAGTCATATGATATAAGGGCGTAATAATAAACTTAAAATTAGTCATACTTTTACTAAACATGTCAAATTTGAAAACTGACAACAAAAAACTGAAAACTACTTTTTCTGGTTTCCATACTTTTGCTTTTAGTTTCAAAAAAACTGAAAATTGAAAACAAAAAACGATAACGAACGAGCCCTTAATTAATAGTTCTTGGTAAGCTCGTAGGTACTCGAGCAAATCTCAACTAATAGTTTTCAACAAACCATGTTTCATTTACTATCATGGATTCATGGTTTCAATTATCAGTGGAGTTCAATTAGAAGCTAACCTTAGTTTAGGAGCATAATATAATTTGTTCGACAAATACCCAAATATCATTTGTCACACGCACCAAAACCTAAAACGCTTGCTTACTTGCTTCTGCTTGCATCATCCTATCCTCTACTCTCTCTTATCTTCAACTTCTCCAATGGTTCACTAAATCTGGGAATCCACTTCCATGGCTTCCTCCGCACTTTCTCTCTCCTTCTCTCATTCTCACTCCGTCGTCGGCGTTTCATCTCTCTCTACTTCCTCCGCCTCCACTTCTTCAGCACTATCACTCAGTAAGTATTTCTACTTCATTCATTTATCAATTAATTTCCGAATTTCACAATTGAAAACCCTAATTTTCATTTCTTCTTCAAATTCAAGTTCAATTTGATTTTTTTCAACTTTTTACATGTTTTTTTTTATCTTTTTGTGTGTTAAGATTACTGCGGCAGAGGTGACAAGAAGATCGCTGAAGGCAAACGCTTTAATCACTCCTTCGGAAATGTGAGTTTTCTGTTGTTCTCTCTATATCGTTTTTATTTTTGTGATTTTTGTGATTTTTGCGATTTTTGCGATTTTTGCGATTATAGAAGTTGATTATTGTCCAGTGTATATGCTTCCTCCGTTTTTTAGATGCTACGCTTGCATAGTAACTACTATTCACCAACTAACCTTGTTCGATTTGTTATTCCTTATGTATAAGATGTAATATAGTCAAGTGAGTTCATCTTAATGCATATCTTTATAATATCAACTTTTCGTAATTTTTCGCTGTGTGTAATTAAAGATATTTTTGATGAAATTAATGCATTTGATGACGTGAAAACAAGAAGTGTAGCAACTAAAAAAAACAGAGGAAGTATATGGGGGAATTTGATCGTGTCATGGATGAAGGAGCTCTTTAATATCAAGTAATTGAATTTCAAATGAATGTTTTAAACCAAAAAAAATTACCGTATTCTTACACTAATACTAATAAAAGAAGAATTTTCAATTGAATTACCAATTGTAGCTTTGATATTGGATCCTTCTAGTGCATTATGGAGATAAACCTATCATCATCTCATATTGAAATTATTGGTTTATGAGATATATTCGATTGCATACAAAGTTATTTTCCCAAAAATGCATTTTATATTTCAATGTTGGCCAAATTCTTTAAGTTATGGAGGACAACTATTGCAATGTGAGATTAGTGCACTTAGGTTCTTAATGCAGAGTGTAGGTTGTACGAATGTATGCATTCTTACTTTTCTAATTGAGAAGTATTACCTCATGGTGCTTTGTTGAGATTGTGTCACGCCTTTGCTTCTGCTAACATAAGAATAAGCTGAAGAAAATGATACTATGAGTATAATTCATTATTACCTATCACTCTTTTGTTTTTGGTTTGTTTATGAGGGCATTATTGTTGAGGAGGATTTGCCTTTCTCTATGAATTCGATTTAGAGGCAACTTGGCTACTCTACACCCGGGTCTATGGTGGATATTTTGAATTTGAGGCTATGCTCTCTTCACCTTACTTCAATAACTTATTAATTCTGTTTAGAATTTGATTAAATCAAACCGGACCAGAAATTAAGACCAGACTTTTCCGTCTACTCTTCACCATGTTTAAAATTCCGTATTAGTAATTTACAAAAATTAGTTTTTTGAAAAATACATGATGAGCAGAATCTAAGAAGATCCCACATGAACATGTTTTTTCTTATAAATCAGTGTCATATCATGGTCAAAGTTTCAGGACACCAAAAACAAATCACACCAAAAACAATCAGACCAGACCAGATTTTATAATTTTAGACTAGATCACCTTATTATAAATGAAGTGAACAGAGCCTAAAGTTAACAGGTTGTGGAGTTAGATGCAAGTGATTTTTTCTGAAGTTTTTATGGGTTGATGAGTAATGTTAATGAACATATGAAGCAAGGACGAACATATAAAATATGAAGTATTTAGTAAGTTCTTTCATTAATGCTAGTTTTGTTTAGTTGAATTGAGCAGAACATAGCAAAGTGCTTACTTAGATTGTTTCGTTCAAAATTCTTGGCGCGACCTAGGAACAAGAAGGAAATGTCCTCCAAAAGCTCCAATCCTCTGTAAAGGGGATCCATCTGAGAGTTCAATCAAGAAAGACTGATGATGAGTAGCTTATGTTGATTCTGAATAGAGTTCTTGTTGAGGTAATACTTGCCCCCTTCCCCACCTCATTGATAGGCCTCTGTAGTACAGATCTTAAAAAGCCTTTATTTAGTAATATATCCCAAACTTGAAATATGTTATTGGCCTGATTTTGACATTAATGGGGTTGTACTTTGTTGAAACTTGGCTTGGATTGACCGTGGGATCAAAATTGAATGTAGTCCTCAGTTTGACTTCTCAACTTGGTTTTGCTGAGAAACAATTGACATTGATATTTGCAGAGAAGCTTTATGACTTCTATGCTATCAAACCAGCAAAAATGTCAATGCAAAATAGGTATACCTTGTACATACTGTTAAGTGGGAATTATTCTCATTCTTTTGTTGAGCTTTGAATTTATGTCCATTTTGCAATTATGTAATGCTGAATTTCACCATAAAAGATTGGGATCCTGGGTTGAATGGCAAGTTTAATGGATAGCAACTATGGAATGCTGAACTGCAGAAATATGGATGTGTGCTTATTTGTCTGCTACCCTTGTTTGCAAGTCATGGTTACAAAGAATTGTTATCTGATAAATGTGTCAAATTGCAAGTCATGACTCATGATCAAGCCCGTATAATTGTGGGAGTAAAACTCAAAAAGTTGACCTCCTCATCTGATATCCTGCAAATCTTCTGTATGTAGTGTAAAGTTAAAAATCATATCTAATACCCTTTTCTTGATCAAAGGTGCAGGTATCAGGATTCTCCATTCAATCTCCTGTTCCAACATTTGACCATGTTTCAACTCCCCTGTTCCTGATTAAATCAAGGCAAACTATAAGATTGAACAGAAGGCACTCACATCTATTAGTTGCAGAGAGTGATCGTGTAATTACGGATCGTGGTGAAAGTTCAATTTCAGAATCGGTTTCTGCTTCTGAGGAATCTTCTCTTAATCCTAGTCAACTAGAAACAAGTGTTGCCAATGACTCAAACCAGGAAAATAAGATACCAGCCTCATCATCTATTGATGTGCAATCAATGCAGAAGAAGGCGCCACTAACTGCAAGAGAGAGATTAAGGGCAGCTAGGGTTCTGAGCCGTTACTCGGATTCCAAGCCTGCTAAATCAGACATTGGCCGAAGCGTATTAGATGCTTTGAGAGAGAGTGAGAAGGGAAAGAAGGGTCTTCCACAAGCTCCTACTAACCTGTTTGATGACAGTAAAAGAGGAATGCCGAAGCAAGGCCTGACGTTTGACTTCCCTGGAGGTTCTGATTTATTTGTGATCGCTTTCTCTTTTGTTTTTATTAGCACAGTTATGTTTGCAACAACTTATTTTGTTTGGAAAGTTGGCGCTATCCATTTCAATGAGCTTTGATAGGCTAAGTCATCTTCAAGGAGAATATAGTAGAACTGTTATTGGCTCCGGAATGTTTGATTGTATATTCAGAATGCCAAAATCATAGTTAAATGTGCCTATTTTTACCATTGAGATTTTGATGTATATGATTCTGTAATGATTAAACAGCATATAATGTGTATTATAGTTTCCACATATATAATATAATACCACAGTTTAAGGTATTATTATTCTCTAGTTGCTTTCCTACAATAATTTCTTGCCATTGTTTTCATGATAAAAACAATCAGTGGTCTTGTTTGTGAGCAAGATTTTGGCTATTAATGGGGAAAACATGCTGAAGAAGGAGGCAGTTAGCTTTAACGATGTGAAATATAGGGGTTGATCAATTTGAAGGAAGTTTTATTTACCTAAAAAGTGTACATTATTGTTTCATTTATTGCAGAAAATAGAACTTTCCGCATGACCCGTTACTTACCTGGGAGGGAGGGTTCGTGCTGTTCAACTTATTTTAACTTATATAAGATAAGATAAGATAAGATAAGATAAGATAAATAAGATGTTCTGTTCAACTTATCTTCACTCATTTGAGAATAAAATAAGATAATATAAGATAAGATAAGATTAAGATTAGATAAGATAAGATTAGATAAGATAAGATCAGATAAGATAAGATAAGATAAGATAAGATCAGATCAGATAAGATAAGATAAGATCGGATAAGACAAAATAAGTTGAACGAACAAAGGGTAAAAAACTTACATGGATGCGGTTCACACTAAATTAGTGTGGGCCTCTTGCTAATTCATGTGATTTATGAAGGAAAAAAAGTTACTATATAAAAAAATAGATATAAAGATGAGTAAATATATATTGTAAAGTTTGACTATGTGAAAGAAAAAGGTTACTATATCACAAAGTGAAAATTTTATTATGATAAACTAATGTAAGAAAGAGTTCTTATATTAAAAAAAAACGGTCACTATGGTTGATAGTAAGCTGTGGAGTGTAACTTAAGATTTTAAACTATTCTTATATGAAAAAAGATCATTTATGTTAAATAATTGGTTTTGGTCATGATAATATTATGGTGGGCCAGGCCCAGCAAAACTAACTCTTAAGAAGGCCATTTCTCCATCTTATGGAAGGTGAGATAAACTTTATCAACCAAACAGTTTCACAATCATCCACTTTCTAAATATTTTACTTCCAATATAAAGTATTTCGCAACCTAATAGAATTATTTGTTTCCGATTCATTTTTCTTCATGTATATTGACTCATTAAAATACAAACTTTTTTTATTAAGATAAAGCTACTTCTACTTTTGCAGATCTAATGTTCATAAAAAAACTTTTTTTATTTCTATGTTATTGGTTTAATAACCTTTTATTCTCTCTATAAAAAAAAGAAGCTTTTCATTCTCTTACGTTGTTCTTTTAAGTGGACTTAAAGTATGTTATTATACGCTTCTAGGGTAGAAAGTTGTAAAATATAACATGTTCATTGGTCACAATATGAAAACTATGTATACTTAAGATAGAACATCCTTAAATTTACCCCCAAGACATCACAAATTATATATTTCCTCAAAACCCTAATATACATTTATCGAATGAGAAATTAAGTCACGTAAAATAATTAAGTGATATTTAGAACATCTCGCCAAAAATTAGGATCATTTTTTGCAATTAATTTTACCAAAGTAATAATGAGTTACAAAATCTACTTACCAATCAGGCACAAAAAAAGTTTACTCATCAAAATGGCAATGCATGTTTTTCTTAACCAATTTAACTAATAGACATTCTGAGTAACTCTAAAAAATCTGGGTCAATAGAGCATCGAGTGTTTGTTGGAGTATATTGCAACAAGTATTTGTAATTATCATATGTTGGAAAATTTTCATACCAAGAATAAAGGACGAGCCACTAACCCAAATTTCCCTGAGGCCGACTAATTTAGCACCATATAGAAATAGAAGTAGTGAAGTACCATATAGGTTGAGCAATTAAGGACCTGCTCTCTGCCGACAGTTTGGACTTGTAAAGTTTCCTACATGTGTCATATCAAGAAAAGAGAAAACAAAAATATGATCCACAAAATGTGACTAAATTGTCATACCAATATAGAGAAAATTTGGTCTAACCAATCCTAGGGGCTAGGGGAGAGCACTGAAGCTCAAGAGAGTTTGCTTACTAGTCAATATCAAGTATAAACCCTTAATTAACTTGTCATAGCTAACAGTTAATGTCTTCTAGCTTAATTAGTTGGTAAATTTATGTGAGGATGGTGCCTCAATCTTAGTCAACGGTTCGCCTTGTGCTCCCTTCAAACTACAACGTGGATTGAGGCAAGGTGATCCTCTCTCACCTTTTCTGTTTGTTCTTATTGGAGAAGCCCTAAATCAACTGATAAAAAAAGTAACGTCATTGAACATATGGAATGGAATTGGAATTCCTCAAAGTGACTTGAAAGTCACTCATTTACAATATGCCGATGACACACTCATTTTTTGTGAAGCAAACCTTGATTCGCTTATGAATATCAAGAAAATGCTCATATTATTTTAATTGGCATCCGGGCTTCAAGTTAACTTTCACAAAAGTTCGTTGATTGGAATAAATTCATCTCAAGCTTGGATTCAAATGGCAGCAAAATCCCTTCTTTGTAAGAGTGGGAGCATTCCATTCACCTATCTTGGCTTACCCATAGGTGGCAAGACTTCGTCCATTCAATTATGGGATCCAATAATTTTGAAAATCACAAAAAGGCTTGCCACTTGGAAAGGAAAAATGCTCTCAATTGGGGGAAGATTAACTTTAATCAAGTCATCTCTATCAAGCCTATCACTCTACTACATGTCCATCTATCCTATTCCTATGGGAGTCATTCAAAAGATCATCAAACTCTCAAGAAGTTTTTTGTGGAGCGGAAATTCTGAAAAATTGTCACTGCCACTAGTCTCATGGCAGGTTGTCCAACTACCAAAAACTCTAGGAGGCCTCAGTATTGGGAATGTATTGCACAAAAACTTGGCACTATTGTTCAAGTGGATTTGGCGCTACTTCGATGATTCGTCTCATCTATGGTGTCAAGTGATCAAGGCAAAGTACAAATACCCCTCCACTCTCACAGTATCAGACTTATCAATACCTCTCAAAGGAGGCCCATGGAAGCATATTTGTTCGGCCATTTTGAAACACCCAGGTGCTAAAGCCTTAGCGCTCAAAGGTGTACGAAAGTGTGTAAATAATGGGGCAAGCTGTTTATTTTGGCACGATTCTTGGATTGAATCATCTCCGCTAAAAGTCATCTTTCCAAGGCTCTACTCAATCTCAATTTTGCAGAACGCATCTGTCGAATCTTTCGGATTTTGGGAAAGATTCAAGTGGGTCTGGACTAGGGGTGCTAATCGAGTTGAGCAGCTCGTGATCGACTCGGTCAATACTCGGTCAACGCTCGACTCGAGTTCGTGATCGACTCGAGACCTTAACGAGTCGAGTTGAGCAAGCTCCAACTCGACTCGATAAGCTCGCGAGCAACTCGTTAAAATTTTTTATATAAATTGTTCAAATGAGAATGAAAAAAATATACTTAAAAAGAAAGTAAGGTAAATAAGTTGGAAAGGGGGAGGGAGAAACAATGCATAAAACTTATCCCACATTGGTAGAAAGACAAAAAATCAAAGCCTATTTTACTTTATAAAAAGATGGTGGCTTAAACAAAAGTCCCACATTGGTTGAAAACTAAAAACCAAAGCTTCTTTTCTTTATAAAAGGGAAGGATGACACTTGAGAGTTTGGGTTGAGCTTGATGGGCTTGTGTTGGGTTGAGCATAATGAGCCCAAGTCGAGTCGAGCTTAACGAGTTCGAGTCGATCAGTCGAGCCGAGTCGAGCTTAACGAGCTCGAGTCGAGTACTCGAGTCGAGTCGAGCATCAATAATTCTTATCGAGCACGAGTCGAGCTAGGAAATTTTGTGCTCGACGAGTTTCGAGTCGAGTCGAGCACGAGTCGGTCGATTTTCGAGTTGAGTCGAGCAGACCCCAGCTCGCGATCGACTCGCTCGATTAGCACCCCTAGTCTGGACATTCTCATGGAAGCGAACTCTTCGTCCGCAAGATTTGGCCGAAAAATCTAGTCTTCAACAGCTCCTACAGAATGTGTGTCTTTCTCATGACAGTAAGGACAACCTGATTTGGACATTCAATAGTTCAGGGTGCTTCTCTTCCAAATCTTTTTCTCTCGAGCTCGACAAACTAAGTTATGTGCCTCATCATGATGCGATCAAGGGGATATGGAAAGGACTCGTGCCTCACCGAATTGAAATATTTGTATGGACTGTTCTTCTTGAGCGAATCAACACTCGTCAAAGGCTTGTCAATCTTCATATCATTCCTGTCGAAAGTGATGTGTGTGTATTATGTTCATCTTCCTCTGAAACGTGCAATCATCTAATGATGCATTGCGTATTTGCTCAGCAACTTTGGCACTGGTGGTTGGACTTGTGGGGAGTTAAATGGGTATTTCCATCCAATATGAGAAGCGCTTTTGAGCAGTGGAAATCTCCCAAAAAAGATCCATTCTTCAAGAAAGTGTGGCATGCGTGCTTCTTCATCATAGTATGGTCAATTTGGAAAGAGCGCAACTTGCGCATATTTGAAAATTTGTTCAGTTCATCCAAGCAAATTCGTGACATGATCTTATTAAGGCTTGGGTGGTGGATTAAGGGATGGAGTAATGACTTCCCATACTC
The DNA here is from genome assembly GCA_947648045.1 of Beta corolliflora. Lineage (NCBI taxonomy): Eukaryota > Viridiplantae > Streptophyta > Magnoliopsida > Caryophyllales > Amaranthaceae > Beta > Beta corolliflora. The sequence continues at coordinate 252,383 of CANSZD010000824.1, forward strand.
TCCTTTGGACATCCAAAGGAACCCCTTTCGCTTAATATGGAGTGGATTCTCCTCTCCAAGCAAGTGTGCCAAAGGCTATTCTTTGCTCCATGTGAATGGTGCCCTCCTGAATTTGAACATCTCAAGTGGAACGTCGACGCTTCCGTCAACCTCCTATCATCTAGCTCAGCCATTGGAGGAGTCCTCCGTAATCATGCCGGGAATTTTGTATGCATGTTTTCCTCTCCCATCCCGTTCATGGAAATTAATTGTGCTGAAATTTTGGCAATTCATCATGCCATCAAGATTTCTTTATCGAGTGATGTCACAAAGAATAGCAAGATAACACTAGAATCAGATTCTTCGAATACTGTTCTATGGAGTAATTGTGACAAGGGAGGGCCGTGGAATATGAATCACCATCTTAACTTCATAAGGAATGCAAGGAAAAGGCATCTAAGCATCTCAATCATTCACAAGGGAAGAAGCGCCAACTTTGTTGCTGACTCACTAGCCAAACAAGGGCTGCACATAATGGAGGAATTCATTGCTTGGTTGTGAAAATCAAGGTCTCAATAGCATGCTGTTGTATGTTGTCTGTATAGCTTATCCTTGTCTTCTTAGGTAGGTCACTCAGGGGCATCATAATGAGAAGCATATGTGCTTGATTTTCATTGTCAGTAAATGATGTAAGTGGGTAGGAGTTTTGATGCAGTATAGGTGCCCAGATAGAGGAATTGATTTCATATTTGTATTGGACCAAGTATGTAATTGTAGGAGATGGGAATCCTCCTCATCATTGGGTGTGGTAACACTATAAAAGTTTCCTTCTTCTGAGAAAGAATACCTGGTGATTAGTTGAGGTTCTCTATCTCCCATATCATTAATAAAATGCAGATACGAATTATCAAAAAAAAAAAATCATATCTATATTATTGTGCTTAGTCGCTTTCTAACACCAAAAAAACTTGTCATGTACTCATGTCTAATAAGCTAAGTGATCGTAATAAAGGTTAGTGCCGAAATTCATCCATTTTCGGTTCAAAAATATAAACAAACAAATTGCTTAATTTATACTCCCTCCTGCAGAATATAGTTCATTTTCTATTTTGGGAGCCAAACTTTAAAATCTTTTGCTAAATATTTCTATTAATATATACAAAAAATATCTTTCGTGTGAAGTCTTGTTAGATTCGCGCCAGCCGCAAATGTGTACATTCATAATATCAACTTTTTATATTTTTACTAATACGAAATGGAATATATCGTAGGCCAAAAGTACGTTTTGGGCCTATGCAAAAACAAGCACGAACTATATTTTGGGACGGATGGAGTAATTAATAAAAATAGAGTTTATAATTGAAAAGTATTCTTCTAAATTTACTCCAAATGTGACATCTAATTTATTTCAATGCATACGTCATATTGATATCAATATTATGTCTCACCTTAATGAGAAATAGGACACACAAGGTAATAAGATGTTTCACCTTCTACTCACAAAGTTGCGAGGTTGGTGCTTAAATTAGGGAGATAGAGATCGGTTTGTGACATGAACATTCAACATATCTAAACTACCAAATAAATATGTATGAATTTCTTTTTGGGGAATGTTGTATGGACCTAATTGTGAATAGTAATTTTGTACCATATCAATCTGCTTTTTAAAATGCATGTGCTACACTGCTTCAAATTCATGCATCTATTCACCAATTCACCACCAATCCTTCAGATTATTTGTCCTTTAATTTCATTATATTAATTTTTTTCTGTCTTTTGTATGGACACATTCGAAGATTAGGATTCTTCTTTTCATGTACGCCAATCATTTACCGTTAAAGGACAACAAAGGCCATAACTAATGCAATCTGTCCTTTGTCTTCTGTCTTATTAATAATGTGCTTAATTTGTAATTTTTTTGGCATTGATCCATCCAATCGATATTGTTTGTCCCCAACGTGGATGTTAATTATGCCCCTTATCTATCCCTTAACAACTTAAGAAAACTTATTCACATGAACAAGGGAATTACCTCATTTATCTTCTTCACTCTAACTTCAATTTTTTTTGCCATAACTGTGACAGGGTGCAAATTCTCACGTACTACCAAGAGCATCCAAAATTAAGTGTACCTAAGCACGTTGATGTGCACATTGATCACATGTTCTGCTCGAATTAGCAATATATAAAATGCGCTAATATAACATGAGTAAAAAAGTGAAAGGAGCACCTAGTTTTAGGTGTTTCTGGAAGTATTGTGGAGGCTTTGGTGGTGCGATAAGATCATATTGAATTATTGGATTTGATAGTGAATGTGATATGTAAATAATTTATTTGTCGTAAGCTTTTTTGGCACAAGCTTTTAAGTAGAGAGAAATAAGTTGGTGGACTTAGTGCCCAACTTTAATAGAGAGAAAAAGATTGCAAAAAAGGTATGTGGCAAATATATTAGGACATCCCAAAAGGTTATTACGGCAGATAATTTAAGGATAGATGGAGTACAACATAATTCGATGTTGGGAAACAAGTTTTACTCCATTAGATAGTTAAAATCATGCATGTAGGTACTTATGAACAACAAAAATATGGCATCTTCAAGTCATATACTAAAAGGAGCGAAATTTTTTGGTATACCAAAAAAAGGAATATGATTCTCTTCGAATATTATTATCATTCTTTCTCAATCAAACAATACACAATTATCTATATTGTAGGATGATGACATGAAAAATGAATAAAAGGGGATTTAAAAATTATGATGATGCATGTACTGGTATCTTTTTATTGGAATCCGACCAACACAAGGATTACATACTTTCCTCTTTTTTAGTTATATGTAATAAATTGAATTTTGCACTACTTATATATGTAAAAAACTTATATGGACTTGGTCCACACTAAATTAGTGTGGACCTAATGTTAATTCATGTGATTTATGAAAAAAAAAAGATTACTATATAAAAAAATAGATATAAAAGATGAGTAAATATAGATTGTGAAGTTTGACTATGTAAAAAAAAAAGTTTACTATGTCACAAAGTGAAAATTTTACCATGATAAACTAATGTGAGAAAAAGTCACTATATTAAAAAAAAACAGTCACTATGGTAGATATAAACCGTATAATATGACTTTAAGATTTTAAAAAGGTTACTATATGAAAAAAAAGGGTCACTATGTTAAATAAGTGGTTTTGGTCCACAATAATATTATTGTGGACCAGGTCCACACAAGACTAACTCCTTATATATTATCATTGACCAATGTTAACTTATGTTATGAAGGAAAATAGTGTTAGATTAGAGTATTAGACACAATTGTTTTTTATATAATATTTAACTTTTCAGAACTTCTACTAGTATATAATCATAGAATAGTTATAGAAGTTGCAAATTGACAAAATTAAAAGCTGAAGTATTGCAAGTATTAAGAGATGGTTTGAGGAAGTATAATAATATACTACCTCTGTTTTTATTTAGTTGCAACAAATATCTTTTTGCACAAGTATTAAGAAAAGAGGAGAGAGACTAAGATTTGACCCAATTGCCTATACTTTTTGCATGTTGGATAGGTAAAGTGAGGATAAAATGGTCAAACTGCCCCAAAACTTTTACCAAGAAAAGAAATGTTGCAACTAAATAAAAACACCTATAAATGAAAATTGTTGCAACTAAATAAAACAGATGAAGTATTAGGGGCTAAACTTCAATTGAATCAAATATATGAAGGTTTTGGATGACACCCAATGAGTTCACCTTTTAAATATGGCCGCCCACAATTCCTAAATGGGTATAAGCTTAGCAAGTTGTTGATCCATAAAAGACAAAACATCACATAGGATGCGTTACAAATCAGAGTACTACTGTATTTTTTATGATCATTTGAAATCTAGTAGATAAGTATGCATAAATTTTGTGGGCTCAATTCTGCTTTCTTAATGTGGGGTGACTGGTGAGTGATGACTTGATGAGTGACCCAATTGGCCAATTGGCCAATTGTCCTACACCCATCCTATCTATTCACATTTAGAAAATCACCACGACATCTCATTTGATTATTTGTTAAGTGCTTTCAAATCCAACATCTTTGATTATGCTACTTAAGGGTTGTTCGTTATTACGGTCAATTTTCTGTTGTAAACTAATTTATTTGATTTTTATATATGTGTTTCTAGCTTTAACTATAAAATATATGAAAAAATCGACACATTTTTTTATCTAGTAGAGTGGAGTTGTTGAAAAGACATAATGATGAAACCATGTATTGTTTGTGAGAGAGCAAAGTAATAGGATTACATGACAAAATAAAAAGGAGAGCGTCTTGGGTGTAACACGTTACGCCAAAACTTATGTGCAGAACAAACCTCATACGTACATAATGATACACACCATTATGACGTTGGCTAAGCAAATAATGGCGTAGATACGATCGTCGTTTTGTCATTTATTTCATGTTATTTAAGTTTTTTTTTTAAAAAGAGGTGATTTGTGAGTTTTTATACTATAAGTTATGGTGTAGCAGTTACACCCAAGAATTTTCCTAAATAAAAAATAGTGCATACTAAGGACAGAGGGAGTGATAAGTCTAATAACTTCCAAACTCATACAATATAAGAATATATAACTTTATTAGAGTACTTACATGGCAATCTATTTTAAAAAAATTGAAACTTTTAAACAAGTAAAATACGACAATCTATTTTAAAAGCATATCTATCCACATAATCATATATAAACTTTTGTAAAATGTATATTCTCACAATTGATGATGATTTTGTCTTTATTCCCCTAAAGATAAAAGATACCAATGGGGAGCATCTTTATTATCTATTCTCATTCTTATTTTATTGTGATATTTGCTTTTTCATTTGGACTAAGGAAATATAATTGTAAGGAGTAGATTTGATTTTATATCAATAAATCATACTTATAGAAAAATCGTGAAGTAAATCTCCCAAATTTCAACATATTTTAGTTACTTTCACATACAAAACACTTAGGTAGATTTCAAAAATCTGCTATTTTGTTGTCAATGATTAGGTAAGATAAATATCGGTCGATCAATCCTACAAAGATTTTCATTGGACTTAGCCAATGCGTCGACAGAGATGGCCCCCAATCACTAACAAGTAACAAAGAACCAGGATCACGAATAGGCAAAAAAAAGTAATTTATTATTTTAATTTTTGACGGGAGCAAAGTTCTAGAATAGTGCACCAATCGAAAGCACTTCACGTCTTCAAAAAAAATTACCAAGGATCCTTGGCTCACCAGATGGCTTCCTATCTCCCATCTCGCGTGGGAGGCAAGGTTCAAATCTTGGTGGAAGCAAAATTTCAATATTGTTGGAGGGAGGGGGTTTGGGAAACATTTGGGCGCTCCGGGTGAGTGGCGCTTGTGCGAGGGGCCGGAGGTAATTCGTATCTTCACTGGGTTCGAAAGGGCCCAAAATATATATATATATATATATATATATATTTCATCAATTTTCCTCCGCTTTTTTTTTTTATTTCATTTGTTTCCTGGGAATGGCTCACTACTTTGACCGATTATTTTGATTATTTTATAAGTAAAAATATAGTCGTGTGTGATCTTGTTAGATTCGTCTCGACGTATAGATTCATAATATCAAATTTTTATAATTTTTACTTAAGCGAAATAAGATATATTAAGAGTTAAATAACGCTTTGAAAATCGCAAGACAACAAATGTAGCGAAATAAAAAAAGCGAGAGGGAGTATTAATTACCATTTTGTAACGGGGAAAACTTTGTCTACCCAGTTAATAATGCACCTAGTGTTTTTTATTGTTTATTTATAATGGGTAGTCTACCCAGTATTTGTCATCTCATTCTATAATAAATTCAATGGTTTTCGAATTATAACAGTAGTGAGTGAAAATAAAAATTTTATCCCTTTTTCCAATCTATATTAATATATTAAAAGACGTTCTTAAACGATGCGAACGGTTGGCGCTTCTCCCTAAGCGAATTTTATTTCACGTAATCCACATACATTAAAAAAAAAATAAATTACGTAAGATATAGGGTTATTTAGTGTTATCATTAACCACTGTAGGCAAAGTGATATTTAGTGTTATCATTTTAAATTATAATATTAATAAATGAAAATTTTTCTACTGCAGAGATAACTGTCTCTAATAACTAGTAATTTATTAAAAACTAAGAACCACGTATGATTTGGTGATCCTGAATTATTCAATAATGTTTTTGCTAGCATAGATGACTATATATGTAGACTTCCCAACAAGCAACCAAGAATTTTATAAACCATATGTTATATCTTCATACATATATTCTTTCCAAAAAGGTCTTAAAATATGGCCAAAAATAGCTTTTGCTATCCTGGTTTGCCAGAAGAGGAAACCATCACTCATCACTTTCATGCTACTGCAAGTAGGATGGAGTTGCAAGAATTGCCTACAAATTATGCCTTTCAATATCAGGAGAATTTTGATGGGTATGCTGAATTAGAAGATATAGCTGCTGCTGCTTCCTCCCACAGCCACAGGCAAGCTGAGAAGCGGCGCCGGGATCGGATTAATGCACAGCTTACAAGGCTTAGGAGGCTCATTCCTAAGTCAGATAAGGTAATTAAGCTTCCTTAATCATGCTTTGGGATCTCATTATTTGATTGATTATTAAGTTTTTGCGATGCATTCTTTAAATGCGCCACAACCACAAGGGAAAAACTTTTTGTCCACCTACCGATAAGTTACTTACCTCTAATAGACTTTAATAGGAAACTAGATCCAACTCGACAAGAAAAAGTAATTTTAAATTGCTTTTAAAGGTGGACAATATATTTAATGGTTAGATATAGCTAACTCTATGCCATCATTATGAGTTAGATTTTTCATATTAGACCACAAATAAAAACAATAATTCATAATGATTAAGCTCCTATTGAATCGTTTCCTCATAATAAGACATGATTAAAGAATCATCATTCTTTGTTAATAGAATTTCAGCACACGGAAGAGAGTGGAGAAAGAGTAGAAAAGTTAGAAAAGTTGTGGTTGGTATTTCAATATAATGCAAGTCCAATTGACAAAAATTTTAGAAAAAAATTCTACTACTTATTTATAATACTCATCTATGAACAATACGAGTCTAGATTCTAGAACCTGTATTTATAATACTCATCTTAAATTGTGTGACATTCTATTTTTCGAAAATTATTCAAGTTACATGAATACTTGTATTATCCAATTAAACTCTTTAAGTTTCAACCAATTATCTATATGTATCATTAAATCTCCCCCACCCCTTTCCAACTAAGTACGCCCTAAAACGATAATACAACAACAAAAATATAATCCTAAAAAAATGGTATACCTGATGCATGAGCCAATATTCTATCTCCAGCAATCGTTCATATAAATCATCTACCCTCATTTACATTTTATCTAGTGTCGTATGCTCTGAATAACCCAATCTATTCATACCATTCCTAAAACCTATGTCCCTACTACAATGTCCTTACTTGTTTGGTGTTAAAAAACATTGGGGATAAATATAAATAGACTAGAACAATCTTACTAATATATACTAATTCCCTTCTTCTCATTAATTATGGTTTTCAAAATCTTTTCCTTACTTTTCCTTTCCTTATCCCCCTCCTTACATCCCCAAGCTAAGTATTATTGGTAGGGCATTTGTTTTATTATAATCCTCATCCCCTAAGAAAACATGATTATATCCTTATCCCTATTCCTTACCCCCTAAACAAATATCATGTCACTAAATTGATTGTAAAGGACAATAACATCACTTTCCAATAGCTCAATAACAAATCATGTTTCTCAAAACTCAAGATTGAGTAAATAATGAAGTCAAAGTAGGCCCTTAAAACTTATGAAAATTTATGTGGTCCATAAGAAGCAAAATCATTGCTCACATAGTCACATTATTATCTTTTATTTTAAATATTGACATGATGAATCTTTCAATATAAACTAATTATGCTATTAATGTGAGCAATGATTTTGCTTAATCCCCTAAATTGCTAATCAGATTGCTTTAAGCGTCATATATATTAATAGAGGATACTAAGGGTATACTTATAATTATACTATTGTATACGATACTATATATATGTAATATGAGTCTCAGACTCTCAGGCACCCGTATTAGGATAAGCCATATCATTATTCTCACATATATCATCATCCTTTCAACAATTCTCATATGTCATAGGACTCTTTAGATACAAAATGTAACGAAATATCATAGTATAAAAATAGTCGGAATAATTCAAGAATATTGTGTGATTTTCGAAATTTTTGTTTATTAGTATATAAAATTTCATAAGCCTCATGGAGATTCGATACTAAAAAAATCTCATTACAATTATTAATTTGTAAAGCAGATGGACAAGGCAGCTCTTTTGGAAAAAGTAGTAGAGCAAGTTAAGGATCTAAAGAGAAAAGCATCAGAAATAAACAAATTCTTTACTATCCCTACAGAAAGTGATGACATAACTATTGACTGCCACACAGAAACTATGCAAGAAAAAGACAGATTTCCAAGTACAATTATTGATCATGATCACAAAGAAAATCATCCCAACAACAACAACATAGTGTTGATTAAGGCCACATTTTGCTGCGAAGATCGGACCGACTTAATTCCGGAGCTAATACGGGCACTCAAAGACCTCAAATTGACCATAATTGGAGCTGAAATTGGTTGTTTAGGAGGAAGAATGAAAAGTATTCTATTACTTTACTACAGATTAGATGTTAATGATGGTGATAATCATGGTGTTTGTACTGTTAGTGCAATTAAACAGTCTATTATGAGTGTTTTGACTAGAGTTGTATCATGGTCTAGTGCTAGTACGTCCAATTTTCGTGTCACAAGCAAGAGGCAACGCTTCTTTTTCTCCTCTTAATTAGTATAGATTTTTATGTTATTGATCTTTACATATAGTGGATGTATGAAATAATTAATCATATCTTGTGAAGTCCAACTCTCGTTGGAATGATAGCATTTATAGATCATGACTTTCCTAAAGTTTGGCAATGTGGATTTCATTCATACTCTCTTATAGGGTCTTAATACAACATACTTCGAGTCACTTCTTAATTCTAATAAAAATGGTGCATGCTTTATGGAGCATAATTTATGATGCACAAATAATCTACTACTAGCAAATAATAAATTAATAATATCAATTAAAAATGTTAAAAGTAGGTATTTTGTAAGGAGGCCTCTCTTCGCACGAGTAGCCAAGTAAAGTTTCCCTACTTTGCTATGTATGGGGAAGTGATACTTGTTTTAATTTCATATGCTATCAGTAACAAATCTTACAAAGATTACTTAAATAAAGGTCGTATTCATCAGCAAAAATGATTAGATTTAGAAAGGCTTAAATAATACTACTCTGTCTTTTCTTTTTGGATGCTAACATTTAATTATTTCAATTCATTCACTAAAAAGGCAAATGTTACATTTAAAAAAACAGAGGAAGTATTGAACGGCCTATATATAGAGTCTTAGCGTGCAAAAATCGGTTGTAGTAGAATTAGAAGCTGGTAAGTGTTTGGGGTGTTAAGTGAAGCAATGCCTCCCACATGTTCCTTTATAGCGCAACCACAAACTTACTATGACTTGTTTACTCTTTACCTACCTTAATTTCTATCATTCACCTTGGTTACAACGTACAATCATACCATCAAAAAGGTATTGAAATTATATACCTACCTTTAACTAATCATCTAGAGCTGAAGAAAATCCCAAGATATCTGCCCCTAACCATATCATCAAATACATTAAAGGCATTCCGTTACCTTCTGCCTCCCTCTCTGATGAACCTATTTGGGGCCCTAGTCCTTCAGGACTATTCACAGTTAAGTCCGCTACTTGGCTGGCTCATAACCTCCCACCTAGCAAGGAAAAATGGCCTCACCGTTGGATTTGGAATCTCGATATCCCGCCTAAGCTAAAGATTTTTCTATGGCAGATCTACCATAATAGTCTTGGGGTTCGTGCAACCCTTGCAAAAAGAAATATCATCCCTTTTAGTCACTGCGCCCTTTGTGCTACCCAAGAGGAATCCATAGATCACATCTTTGGACATTGTTCTAAGCTCCTCCCCCTTTGGCAGCTTAAAGAACTTAATGATTGGTTGCCTTATTCCTTTACTAGTGCTACTTTTTTAGATACTTTCTCTACTATTAAAAAGAATAAAAGCTACGCTTCTAAATTTGTCTTCCTAATTTGGAGTATTTGGAAAGAAAGAAATAATATCATCTTTCATAACGACTCGCTTAATATTCATAGGATTCTTCATAAAGTAAAATTTCTTTTCTCAGAATGGAGTCTTAGGAATGCAATTGATTACTGCAATTCCTCTGGCTCCCCGTTTTTCCACTCTTCTCTCAATCCCTCCACTCCCAAGTACCCTTCTTCAATCTTGGTGGCTTGGGAGCCTCCATCATCTCCATTTTTCAAACTCAACTTCGACGGCTCTGTTCGTGATTCTTCAGCAGCAGCAGGGTTTATCATCAGAGATTCCGACGCCAACCTAGTCAAAGCCGCCGCCTTAAACCTTGGTACATCTTCAGTCTCGGTGGCAGAAGCTACAGCCCTTCAGCATGAGTCCGGCTAGCTATTACTCATCTCCACATCGAAGGAGATAACCTCATGGTTATCAACTCCATCAAAGGCATCTGGTCCCCCCCTTGGCAGATCGCCCACATCATTCAGGATATCCACACTTCTCTCCGCTCCTTTTCTTCTTGGACTATTCGACATGTCTACCGGGAAGTAAATAAAGCAGCAGATTGAATTGCCAATGTTGGCCACCTCATAGATTCTAGTTTTTGTATTGAAAATTGTACTCATTCAGCTCTTCATTCAATCCTTGTAAACGATAAGGTTGGAGCTCCCCTCGTGCGGAGGGTCTCCTAACCTTCTTTTTCCTTACCTTTTAAAAAAAAAAAAAAAACTAATCATCTAGAAGTATTTATTTACACAAAATGTTGTATGCATCCGGTAAACAATAAGTACTATTATTGCATATCATATAAACATATACCTACATTTATATAAGTTATTATTTTATTGTTAGGGTAACCGTGTATACCTTTTAAGTTACTTTTTTAAAAGAACTCCTTAAACACATAAAATGATAATTCGAATATGATCAAATGAGAACGTTGTATTACCATAAACAAAACAAATTTATTTATTTGTATTTGCCAAGTGACGCCTGTAAAGAGAACATTAGAATAACCAATTTATGACGCACCATATCAATATTTGTCTTTATCCAAATAAAAACCACGAATAAAAATAATGATTTTAATTATAGGGAAATTATATGAGGTAACCTTGACACTTAAACCTTTTTCAAGAAGAATTATCACATTTGCATCCTTGTCTCTGGTAATCTTAGACTTGTAAAACGTCATTAAAATCTATTAAATGACTACTGGTGTTTAGCTATAGATATTAGTTTTTGAGGTAAAAGTAGCTTTTAGAGTAACTTTTGAAGATTGAATATAAGTTTATTTTTGTTATTTTCCAAAACAGACAGCTAGTTTTGCTGAACACTAACTATCATAAAAGCAATTCTCACATTCAAACTCTAACAACTAATATCTTACGGCTAACAGCTAACAACTACCACAACAACTACTTTCGTCGGACAAACCAATTAGCGTTACTTCATACAAATCAACTTTTGATTTGTACAAGTACAAATCGTAAGTTCGCCAGTTTTTGCTATATGCTATTCAAGATGGAACGATCAATCCTTCTCATGTGCCTACTAATGGTCAATTGGCCGATATTATTACAAAGGCATTAGGCAAACAATAGTTTGATTTTCTTCTCTCCAAGTTGGGCATTTGTGATTTGCATACTCCAACTTGAGAGGGAGTATTGGGATTATTTATTTATTAATGTACAGTGTGCTTATATATGTTATTTAGTAATGTAATTAGCAAGCCCAAGTATAACATTAGGTTTTAATTTTATAACTTGTAAAAATGAATAAGACTACGTAGTCACTAATCAACTCTTTTTAAGTGACTTACAAATTTCATATAACAGAGTAGTTGATGAAACCGTCTTTATTACACTCAACCTGTCCATGATCATCATTCATCACATACAAAAATTTCATATAAAATGTTACATTTTCCAACCCAAAACACGACTACACAAGTCAGCTTCACATTCACGTTTACCAAAGATTTAAGTAAAGATTAACATTCGATTGTCGATAAAAATACATAACCATAATATATCAATATTCACATAATATCAATCAAAAATTAGATTCAACCAATAATATAAATACAAAAATATATTTAAAAAGGTGTCGATTTAATGGGATAAAACTTATAAAAGATGAGATATAGAGAGAGTCTCTAACTGCCATACTTTCGGAGTTTGGTGAAAGCAGCCGTTGAATAGAGTAACGTATTTTATTAAGGAATTTCAAAGAAAAATGAAGTTTTAACCAACCCATCAAATTTGCCGTTAATACTCGATTAAATTCAGTTACACCAATTAAAATATAAACTCCCCCACACCAACAGCATGGCAGTTATAACTCCCTTTTTCTACCATCTATCTCTCTTTCTCTCTCCTACTTGTATAAATACCTCTCCTCATTTTCTCTCTTCTTCCCCCAAAAAAAAAAACCCTTTATTTTTTATGCGGAGAAAAAGAACCTTAAGTTACCCTCCTTAATCCGAAGAAAAACCCTTTCATAAAACTTTCATTATATTCATCCCATCAACCAATGGGAACACAGAACGAGGCACAAAACGGCGTCGTAAAGGATCGGGTGAAGGGATCATGGACCCCACAAGAGGATGCAACGTTGATTAAACTAGTGGATCAACATGGGCCGAGGAATTGGACTTTGATTAGTGAAGGTATTCCAGGGAGGTCAGGTAAATCTTGTAGATTAAGATGGTGTAATCAGCTGAGTCCAGATGTACAACATAGGCCTTTTAGCCCATCAGAGGATAAGATTATAATTCAGGCCCATAAGGCCCATGGTAATAGATGGGCCGTAATTGCGAAACTTCTTTCGGGCCGGACGGATAATGTAATTAAGAATCATTGGAATAGTACTTTACGTAGGAAGCGGGCCCAAGAAGTGGGGACCGAGTTGCGTGAGTGGAAGCGGCAGCGAGTTGACTCGGTGTCGTCCGAGTCGAACTCGGGGGTGGGTGTGGTGTTGGAGCAGGAGGAGGATGGTGGGTTTGAGGGATCAGAGGGTGTAGAAACACTTTTGACGTTGTTGCCACCTGGCAAGAGCGTGATCATGCCACGTGGAGGGGAGGGAGAAGAGGAGGATCAGGTGAGGAAGGGTTTAGGAAAGGATGAGAAAATGAGTGATCAGATGATTAGATGTACGGTGGGAAGAGAGGACACGTGTTGGATTAATTTGATGCAAAGTATGATAGCTGAAGAGGTTAAGAATTATATGGATCGCCTTGTTCTTAATGGTGATGGTATTGGGCCTAAATCAGATTCTCAAGCCCATCATAAGTAAATATTTTTACATAATTTTTTTTTTCATTTTACTTTTGGTTTTTTATTTTCTTTTGCAGCATATTTGGAAAAGAATGTAGAGTTACTGTTTATGGGAGAAAGAAATAATATAATATAAACAGAAGAAGTTAGTTATTTTTCGTAATGGTGAATATGTGAGGAATGGTATTTTAGTTTAATTGTAAATTAGGAAGTAAGAATGCTTTACATTGGACAATTCATTTTAGGATAGAGAGATTATCAAGTGTAGCCTGGCCCGCTTGGATGATGTTTTACGGCTAGTGTAAATTTACAGTAAGCTCAATGCAAATGCAAATTTACATGACAACATACTAGAAAGACTTCAGTAAATTATAAAAGCCTTCTCATCCATCATAATAATGTTCAATTTAAACCTGTTTTGACTTGTTTTCATAAAATATAAATTGTAATGAGTTTCAGTAGATTATAAAAATATACATGTATGGGAATAATAATGACGCCAAATAAAGCGTTCTATATTCCCCATTACTTTAATAATAATATACCGGCCCAATACGAGTGTGATCATTCCTCTATTAGGAATAACTCGTTATATGGCCCATAGGCGCTAAGCGGCTCATTTACTCCGTTTAACCTAACAAGTCACCATTATAAATACCCAACTAAGGGTAAAGGTAAAGGGATCTCTCTTCACTCTCTACAAATTACCCTACTTTCTCTATGATATTTATCCATCTTTGCAGTGACTGCTTGAGCGTCGGAGGCTCCGCCATGGGGACCCCACCCCATGTTTGGAGTTCATCTTGCAGACACATCTTACCGGCGAGGTTCAAGGACGGTTATACATGGCTGCTTTGCAATATTAGGTACCCACTTGTTCAATACCGAAACAATTGGCTCTAGAAGGAGGGGCAATAATTAACTATTGCTCTGGAACCTCACGGAGAAATAACAGTAGAGATTGGTGGACGATGATACGTTGAATACATGCTCATCTATGGGAAATTCTCACGCTAGTAATTAATTACAGTTTTTACTACTCATAATAAACTACTCTAAAAATTGAAAACTTGGGAACCATCGATAATCATCACCATGATTAGTGAAATCTGGAGTCGTTCCCACGGCAAGCAAGAGAAATATGTAGCATCAGGTATATATTGGGTTCATTATTTTATCAAAATTCCCGATTACCCATTGAAATTGGATAGAAATCCATGGGAAATTTTGGCAAAAGCGGAGCTTTTCACCTTCTACACAAACAAGTAAGGAGTATCTTTTTATCTGCTTGGCTTCGCTATTTCATCATGATTTCGAGATGATTTATTGCTTCAAGTTTTAAAAAAAAAAAGAAAAGAAGAGAGGCATAGCAACAACAAACTTCGTTTGATTTTCAATGGCTTCACTCAAGAGCAAGAATCAGTTACTTCACAAACAAAGAGAAAGAATCAGAACCTTCCCAAACAGAGGGCAATAATTCAATGAAAAGATAAGTTCTCTATCTTTGCCATAATTGTTGATATACAATTTAGAACTTGAAATTGTACGCAATGACTTGAATATTTGTCTGCCTTGGTTGAGATCAATGTATGTTTACATCAAATGAATACACCTTTATCAGTTTGGGGTTAGATTAATCAATGAATGTTATGTAGGCAAGCAAATATCAATAACGCACATAAAGTGTTTGACAATATGCTTCAATGAAATCAGAACATCAAGTTGTCTTTCAATGAAATCAGAACATCAAGCTAGTGCTATACGTGCCTCAGTCACCCCACTATTCTATTGAAATCAATATGGTATTAATGTGATAGGATGACTTGAGTTCACCTACTATTCTATTGAATAAGAATCACTAAACCAGGACACATTGGTCTCTAGGAATTCCAATCACAACATATTGAATTTCAATCTAACATTAATTTTCTTATATATCATTATTATTTGATGGGATCAAGCATTTACTTGGACCTGGTAGTATTATTATCTGTTTGCACACTAATCATTCGACAAACTGCTAAGGAGAAATTCATTTGCTATTTAGGCACCCATGATTAGTGCACTATCTAAGCAATTATGTGTCTCCAGGAGCAAATGCATTCAGAAATATGTGAACAGCAAGCCAGGGAAGTTTCATTATTTTACTCGGTTTTTGTTTGGACTATGTGTGCTACAAGTTTCATCTACTTGGAGTTACTCAATTTAATCTAGCATAATTAAAGCTGAGGAAAAGACCTGCATCCCTCTTATGGCAGCTTGTAGCTGAGCAGATCCATCAATCATGGCTTACAGACCTTGCTGCAGACCACACCTCACATACCCCATATGCCAGACTATGTCTCAGTAAACTCATGTGCAGACCATGATGGGCAGACTCCACTTCTTTTAGCAAAAAAGTAAGGGGGAGGTTGCAATCACAAGGTGAAACCAACTCAATTTCGCCAAACATCTCTTCATCTTCAGCAATAAGCTAAGTATTTTTATCCTTACAAGTAAACAAATTATCACCTTCTATCTTCATGAATTGATAAATACTGTGTGTTACATGCTTTGATTGTGATCATTATCTGAATTTAGGCTTAAGTTTACCAATGTAATGTACACAAGCACATATCAGTTGCACTCAAAGTATTTGACAAAATGCCTCATTGAAGTCAGAATGTTAGATGCTCTTTTTCCCCCTTATTGAGCTAATGTTGTGCACTCTGAGTGCTTGATAGAATGTATTGAGTTTTACAGCTATACAATGCTATCATTATGTGATCATGATTGTTGTACTCTTACAAGCAAATACCAGATTCAGGTAGAAACTCCAACTAATTGGGTCATCTGCCCAACTGCTCTCGAAACGAGACCTTAATCGTGGACAAGAATCAAGTGGAAGAAAATATTTTCAGAACATGGCTTGCGTACCTTATGGCAGACCTCATTTGGAGAGTTGACTCACGGATTCTGAATAGTGGAGTTATAATGCCAATGTGCAAAGGCACCTCCCACACATTTGTATCTTCTCTTTTGAGTTCAAGACTCACAGACTATAATGCTCTTTATTTGGGCAAATCATGTTGAACTGAGTATATTGGGGACATCCAACAACAGAGTCGAAGTTGCAAGATCAAGAGTTAGTCACTAACAAGGCTGAACTTAGAAGCTTCCATTTGCACACTCATGAAGCTCTTTATTTGAGCAGATGTGCACACTCATGAAGCTCTTTATTTGAGCAGATGTATATATCACCGAGTGATTGTCATCATTTGAGCTATATCTGCACATTTACGAAATAAAGGCAAACATGCATATTTCATGAATCTGGAGATCTCAGGGGACCAGATCTGATCTCTTCACTCTATCAGATGAAAAATAAGCTCCTACTCACAGCGCACTCTAAATGCTCAAACAAAATGCTTGAAAGTAGTCTGACACCGTCGGGAAGAGCCACTTATTTTAATAAGATGAACATCTTCTTAATATTTCAGATATTTTTATTAGTATGTTTTTGGTTCATCTCAACTAACGATATGTGCATTAACAACTAATCGTCTAAGAGAAACTAAAGCGAATCAAGACAAAGTTCCTTGACGGTCAATGACCTACGTGGATCTGCCATCAAGAGAAACTAAAGCGAAGCAAGACAAAGTTCCTTGACGGTCAATGACCTACGTGGATATGCCGTCAAGAGAAACTAAAAATCTGCAAGAGAAGTTCCCTGACGGTCAATGACCTATGTGGATCTGTCGTTAGGTGAAACCAAACAGACATGAGACTTGGTGTTGGTCAATGACCTATTTGGATCTGCCAACGCAAGTGATGTTCCCTGTCGGTCAATGACCTTCTTGGATCTGCTTACAGGAAACGGTCTCTACAGCTCCCTTGCTGGTCAATGACCTGATACGGATCTGCCGGCAAAAAAGAGTGTACCGGGGCTAATCCCACCCCTAACCGGTCAACGACTTAAGTTAATCCGTCGTTGAGTGAGAAGCATAATATACATATTATTTGTCTGAAATTCCACAGACATTCACAGAGGATGGTGCATGCAAACCTTAGTCGAGCACACTTGTCTTGTATACATGTAGACCTCCAAATGCAGAACAAGAGATATTATCAAGCTCATGATTTCTTGAAGCTATGCTCTTTATTTGAGCTCGAGTATGGCCTATGTATTTCAATAAAGCAGATCACAGACTCAACTTCTCCCATTAGAGGAGCAGAGCTAAGTCCTTCTTCCTATATCATTTATGTGAGCACAATTTATGTCTCATTGTGAAATTGTCTGCATTGCTCAAGCTTTGTCTTATAAATTATTGTTCAATGCATTAAAGTGGCCAAATTTAAATTGGGCATAAGTAGAGGTCTAAAATTGACACAAACTACCCAATGAACATGACTTTATTTCATTAAAGGAGCATACATACACAAAACATATGCATTAAATGACTTTATTTCTCATGTTCATAGCAAATTTTATGAATGTCAGACCATACTACTATTAATCCGACTCAAACTCAACTTAAGAGTAAGGGGCTAGTAAGTATGTCATAATATCTGGATAAAGTCATATAAACTCATACAAATGTTACCTCATGAAAAAAATATTGATGTCACTCTTAAGCTGACACAACTCAAGAGTGGGGGCTAGCGAGTATAAATCATCAGAAAAACGTTTGAGTGTTAATTGCTCAAAATGATCATAGAAATGTAAAGTTAACAAAGTGACCCAGTTGTTAATTGTCTTTTCTTTCAAGCTAAAAGGAATCTGTCAACTTCCGACAAAGATCCATGTACTGCTGGCCGATTAGCAACTTGTGATTCGAAAAGTAGCAAGTGCAACGGTACAAGCTCGGCACCATGTATTGTCAGCTGACTGATTAGCAACTTGTGACTCAAAAAGAAACCAATGCAACGGTACAAACTCGACATTATCTTTGTAACACTGATTGCCGAGATTGTAATATATTATAAAGTCTCTAGGCACATTCTATAGCTAAATTATAAAGCATCCAGCTCAAGTTCAATCTCCAATTGAGCTTAGACCTGTGGGGCTAGTTGTATGGGAATAATAATGACGCCAAATAGAGCGTTCTATATTCCCCATTACTTTAATAATAATATACCGGCCCAATACGAGTGTGATCATTCCTCTATTAGGAATAACTCGTTATATGGCCCATAGGCGCTAAGCGGCTCATTTACTCCGTTTAACCTAACAAGTCACCATTATAAATACCCAACTAAGAGTAAAGGTAAAGGGATCTCTCTTCACTCTCTACAAATTACCCTACTTTCTCTATGATATTTATCCATCTTTGCAGTCGACTGAGCGTCGGAGAGCTCCGCCATGGGGACCCCACCCCATGTTTGGAGTTCATCTTGCAGGCACATCTTACCGGCGAGGTTCAAGGACGGTTATACATGGCTGTCTTGCAATATTAGGTACCCTCTTGTTCAATACCGAAACAATACATAAAAATCTTCTCACGTTAATATCAACTAGTGTCAATCACTCAATCTTCTCGATCTTCTCATTATAATATTAATTATGGGATTATTTTATAGTAATAACAAATGTAACAGATAATTCACTAGAAAAACAAATAACAATCGTAACAAATGCCTAATTAAAACGATAATTACTATGCGGTAGGTAGAAAGAAATTTGGATTTGGAAAATAGTTACAATAACAAAACAAAACAAAAACAGCATATAAAACAAGTGAGGCACCCGCATAAATTGAAATAGAATCAGTTCCTATGTATGAGCATAATCGCTCTAACGGAGTGGATGAAGAAGTCATTGATCATATTATACCTCACCATGAAAATGATGATTCGTTGCTGGAGAGTATGGAGTCTAACTCTGGAAGTGACATTATGGAGGAAGAAGTCAGTAGGCCCCAGATGGTTCATAAGAGATCGGTTGATTTATTTAGTCTTCCAATTAGTGGATGTACCGCATCAGCCTCCCAGGAAAATCATAGTCGACGCCTTAGAAATGTAGTAATAGAAAGGAAATCCCAACCTCGAAAAGTGAAGTCCCTACGAATTCCAAAGGCCTGTCGCAAGAAAAATTTCTATTTCCTTGCTCATTTTGATCGGAATGCCAGATTATGTGCCGGAATGAAGAGGAAAGCTGGTTATAGTGCAAATATTGCCCAAAGCCCAAGGAAAAAATCTACTTCAAGTTGTTGTATTGGTAGTGTTGCTTGTAGTGCTAGCATTGAGTCAGATGGTAATAATGTCTCAAGTTCTTGTATGGAACCTGTTAGTATTAGTTCTAAGGATGATGTTGTGAGTTTATGTCTTAGGTGTCCTAAAAATAAAGGAAGCCCATACCTTAGCTGTAGGAGATACAAAAAGGGGCTTACTTGTAATGTAATGTTTTTTTATGCTAATGTATGCTCTTGTTGTCAACAAAAAAAAAATATGTTTCCCTGATAAAATTCACAATTCGCTGTATTTCAACTTTCTCGCACTATTCAGATGTTCCAATTTCAAGCTTTTTTTAACCCAATATGTATAAACAAATATATAATGCAACTTATTGTTAAATCTGCCTCAATGTACAATTATAAGTAAACCTACAAAAGTAAAAGTATTAGTGGTTAAAATTGTGTATTAACAAGTGCCAAAATCTTGCAATTTTTGAAGATCTGAGGTAATTTGGCTTCAATAAACCATAAAAGCAATACAAAACTACAATAAGCAGGAACAAATTCAAATTGAAATAAATTCCAACTTCTGTCTTCTTTCACTAGAATACAACACATTGACAGTTTGACACTGAACACATCCTAATACCCTGCCACAAAAATCCGTTTTAGGCAACTCCATATAAAATCCTGATGGATCAAAATGTTAACGAGAAGCAAAAGAGCAACAACTACATATCACAGCCTCACAGGTCAGAAAAAATTTGCTACAATGTACTACCTCCGTTTCATATTAATCTACACACTTACACTTTTTACGCATGCCGATGCACTACTTTGAGCCTTTATATTTCTAATTTTGTATTTGTAAAAAATATAAAAAGTCGATATTCTAAAACTACATATCGAGACGACTCAAACAAGACCCCACATGACTATATATTCTCTTAACCATAATTCACAAACGATACCAAAGGGAAATTTGTGAATAGTGTCAAAAGTGTAAGTGTGTAGATTAATATGAAACGGAGGTAGTAATCAGTTGTACAGGATCATCAGAATCTAAATGCATTTTCAAATAAACTGGTTATGAACCTCCAAACCCAGAAAATTCTTTCGTAGTTAACAAAAGAAACCTATCAAGTTCACAACTCCATGATACATCAAAGCCCTCAGCTACAACTAATGATTCAAAGCTAAAAACACTACAATATAACAAAACTACTAACAACGTTGATCGCCCGCATGATTGTAAA
Organism: Beta corolliflora; assembly: GCA_947648045.1. Taxonomy (NCBI): domain Eukaryota; kingdom Viridiplantae; phylum Streptophyta; class Magnoliopsida; order Caryophyllales; family Amaranthaceae; genus Beta; species Beta corolliflora. The sequence continues at coordinate 273,291 of CANSZD010000824.1, forward strand.
ACACACACTTTTAAGTTTTGGAAGTTGTGAATTGAGAATGTCAAAACTCCCTCAAACACTATTCAAAGTAAATAGTGTTTTAAAGACTCGATTATAACTAATGAACTTGCAAATTCATTGTTCACACTCGTTACAGATTAGTTCTGTTACCAAGCAAGGGTTCCAAAGAGTAGCCAGTAACACTTTCAGTAAACAAAACTAGAATCATAATTCTCCCTAAAATAAATGAAAGAATTCATACCAATTACCATCAAACATACAATCCTATGACAAAATACAACACAATTCCACACTCATTCATCTATCATCTGCATCTCCAGCTACAACTCAATGAGCAACCCTTACTATTCACAGGAAACTCCATGATCAGGTGAAAATAAACCAAAATATATCAATCAAACTAGGAAACTTCAGCTACTTTAATGAACATAGCAAATGCGATAAACTCCAGCCCTAAATTAGCATACAAGTTCCTCGAATCTTTTACAATTGCGATGTTTCGACTCTCACGCTTGCCAACACAAAACTTCCCTATCAGCTAATTACTAATGCTAAACGATTATTCTAGTTAATGTATCTAGAATGGTTCATCATTCATATAGCTTCAATAAAATAAACAATCACTATGCAAAGTTTACCAGCATCGAAGATCTTACAATCAAACTACTAAATTAGCTATAAAACAAAAGACTGCAGCAATCAACAACACATCGATTCGAAAATTTGATATCGATGATTTCCATATCAAACAAAAAGCAAAGAAATTCAAAATCATGTAAATAACTCGAGTAAAATTACTCCAAAATTCATGTTTTATCAAATTGTATCGATTACACACAAATATCAAAGCCTAACACACTTCGAAAGCCATGAAAATAGCAAACGATTGACGAACTAAGATTAAACAAAACAACGGAGAAAGCTAAACGTAACCATAACAGTTGAAGATCTTCATTCTACTTAGATCTTTGTCTCATCTTTCGGCGCTTCCTCTTCAACCTCCTCATACGCTTCTTCTTCCACTGCAAACATCAAATTTCAAATATTATAAATCAAATTCATCAAATTTATTCATGAAAATTTAGATTTAACTATATAATCGAAGAAAATAAAGAGATTATGTAACTATGTAAGTAAGATTTACCTTGGCTCTCATGGTGAGATGATGAAAAACGACGGCAAACTCAAAACCCTAATTAACAGATGATGTTTAGGAGAGAGAAAAAGAGGGTTTGATTGGAAACGGAAGAAAGAGAGGGTTTTGTGATAATATATAGTGAAACCCTACTGAAGTCTCTATTTTTGGGCTTGTGGAAAAGATTGGTTTTGTTTGGATTGGGCCTTTCTATTAGATTTAGAGGTTGTCGTTAATTCTCCAAAGAAGGAGATTGGGCTGTTGACTTTACAGAAATTGTTTTCTGTTTTCTGTTTTCTATTTTCCAAGTTTTCTGTTTTCGGCTCTCCCATTGTTTGTCTATTGTTAGTCAAAATTTAGGGTATTTCTTCTCGACTTATTAAAATAAGTTTCAGTAAAGATAAGTCAAGTTCAGCAAAAAAATAAGTTGATTACAGTAAATATAAGTTTCAGCTAAGCAAAAAAATAAATTAAGTTCATCAAAAATAAATTAAGTTTAGCAAAAAAAAAAGTTAAGTTCAGTTTAGATAAGTTAAGTTTAGGAAAAATATGTTTAAGAGAAAGCAATGTATGATATAGACTCAGCAATAGCAACAGTTATGATCCCAATATAGTATGTCATTTATATCATACATCCGGGTGTGTCATGTACTTAAAGCTTTTTTTTTCTCGTTTCTTATTTGTAGAGTTTTGAATAAGCAATTAGTTGTTGTCCCAGGCGAAGCCCCGGGTCATTGCGTATAATTCGTTTATTACTTTTTTATGAAATTAATTGAATTACATGCCCCTATATCAGCATATATATTTAAATGACACTTGACGACCTTCAATGCTTCATAATTTTCAATTAGTATTAAGTACTGGGTTCATAATAAATTTATTGTGATATCATTCACTTTTCGCAAAATGGGTCACTCTTTTAAGTCAAAATGAGTCATTTTTAAACAAAGAATAGTTGTTTACCTTAAATGAGTCACTTGTATATAAGTAAAAGTGAACCATTTAGGATAAAAGGTTACTGATGTCTAAAGGGTAACTTTTTATATTAAATAGATCATTCCTATATAAGTTTATAAGTGTCTATATATTTAAGACAAATAGTTACCCGCGCACAAACTCATATCATACAATGGATCGGTCTTTCATATTAGTTGATTCGACAAAACAAAGTTTGTAATATCATTTTTCAAGTCATAAAGACACGTTCCATTTCCGTTCCTACCTATAATTGATTGAAATTAACTACAATATATATTTTCTCAAATTTTTCCTTCAGATAGGTAATACTTTGTTTTTTTATTTTGTAAAATGTTTGGTGGGCCCATTAGAGATTTTTATAATGCAAAGAAAAGTTGATTTGATGTTTTATTATCACTATTATGGTAAACGGAAATTTGATAGGTAATATATAACTTGTAACACGAGGATATATCAACATATTACTCGTTTACTTATTTACTTGATAGGTCAATTAATGTAGGAGTCGAATTTGTGTGTCTACTTAAGAAGCATAATTACTTCTACTTACAATAAAAATCAATGTGAGCTTGTAGATTAGTTGGTTAGAGTATTTGTATCTCAAAGGAGAGGTTGTGGGTTCGAGTCTTAACACACACATTTTTATTGTTTAATTTATGTCAATTGCTTGGGAGGGGGGAGAACATGTGACAGCATGACAATTGTTTGCTTTGGGTTTTAGATATATATATAGATAAATGAGGATAATAAAATAGTCTCTAGTGCTATCATTTTATAAAATATATTGTTTAGGACCCGTTTGGTATTACCGTGGTTTTCTGTTTTTTTTTTTTTCAAAGTCATGTGATATATGTCCTATAATGAATAAAAAATTAGTCAAATTTATTGGAAACATGATGATTTTGAAAACTGACAACTAAAAGGTGAAAACCACTTTTTCTGATTTCCTGTTTTCGGTTTTTAGTTTTCAAAAAAACTGAAAATTGAAAACAAAAAACGATAACGAACGGGCCTTTAGTTTTTGATTTGGGGCCCTTAGTGGTGTTGGGGATAAGTTGCATTTATTTCCTCTTGGAAACCTGATTTTCTTCACTTTGTTTATAGCTCTTTCTAGCGAAGTCATTTCTTGCCTCCCCCCATTATTCTAAAATCTCTAAATCCGACTTTTCTCCCCTACTTTAACGGTGTTTCGTTTAGTGGACATTTTCATATACCCAAACTATTGTAATGATTTTCTCTTATTATATACTCGCAAGATGCTCCCACTTAATTTCACCCTTTTTTTAGTTTCTTATTAATTTCATATTATATCTCGCAAGATTCTCCCACTTTAATAATTTAATGTTATTATAGGAGATATATTTGTAGTAATTTATAGGTGAATATTACTTTTTCAGGGGAGGTGAATCTTAGGGTTTGTTCTCCCCAACTTATTTTCAGTTCAGTTCAGTTGTAATCAGTTCAGTGCAGTTTTTAATTTATTATCATTACTATTAGTTATAATTTAATTCAGTTCAGTTCCGTTGCAATCAGTTCAGTTCCGTTGCAATCAGTTCAGTTCCGTTGCATTCAGTTCAGTTCAGTTACAATCAGTTCAGTTCAATTCAGTTGTTTTATGCCGAAAAGAACAGACATTTAGCTTTCGGATTTAAGCATTTGCGTCTTGTGGACCTATTGTAAAAATATAAATAGTTGATAATGTCATTTCACGTTTAGCCTAGTGGGACAAAGTTAAAAGGACAAAAAATGTTGAAAAATCTGTTAGAAGATTCACCCAAATCCTCTTTTCCAAGTATAAACCCACACAAATCCATTATTTATTTGAAAATATTAATCTTCTACTATAGACTATTGTCTTTTTGTATCCAATTATTTCGTCTAAACCAGTGAATATTTGGTGACAATCATGAGATGCTAAACTAACATACCTATTTCCCAATGAGTTTTTGCCTTTCGTTCTTTGGCTAAACCGAACCAATTGAATTTTTCTGAACAGAATTGAAAGGATCTGAACTGAACTAAAAGGATCTGAACTGAATGAAAACTGTGAGAGGAAACTAACTGAACTGAACTGAATTGATCTGAACTAAACTGAATTGATATTAATTTAGTCCAAAAGAACATAGCCTTAATGATAAAATAGTTAAAGTTAAATTAGGAAAACCTCACATCTTATATAGTATTTCATTATAAATTTATCTTCTTTTTACCAACTCTGTACAGTTTCTCTTTAAAGGACAACTTCAATGAGAAATTTTAATTCAATTATTTTACTTTTAGCAACTCAAACTCAACTCAATCAAAAATCAAATCTGACACCCTTTAACTTGACTTGATCAACAACATAACTCAAACTCTTGTACAGTTATGTCGAGACGAAAACAATCTAACTCACACTCCACTCATTTGATTGACACCTCCAACTTTTTTTTCTTTTGCAATTAGTAGATAGCATTTTGCTGTAGCAAATTATACTAGTTAATTTCACGGGCTTATTATAGTATTACATATACTGTTAGCTTATGTGTCTATTGTTAGAAATAGTAATCTAGAAAAATCTAGTGTAAAAATCAAGATGAATTCTAGAGTTATCTAAATAAATATCTATTGTAATAAAGGCATATTATAAAAAAATCTAGGAATGAAGAATCTAGAATAATCTAGCATTAGATATTATTAGATCATATAAAATTAGTGTAGAATATTGTAGATTAAGTTATACCACTTCTATAAATATGTGTTAAGATTGTAAGTAGGAGTGTGGAAATATATGTACTTCCTACCATATTCATGAGCAAGAGCTTCTTATTAACCTTGCATATCACATATCATATGTATCTCCACCAAGTTTGTAACAAATTATTCCAATCAATTAAAATTCATAAATTACACATTTGGTCCATTAACCTTCCGCATGCGCCTGTCAAAAATTTCTATCATCTATCAACTAATAATGGTTTGCATAAAACTTTTTTTGATAATGTTAACTATGATCTTTATAATGAGATATATACTATATTACGTGCATATACTGTTAGCTTATGTGTCTATCAACTAATAATGGTTTGCATAAAACTTTTTTTGGTAATGTTAACAACTATGATATTTATAATGAAATATATACTATATTACGTATCAAGGATGTCTTGGCCTAGTGGTTAAGATTGAGGTGCTGTGAACAATAGGTCACAGGTTCGAATGAAACACTTGTGTCAAAAAGCTCTCACATAAATGAGAGAAGTGTTTCACTTATTTTGGAACGGATGAAGTACTATATTACGCAAAGTTTACTTAATTTGGGCTGTAAAGTTGTACTATTGTAAATCAACTCTTCCAAAAAATTGGGATGAAGGGCAAAATTTATTCAAAATAAGCAGATAACAAAATTTACTTGATACCAAACATGGAAAAAGAGCAATTCGATTGGTCAAATTTATAATATGCTTCCAAACCACTCAAAAAACTTATATTTTATCGACCATGCCGATATCTAACTATGACACTATGTCATATTCCTTGTAAACTTAAGTTGTTCAACAAAACAAAAAGAACGTAATTCCATAATCCAAAATTTCCACTTTTCAAAATGCATGGATTATGTCCGATTAAAAATCTTAGGATTATACGTCGTGGATTATGCAAAATTGAAAATCTTATGAGTGTGCTGTATGCGTCGGACAAAATTCGATATGAAGAAAAACTTATGAACTCTGTTAATCAGGTAAACTTTCCAAAAAAAGATAAACCCACTTGCTTCTTACAAGGGTTCTTTTGTAAAAGAAAAAATGGAAAAGGGATTCCCATTGCATGATTGATTATTCTAGTTTACTTTATCCATACTGCACTTATAATTTCCTCACTTCTACAAGCTACAAACGTGATGCATACAAGCATGTTATAGTGACATTAATACACCAAGCGTGAATTTTTAACTTAATTTGGTAATGAACAATCTAAGGTGTGTACTGTGTAGCATGTTATAGTGACATTAGTACACCAAACGTGAATTTTTAACTTAATTTGGTGATGAACATTCTAAGGTGTGTGTCTGATCACTTAATCGTACCATGATTATTGCAATTTACCGTTCTATTATCTAGAGCTGACAATCTCTCACACGGCCTAAAAGTCCGATCTGAAATACTAAAAAAAAAAACCAAACCTGTTCCGAGTACATTGTTATTGATATATTTTGACCATAACCGTAAATCGACCTGAAACCAAATCTGAATCCGACCCATCAACAACACTTGTGAGTTGGGACCAACAACAATTGTACCGGAAGTCCGGAACAAGCTGATCAAACAAGTTTCCTACCCAAATTATATCCAAACGTCATAATCATCTTATCCAACCATTCCGAAATTAATGTTTTTGAGTCCTAACTCAAGTCAACTTTGAAAAATCAATTCATTAAATGATCCTTTTACTCTGAATAACTGGATATGGCTAAGGTTATGGATAATGCTTCAAGTCTCTGATCTACAATTCAGCTCATATAAGCTGGGAAGTTAATTAAGCTGTTGTCGTACAAACTGTATAACCAGTGTTACCTAATTCCCTAATTCCCCCGCGAATTGCGAATTGAGAAAAGCGAAGTATGGTCGATTTTGGTTCATTTTTGGCCCATTTTGGGCGAATTGGCGAATTCAAAAGGCGAATTAAATAGCGAATTAGGTAACACTGTGTATAACTCTCTCTATTAAGGCCACGTTCTTTTTTACGAGGAGAAACTGAACTGAAATAAGTTGAATTACAGACAGTAACTGAATTGAACTGCGATGAACTGAAAATCAGGTAAAGCACATTAAAGTAAAGAATTCGAATTATTGAGAAAATTTGGTTATTCTCAATTTGGATTATACTAAATTATTAGATTTACAGCACAAAATCAACAACAAAAAATATTAAATATTAATATGAATAATATTCCCAAGTTAGGAATACAATTTTAATAGCTGAAAAATTGTCTGGTTCTCCATAAATATACAACCAAATAATTTCAAACAGCTTTTTTTTCACAATTATTAGATTTACAGCACAAAATCAACAACAAAAAATATTAAATATTAATATGATTAATATTCCCAAGTTAGGAATACAATTTTAATAGCTGAAAAATTGTCTGGTTCTCCATAAATATACAACCAAATAATTTCAAACAGTTTTTTTTCACAATTATTCCCATTTTACAAAATATTTCAAAAAAAAAAAAGAGAAAAATCCAACATCCACAGAATCCACAATTATGTGATCTGGGATAGCTTCAAAATCTTCCTCTCTTACCAACCCACAAAGAAAAAAAAAAGTGGGTGAAATTTTTAAAACAAATCTAATTAATTAAACTAAACCCAAAAAAAAAAAAAAAAAAAATCATACTGAAGGTATTATTACCGAGTCAGAACTCGGTGAGTCAACTCGGAGAGATAGTCTACAAAGTGGACAACTCGACTGAGTACTAAGCCAACGATCTACACAATCCGAGTGAAATCGGTGATCACACTTTGGCAAAACTTTAACTTTATCACCATCTTCAAAAACACCTAAACAAATACAACATTCCATTTCATCTTCTCTCCCAACAGATGACCGTTGGTGAAGAATTATCGGCATGGATTGCAAAACTGTTGGATCTAACCCTTTAACAACCGCCGTATTTGGTGGCGCGTGGGATGTTTGTGGTTGCGCGTGGGGGTAGTGCGCGTGGTGGGCGTGTCGGAAGCGGAAGTACCAACGCGCGTAGAGTAGTAAAAGAGTTACAAGGAGAATAATTGAGAAGAGAATGAAGAGGTAAAAAAGAGTTTGACCGTGGATTTGGAAGTTATGGTCGTCGAATTCTGAGTAATGCCAGTGAAGTAAACGAGAGTTTTCTTCGGTGGTGAGTTTTGAGAGGTGGTTTAATAGGCGGCGATTCATGATTGAGGAGAGAGAAAATGTGAAATGAGGAGAGAGAATGTGAGGGAGTGGGAGAAGAGAGTGAGGTTTTTTTTTTAAGGGTGTGTTTGGTTTTTTTGGGGTTTGACGAAATTGACGAAAATTATGAGACAGTTGTGAGTTTGTCTTGTTGGGTTGTTTATAGAGTTTGTAAGAAGGGAAAAAGATTAAAAAAAAAAAAAGTGGTGGGGTTGAGGGGGGGATTGTGGACACGTCGATGGTAGGGTAAAATGACTATTGTTGGATGTATTTATGGGAATTAATGGGGGAGTTTTTTTGGTTGATTGTGAGTGAATGATTTTGATGTATGTGAAAAGCAAAGTAGTTTTCGTAAAAAAAGGAAAGTAAAGTAGAGAGGAAATGTGGGAGTGGGGGGGATTTGGTTGTTGTTGGTGTTGTTATAGTAGTAGCTTATGGGTTAAGGTATGAGGATTGAGGGGTGTGTTGGTGGAGAAGAAAGGGAAAAGACTCTGAGGGTGTTTGGTTGAGAGAGATTTGGGGTAAAAAAAGAGGTTTAAGATGAGTATACAGGTTTGACTAGTCCAAAAACTCCAGCCGTGTTTAAGAATCGACTTTTTCATCGCAGGCTTTTCAATTTGGCCAAACAACCAAAAAAAAGTGTTTGGTTATTGACTTTTTGATTGGGTGAAAATGCGCTTTTTAAGCCAAAATGAAAAGCCGTCTCTGAAGCATTTTTGGATTGGGCTTTATTGTTTACCACAAACTTTCTAATAAACAAACCAACAACCACAATTAATTTTGTCAAACACTTTTGAAACAAATTTGCTGGCTTAATGTACCCAACTTAAAAGCCCAATACATACAATAACGCTCTCCCACCGGTCAAACAAGCCAACTAAAACTAGCCAACAACCAACAACCGATTGCCAAACAACTCCTCTAATGGGAGTGTTTGGTTGAGACTAGAGAGAGAGAGAGGGTTGAAAAAAAAGTTTGAGCCCAAAAGGCTAATTTTGAAAAAGCTACTAGTGGGAGCTTTTTCAAAGAGAGGTTTGTGAATTTCGTTGTGTAAACTAACGACTAATGACTAATATATCCTAAAGTTGATCAAATTTACTACCTTCTAAAAAAAAACTCCACCAATAAATTATTCCAATATATTTATTGGTCATTTCACCTAATAAAGTACCAATCAACCAATAGCTATCTACCAAACACTTTCACAAAAACAGCTAGTCAAACCAATTATTACAATTAGCTAACGCTCACAGCTAATGCAAACAATAACCGCTAACAACTAACCTCTATTTGCAAATTAATATGGTCTATCTAATTTAGGAAATTGGATATATTGGAAGAAGAATGTTTAATCCGTTGTTATATAATGTATGACTTTCATAAGTAATCTATCTTCTTTATAGGGTTGGTTAACGAAATTAATTAGGTGTTATTAAAAGTTTTGAAAGAATATTGTTTTAACGGTTTTTTCACCAAGTACCCCCGAGTTTTCAAAAAATTCACGTGGTACCCTCTATGTTTTCAAAATTCACCAGGTACCCCTAAGTTTAAAACTAATTCACGTGGTACCCTCAAATACCCTTAATGACTAACGGCGTTAACCGCCGTTAGTCATTAACCCTAATTTTCTACTTTAAACCGTAATTAACCTATAATTCTAACCCTAATCCTAACCCTTATCCTAATCCTAACCCTAAACCCTAAACCTAACCCTAACCACCCCTCCCCCCACCCTCCCACCACCCTTGCATCCTCCTCCACCCCAGCCCCACTCCCTCCCCCCCACCCTCCGCAGCCTCCCCCCCACCCCACTCCCGCGCCGTCACAACCCAAATGCAGTTCCCCCACCCCTCCCCACCATCGCGCCCCCGTTAATTTCGGAACAACCCCCTCCCCCACTTCGCACCCGTCACAACACCACCCCGAACAAGCTTAGTAACCCGAACAAGCCGCGAACAAGCCGAGTAACCCGAACAAGCCGCGACGGGGGGTAGGGGAGGGGTGGGATTCGGGCTCGTTACGAGGGGGGGGGGAGGGGCGGGGTTCGGGGCTCGCGACGAGGGGTTGGAGGAGGGGTGGGGTTCGCGCTCGCGACGGTGGGTGGGGCCGGGCTCGCGACGGGAGGCTGCGGCGGGGGTGGGGGTGGGGGGAGGGGCCGGCAGGGTGGGGGGTTGCTTGGGGTGGTGGGAGGGTGGGGGGGGGGGTTAGGGTTAGGTTTAGAAGTTAAGTTAGGGTTAGTTAGGTTTTAGGGTTTAATTAGGTTAATTTATATTTAATTAGGTTAATTAGGGTTTATTTAGGGGTTAATTGGGGTTAAGACTAACGGTGGTTAACGCCGTTAGTCATTAAGGGTATCTGAGTGTATTAGTTTGAAACCGAGGGTGCACTGCAGTGAATTTTGAAAACATGGAGGGTACCAGGGTGAATTTTTCAAAACTCGGGGGTATCAGGTGAAAAAATCGTTGTTTTAATGATCTATATCAAAGTGAATTTAATAATCCCTCCGTTCCTTATTGATATTTCTAGTTTGACTTGTACATTTGCTAATGCACATCTCTTATTCTAAATATCTGTAATTAAATATTTGTAAAAATAAAAAAAATTTGATATTAACAAAGTACTAATTGAGGTGAATCAAACAAAACCCCACATGACCATATTTTTTCTTATATATTGAAAAAAAAAATTAGAAAATTTTATGTTATTCCAAATAGTGCCAAGATTATAACTAGTAACATTAGTAAGAGACGGAGGGAGTATATACATATATACATGATAATGCTCATTCCTTCTTAGGTTTGTTTATCCAGTTTGACTTTAATTTATTGGACAAACTTCACATTTAATTTTATCAATATAGAAAAATAAATAATGTAATTATGTAGATCCTATTAGATTCTTCTCAATATGAGTTCTCAGTTGTTCATTCTTATAATTTCTAAAAGGATATATTGGTGTACACCGTGAAAGTCAAATTATATAAAATGATTTGAAACAAATTAAATGAGGTATATTTATAAATTTTACTGCAAAAGATTATCAATATTTATAAATTTTGACTTACAATAATAATGTTACAACAAACAACCTAATTGAAGAAGTACATTGTAGTTGTCAAGGCATGAGGGTTGGATGTTTGGTTGTGTTGCACATAAGACATAACACATAACAGTTAACACATTGAAATACTATTTATCGTCTACTTCTCATATCATCTTCTTTCCTATCTTTTTTGATACGAACCTTCTATTATTATTTCCTATCTCATTGTACTTTGTTCTCTTATCCTCTTCTTTCCTTTCTCATTGTAGTCACTATTCACGGCGACGGTTTTAATTGTAGATTATCTTGTATATCTAGTTGAACAAGTGGGATGGTAATGAGCCTTATTATTTCACTTTGGTTTAGATATTATATTATTGCATGTAAAAAAGAGGCAAGCTTATTATTTCACTTTTTAAAGGTTTGTTTGGACCACAATGAAATCAAAATCTAATCCCTCTATAGCCAATAACATGCCTCTCATATATATGCATTCCATATCTTCACTTTCTTTTTCAATTGATCGATTAGAGGCGAGGAGAGAAATGGATAATGATGAACTAATAAAAGACAATCTTGATATGAGAATTTAAGAGGGGTTGACAATTCAAAAGGAGGAGGTTTTAAAGTTCAAATGTTGTTTGGATAATTTAGTAAAAAGATTATTCTAATTTAAATAACTAGAGGTTTTAGGTCCGAGTCTTACAAATATCTGATACTGGTGTTGCGAGATGGTGGTGGTGATGGGTTGTGAAACTTCGTGTTGATATATGATTATAGAAGGCTTAAATTTTCAAACATGTCCCATATGAAAGAATAAGATCAGTTTGATGTTTAACATGTAGGTTACGTTACTAGGATCTTTCACCTATTGTTAATCAATTATTTCTAGGATCAAACCTCAAGGAGCTTGTATATAGTCAAATCTATACTAATATATTAAAAGGCGTTCCTAAGAGAAATTACGCCAGCGTGGTCTTATTCCTCAGAGTGTTTACTTTATGTAAAACACACATACAATAAAAAAAGAAATAGAAATGCATCTTATAAGATTGGATAAATTTCATGGAACTACCTTTTATAACAATTTTTTTTCAAAAAACTACCTTATAATTATTTTTTTCAAAAAACTACCTTATAAAACAAAACCCGTTTCAAACGACCACCACCGACAACATCCGTTAATTTTGACCAGTTAACCGCTCCTTTGACTATCACATGTTGGTCACGTGAGTTCGTTAAAACTCACGTGAGTCATGATCTTAGATTTGTATTGGATTATTTTAGGGTTGAAATTGAGTTTTTGTTAGTTTTAATGACTCACGTGACCATCATGTGATGGTCAAAGGAGGGGTTAACGGTCAAAATTAACGGATGTCGTCGGTGGTGGTCGTTTGAAACGGTTTTTGTTTTATAAGGTAGTTTTTTGAAAAAAAAAATTATAAGGTAGTTTTTTGAATTTTTTTTGTTATAAAAGGTAGTTCCATGAAATTTATCCTATAAGATTTGATCCCATGACCTCAAGCTTATACACTAAAGTCTTAACCACTAAACCAAGTAATGTTTGGTGTTATAATTATAAAGTAAAATTTTAATAAATAAAGATTATAATTATCCGGGGCATAGCCTGGGCCTAAAAACTAGTTCTCTTTTCATTATGAGTCATTGTGTTAATTAATTTGAGTCTTAGTATATATTTTTTTGTCAATTTCTCCCTACTACTAAGAGTTCATTTTTAGATTCTAACAAAAAAGCTAAGCAATTCTAAGTACCAATATGAGATTTTAAAGTACCGGCAAAAGATACTGTAATAACTCAAAAGGTTATGTTATATGAATAAACCTTTATAGAATACCAATGTACTGTACATGATTGAAACTAGAAAATGTTTAGTTTATATTACTAAATATTCCAATAATAATACTCGAGTAGTACCTACAATGTGTAATTAGTACAATTACTACATGTTAGAATCCAAAGTATTCCTTAATCGTTAATGTTTTAGCAAACCCCACTAGAGCCCTAGTATAGTCTTGTAGGTTGTTAGTTGTTACCCAACCTCATCGTAAGGTAAAAATAACCATCTATATCTTCAAATTAATACTTCTTTCGTTGTTTTAGATGCAACATTTGCCTTATTAATAAGTGTATTAAAATAATCAAATGTTGCATCTAAAAACAATGTAAGAGATCTCCAAGCACTCGAGAATATCCAAAACGGCGTTGTCATCATGAGGGGCCCATCTTGATATGAACTATCGTTTGTGAAATCGTTGCAACTTGTAAGGATGCGTGTAGTAGAACTAGAAGCGTTCTTGGATTCCCAGCATCGATCCTACTGTCTAGTAGTCTATTACTAGCAGCTCTTTCATGTGCTGATGTGCACAAAGAATTATTCTTGAGAAAACTATATTATTGCCATTGATGCCTCCTCATCCTCTTTTTTTTACTTGAACCTATCCCATAAACACATGTATGTAGATTTTGAGAAGAAAATACCTCTCTCAATATTGACAAGACGAGTCTTAAGAATTAAACGTATCCGTTTATATAATGCTTTAATTTGAGCATTTATAGTGACTAATGACTACTGATTAATAAAGCTTAGCTTTTAAAAATTTGGCAATCGACAATACAAGAAACTTAAAATAAACAAAAGGTGAAAATAACATAAAGTATTTAATTCGAAGACAGCGTATATTTGAGTCATGAGTGGAATTAACTAGACATCTATTTTTTTTTTCTTTTTTGACTAAAAAGACATGAACCGAACTGAATGGGAAATATTATTATTGGGTTGAAGAACACGTCAAAGGTGGGCCTTTAAGGGAATAGTTTGTTGATGGCCCTTTCTATGACAAAAAGGAAGGGAAAATGAAAATGGTTAGCTTATAGGTTAAGGGTATTGTATTCGAATAAAAATATTAAAAGTTTGTTAAAAGCAGTCCTAAGATTTATATACAAATACAATGTATATACGAGGTTGAGGTGCTGGAGTAGTGACATCGCTCCCCACCTCATATCCCTGAGGTCTAGGGATCAAACCTTATGAGACTCATTTGAGGATTTCCCCTTATCACCCCTTAAGTGAGTCCCCTTCATCTTACCTTTAAAAAAAAATACAATGTATATAGATAAAATACAAAATATAAGCCATCTAGCTCAGAATGATGGGGTTTTAAAACAAAAGCGTTCGCAAACATGTAATTTCAAGAACGAGCCATTTTAAACTTCATTAGCATGGAAATGGTTGAAATCTGGAAATGAGTACGAGATATCTTATATATGGGCCCATTTGAAATTACTGTCAGTTTCCAGTTTATGTTTTATAAATGTAAAAGTCATATAATATAAGGTTTATAATAAATTTAAAATTAGTCATACTTATATTAAGCATTTCAATTTGAAAATTGTCAATAGAAAACTGGAAGTATGTTTTCTGGTTTTTATATTCTTGTTTTTAGTTTTCATAAAAAATGAAGACTGAAAACAACCGAACAGGCCCAAATTTAAGATATTAGTTCTTCACAGGACTTAACATTTAATTATAAAAATTAATAGTACTCGTTGGGGTATTGTCAAATTTTTGAAATTAATATTTTATTTTTCAATATTATAAGAATATGTTAGATTCAATAAAAATAAATTTAGTTCATTAAATATAAGCATGTCTCGCAATAACAAGTTACATTATTTTTAAAAAAATAACAAATTTGTAGGCGCCCCGGGAACTTATAGTTTTCATTATTAATATTTTACTTTAAAATGATATCACCAAATATCATTTGGTTTGAGTAGTTAAGACTTTTAAGTATATAAACCTGAAGTCATATGATCAAATCCTGTAACGCATTTACTATTTATTTTTTGTTGTATATGGATCACATGTAGTAAAACAAAGTTTCTCGCAGTTCAGTTCAGTTACTCTCTGCATTTCAATTTCTCGCAGTTCGGTTCTCATGGTTCGGTTCGGTTGGTCTCACATTTCGGTTCGGTTCGGCAAGTTCGGTCAAAAGAAGCGGCTCTTAAGTATAGATATAGATTTTCAATATGAATAAGGGGCGAAGAAAGGGACCCAATTGTCAGAAACCTTTGCTAAGGAAAAAAAAAGCTTACACTTAACAAAGCTTGTTGGGCCCTTCAGAAAAAAAAAAAAGCTTGTTGGGGAAAAGGAAAAGAAAGGAGAAACATACTTTAATGGAGGTATGGAGAAAGGAATAAAATGTTAATGATTCATTATTGTCTTGTTGTTAGAAAGATGATCTGGAAAGGTTGAAGATCTACGTGTGTTTTATAATGCTTCATTTTCAATAGAAGATACACGAGTCAGTGTATGATATGCAAAAGTAGCAAAGGCAGCTTGCGGCTTCGACCTAAGTTTGCTTTCACCCACATCATTTTGCTTGCGTTAAGGAAGACAATTGCGCAATACCTAGCAGTATAGCATTATCTAATTCTAACTACCTTGTTCAAGGTTTGATGCTTTAATTGTGAGGCTATGCTTAGCTTATAATAATATCTAATTTTCTAATCAAGGTGGATGTATTCATTGAAAATGTTTGTTTCATTTTATTAATTGAGGTTAGTTGGGAGTTACAACCAAATCTTTTATATAACAAACTGACTTTTGGATCCTAATGTAGTGTATGAGCTGAAATTATATTAGTCAATACTATCATGTTCATTGAATATTTTCAAGTTAGGTACTAGTTTAAGTCTTACTCTCTGCACTTGCTTATACTCCCTCCGTTCCAATTTAGTTGCTACATTTGCTTTATCACAAAGACCAAGGAAATGGTGGTGGCCCACTGTGCAGAGGCAATATTAAGGGGGGTAATTACTTGGGGAAAAGTTGGATTAAAAGGCATTTAAAAAGTGGTGGCCATGTAGTCGAGTTGACGGAAATTGTAGAGGGAAGTTGGCAGACTAATTTAAAAGGCACTTGTAACTTGTTAGTTGTCATTCATATGAATCATATATAATTGTGTATATTGTCCTTTATTCTCTAGTTCTCTACTACTCTCTTTATATTTTTTTGTTAAGCCGTCTTTAAAGACGTTTTTTTTTAATATTGGGACATTTGACCCTTATATTTTTGATATCAAATTGCCAACCATAAATTACAATGCCTCATAGCTACTTTCAAATATATTTTAGTTCCACGTACAAAGAAAAGCATTTTAACTCAAATTATTATTTTAAAGAACGTATAAAAGAATATCTAAAAGTTATATTAAAAAACATTATTTCTATAAGTTGAATTATATTCTTTCATTAAATTTCCTTGACATAATTAGTATCTTGTGTTATTGTGTTTTATTTTTCTTTTCAGAGGAGAAGTGTAACTGTGGCTCTGTCCCTTGATCGCCAATTCTATATTATTCCTATTAACGAATCTATATATACTTTCTCTAATTTAACGGTGTTCCTAAACAAGGAACGATGCTACATAGCTTTATCGCTTAAGGTGTTTTACTCCATGTAATCCACATACAATTTTTTTAAATAAAAAATACAGTGTATAATATTTGATCCCGTGATCACATGCTTATATACTAAATTCTTAACCACTAAACCAAGTGATATTTAGTGTTATCATTTTAAAGTAAAATATTTGTAAATTAATAATATAATTATTCGGGGCATAGCCTGGGCCTAAAAACTAGTTTAAATTATTAAATGTGGGTGATTGTGAATAAAAGTGACGGTGCTTAACAACTCTCTATTTAGTTAAAACCGATAAGTTTATAGGGTATAACATTTATGAACAAGAATTTCCCAATTTTCATATCTTTAAAATACTTCCTGCATTCCATAAAAATACTCTGTTATTATAAATACGCATTATAAGGCACATTGGAGAGAGAACGTAAAATGTTGGTTTATTATAAGACATATGGCTCCGTTTATTATTTATATCTCTATTATATATGCGGGGGTGGGACACGAAAAAATAGAAAAAGAAAAAAAAAAGCGATGTAACTACTATTTAATTAAAAAAAATAAAAAAAGACACAACATAAAGAAATCAGCGAAAATTTACAATACAATCTTACTTCCCTCTCAGCTATTTAAAAATCCTTGATTTAATGGGATAAACTGATTAAAAATTTAAAAATCCCTGAATTTTTAGATGTAATTAGTAATTAATTTACTTTTTAATATATTTTAACACGCATCGCGTGCATATTCAAGTCTATCTCTATTAGGTGTAGGGGTGTCGAACAGATCAGGTCGGGTCATGTTCGTGTTCGGGTCAGCTGATTTCGGGTCAGCCGCCCCCCAACCCGAACCTGACCCATTTAAGTTTTCAGGTTGAAAAACACAACCTGAACCTGATAATTTCGGGTTCGGGTCAACCCGAAAATGACCTGATTTGACCTGAAATATTTCTTTTGGGTATAAATCAGGTTGTTATATTCAGAGATAGGTCAACCTGATTTTGTTCATTTAACCTGACTTTTCAAACAAGTGCATCTTAAAATTCTTAAGCAAAACAACAATTTAATCCCAAACAAAATTGTCTAACAAAACTACTCTTGCCTAAAAGAATACAAATAATGTAGCTTCATCATTTCGAAAAAGTCTTGTTTCAGTTGCATCAATCTCTTGGTTTACTTCCAAGTCATCTGGATCTACAAACACAAAATGAAAAAATACAGTATTAATATTTCAAGTAATATTGATTAAGAAATCAGAATTGAAGAGTACTCCTACAATTTATATTAACTCGTCGAAGCAGCCCACAAATAAACAAATCATGTATGTTGACAAAGAGTATAAGATTATAGTTTATACACATACACACTTAAAACAAACAATGAACACTATGTCTGTTTAAATCGAAAAACATAAATGAAAGGGATTAAGAAAAACAAGACCAGATCTATCCATAATCAATCGTCAAAAGTTAAAAAGAAATTACCATAAACCAGTAAAATAAACTAAATTTATGAGCAAAAACCTCATGCATGATGAATCAAGGACTCAAATCACACAAAAAATCAGGCACAATAAACCATAAAATCTTATAACCATATAAACAGAAAAAAAAAACTCAACCCAAAAACAAATGAAACAGGCATAACTCTTCTTGAACAACAGAAAAAATACAGAATATTAAAACCAGGAAATCTTATAAACATATAAATAGAAATAATCGAAGCACAATAAACTAAAAAATAAAAATTAAAAAACAGAAATTATACAGAGAAAAATACAGAATATTAAACATAGGAAATCTTCTCGAACAACAGAAAAAATTGAAAAAAAAATACGAAAAAAAAGCAAAGAAGATAGAGATTGATTTAACTTTCAACGAAGAAGAGCAGCGATTCAGCGACGAAGAGCAGCGATTCAGCGACGAAGATAGCGATTGAGAGAGTGAGAGACTGAGAGTGAGGTGAGTGAAATAAAAATGTTTGCGTTAGAAACTTAGGGTTAGGTTACACTAGGGTGAGGTGAGTGTATGTGTCCGTTAGAATTTTAGGGTGAGGTGAGTGACAATATTTTGGGCTGGACATATTTTGGGCTGGACAAACTTAGATTTTTTGGATTTTCATAAAGTGTAATTATTTGGGTGAATTAGGTTAAGCAGGTTGACCCGATATGATTTTGACCCATTTAAAAATCAGGTCAGATGGGTCATTTTCAGGTTAGGAATTTCGACCTGAACCTGACCCATTTATCTTTCATGTCGGGTTCAGGTCGACCCATTTAACTAATCGGGTTGAAAAACTCAACCCAAACCCGCTATTTTCAGGTCGGGTTCGAGTTGGGTTATCGGGTTGGGTCGAACATTGCCTAATTAGGTGGGTTGGTTTTCTTGGTGGAGCAAAACACTATGATCTGTCCAGTAATGACAGATACACGACATAGCGAACAGGCGGGCCGCGGACAGATATGTTTCTCAGGCCCTCAGACAAACCGACCTTCAACATTAGTATCATTCCATAGTCTTGCCTTTTGCAAATTCTAGCCCATTAAAGCCCATTTTAGAAACCCAATAACCCAATAATTGTTGCACTAGTGGAAAAAACATCAATTGCTCTGGTTAAAAACCGTACAAATGCTCCGTATATGACCCGTAGCAGACGCCATACGAGCATTTGAATGTTTTTCAAATGCTCCGGTTGTCAACCGAAGCATTTAGTCTTTCAAATGCTCCGGTTGTGCAAAAAACCGAAGCATTTAATGTTTTTATATGCTCAAAATGGGTCAAATGCTCCGATTTTTAGCTAAAAGCCGGAGCATTTTTGTAGTAAATGCTTCGATTTTTCCTAATAACCGGAGCATTTGTTAATATTATTTTTTAAAAAAAAACATAGTTGTTGCTGCACATCAGCAAGCATACATCAACAACGAAAAAGGCAGATATTTTTCTTCTTCGTGCCATTCATAACTCTACAGATAAATCAGTTAATATCTTCACATCAACCATCAAAAGATAGCAAATCTATCCTAATCTCGAATCAATTACTCAAAAGACTAAAAACCCAATTCAGTTTCCCCAATTCTCTCTTGCTTCCGCTCTTTTTCTTTCCTCTGGCAGCGCGGCGCTGTGTTTGTTGGTGTTCGTCGCTCCTTTAGTTTCAGTGGATGATGTATCAATACCCTAATACCCTATAGAAACATAGTAACCTGCAGAGGAGCAGACATCTGTGAAAGAAGTAGCATTAAGAGATAAGATGCATAATCAGACAATCAAGGGCTACATAGTAAGTCTTTTAACCATTATGTTAGTCTAAGAATGCAAAACTTAGTCTATAAATGACAAAGTTGGTCGTCAAGTAACACCCGTGATTTTCTTGGAGGCCTAAGAAGGTCAATGTGTACAAAAAGAAACCTATCCCCTAACGAGTCAAGACACGACGATAAGTCCAATGAACAAACCATTCTAATTTAGCTTGGACTTACATGAGACTCTCACAAAAACCTCTCTTTTGAGAAATATATTCCAGCTTAATAAATCCAGACAATCAGTATATAAAATACACTCTCAGAAGAGAGCCCGCGAGATAAAATACAAAACAAGTCAGTTCCCAAGGTAAGCTAATCGAAAATCAAGATATGTTAAGTATTTTAACCTTAATTAAACATGTAATCGACACAAATAACATGATTTTGATACCTGAATAAGAATCCTTTATCTTCATGACAGAACTACTTAACCTTAATCATGTATAATGTTGGTAATATCTACGCATGTATGAAATCAAGTAAACTTCAGTGCATACCTTTTCCTCAGTATCATCAAAGCGCTGGGTGAGTCTGGCAGCAATTTCATCATTCTTAGGAGGGGAATACTTTGTGGTATATTTTTGCAGTAACAGGATCTTGTCTCCAAGTAAATCAAGAGTAAGATGACCTACCTCTATTTTTGGAGGTGTAATTCCAAAAGCTGCTCCCATCGCTAATTGAGCACTTGACTCCTGGGGGGAAAAAGAAACAAAATCGCGCAATGAAGAAATGTACAATAGTTACTTTTCGTATGCTGTCAAAATGTATCTCATACTAAGTTGGGATAGATAACTACCGGGTGATATTCAAGCAAATTGTTTATAATATTCAAGCGAATGGACTCCAGCAACTCTGGATCATCAACCTTTCTTCCCGTATCCCTACAAGAAATTCACCAGCAATATATAAATGGGGACGCAGTTCGCCTTGCAGAAAAATCATAGGAAAACCAAATTAAAGAACAGAATGGTACTCTGTCTAAAGCATGAAAATAGCTTTTCTCATAAATTAGAATGGTTCCCATTCCAAAGCCTTTCAATGGCAGGCTATACTAATTACCAGTACATGAACCCAAAGAATATAAGTGGGGAAGGGAATATGAATTCATGCAAAACATGATCAAACTATGAGGCTCTTGATACTTATATTCATATATAGCAAATACAAGTTTCTCAGACGCAAGAAAGTAATCATAAATCGTGATAAAACTGAAAAGGCAACCGAATTATCATTACCTCCTCGTCATATTCTGTTTTAAGTTCTGTTCACTTGATAATTTCTCCATTTCTAACACTTTAATATATGAAAGGTAAAAATAACGAAGTTGTAATATTAAAAATAAGTGAAAAATAATAAGAGTTATACTACAATAGTGGCAGCAATCAGAGTTTAGTAACAAGCAGGTCAACAACACAGAACATGCAGCTCTATGACAAAACAAGGACAAAATGCACCTTGTAAGTATACAAAAACGGTGCTAAATAGATGAAGAAGTGGTTATTCTCTTCAATCTACATAAGAAATCAACTAAACCATGCAGAACTAAAAAATATCGAAATTTGACACACACAAAATGCGCCTTTTTTATGTTTATCACTAAACGATTTCCATTAACGCTGATAAATTGTTTGACTGTTATTCGACTTTTGTACGGATACAAGTAATGTCCAAAAAAACAAGAAACAAACTTAAAAACACACAGAATTCAGTCAACTACACCAACACAAACACGATAGAAGATAGCAAAAGTCATATCCTTTCCTTCCGCCTCTAATTACCTTTCACAGCTTTGCAAATACTCTGCCTAGCAAAATGACCATAAAGGTTTTGTGAATATCATAGTAATAAATATGGAAATCCATCACATAAGTGAATAATTTTAAGTTAATTATGCAATTTTGAGGCACAACCTCTTTGTTTCTCCTATCCTGTTCTTTTTGCCATTAATTAGTGAGTTTAAAAAGTTGTTAATAAAACTAGCTAATCAAATATGTACTGTTCTTTTTTCTACTTTATTTGATCCTCTGACTGTTGCAATTCCTTTTTTAGTGGAATCTATGCACAAGTTGACAGTAATATTATAGCTTTAAAAGGAAAATAGTTTTGTCTTATGAATAATGTTGGCCCAAAATAGGGAGTATTTGCGAGAAACCACCTTCTAAATTATCCTTTATGAAGAAAATTACTGTCTTCTTTTTTTATTTAGTCAGAAGCCACCTTATATATACTTTTTTTAAGTTCCACGACCATATACAAGTTCACATTAATAACAAACATTCTTCATGAAGTCAGAAACAATAGTGACAGCAACTGATGAAAGGTTTAGCGATAACAATAGAAATGATGAATTCAGATTCATACTTTGAGCTAGGTTGTTTCCCACAAGTGCGTTATTAATAGACTTTAAGCCCATTACAAATGCAATGATGGCGACTCACACTACTATAACACAACCTTTAGAAATGCAGATATATAATCATACAACGGCTGCTTTCATCATCACTCATGCATCATAGATGTTAGTATTATGCCTCCCTATGCTCTTTGGAAAAAGCAGCAAGAGAAGAGGTGCAGAAGTTACCATAACAAACTCCCGGAAAAGCAATGCGAGTTGAAGGATGATAATCTCCAAGGAAGAACTGCTGCTGCACTAGAGCGAGGAAGAACTTCGGCAATCGCATCAAAGGAGCAAGCAGCAATCACTGCAGCTTGGCGACGGCGGCACCGCCCTCCAAAGCAGCACCAAAAACACCACGTCACAGAGGGGAAGATTTGTGGGTTTGAAGAGACAAAAATGAAGGGTTTTCGTTCGATCATTGTGACCTTAAATTAGAGAAGTAAATAAAAATTGAGCTTTAAGATTCATCATAGTCTAGTCAATGAACAGAACAATTAGACTAGTATAACACTATCACAAACCAAACAATCATACAAGTGAGTACACAGCATGTCAAGTACGATGAGGAGCTGAAAAATGAACTTTTCATACTCATAAAATATCTTGCATCAACAAGTAGATAATCCTACACATCTGCTAGTATTGGGGAAATATAATATATGAGCATATTGCACTTAAAAATTTGAGATACAAAAAATAAGTGAATCACGAGATGGAATTGGATCAAATGCGAAGTGGTTTTCGGATCAAAGAAAATGAATCAATTTGTTTCTTAGTAAGAGAGGAAGGATATATAGATACACAAACATACTAGCATAGACACACAAACATACTAAGCCAAACTAAGGAGACAAAGCATGCATGGTGTCATCAAGAATAGCCGCAACTACCATCATAATCTCGTAAACATCAATTGGCCACTTAGAGAGACCAGGTTACATCCAAATAAAACAGTATCCGATTCATAAGACCAACTAATCAACCACAGGCACCTAAACAGTGAGTAGATTTTAGTCTAACTAAAATATGCTCCCTATAAAAGCACAATTAGTTGAAAAAAAAGTTTCAAAATAGGTAATCCTACCTTTGAGAGAGAGTGTTCTTGAATTACAGTTCATCAAAGCAAAATCAGCCGTGATGGACTCAAAGGCTGACTTGGCATGCTTATATCAATAATCACAACACTATTTTGAGGAGAAGTCTCTCTCACACAAATATACTTGTCTGATTCTATAGTTACATGACTGAAAGTTATGAACTAAGGATTGATCCCTACCCTTAACAGCTGCAGATGGAACAAATAAATTTAAAAAAAACTCAGCCCCAATCCAACCTTAAAAGAAGCTACTAATTATGTAAATTTTCCAAAATTACAGATCAAAACTTCAAAATAAGTAAATCTATCCACCTCAAAGCTCCAAATTCCAATTATATACTCAGAAAATAGGTTAAAACCTCCCAATTTGACTCATTTACATATCAAAATCGTGAACCAAGTGAATCAAGCTACTTTGAAATTGCAAATTCGAATATATTACATTGACTCAAATTTAGTCGAACCTTACAACAAAAGCTGCAATTCCTTATAATCTTCCATAATCACACCAACAAATCACCCAAACTCAACTTCGAGCCAAAAACGCTAAAAGGCGTCTAAATTTCCTGAATTACGGATTAATTCTTCGACTAACTAAATCAAGTTAACTATAGATTTTGATAATCACCCGGTCACAAAAACTAGTTCAAATCAAAGCAAAACCTCAATCTCGACTAAACTTTAAGCAGATCCGACACCAAATTAAGCTTGATAGCAATGACGAAATTCCTAGGGTTTCAACTCTATACCTCCAGATTTCAAACAAAACAACACTAAAACTGATATAATCCGAGGTATATGAAACAAAAATTTTGAAAAATGAGGGAAGAATTTACCGTTAAAGCTTCTTTCATAACAATAGGAGCATTAGCGGCGGCCATGGCTGAGGAGCGAGAAAGAGGACGATAGTTGAGTGAGAGGAAGAAAAAGAGAGGAGGCGTATGAAAACCCTAAGTCTAAGATTTCGATGAACAAAAAAGAAAATAGGGAAGGGGAGGCATAGAGGAAAAGAGGAAAGAGAAAGAGGGAGAAATCCAAGTATACGGGTACAAATTTCAATAAGCAGATAGGGGGAAACCAAATGAAAAAAAAGGAAATTTTATTTAAATAGTCAAATGCTTGGGTTAATTTAAAAAAACCAAGCATTTGTGAAATTTTATATTTATTTTTTAAAAAGGCTATCAAATGCTCGGGTTGTTTAAACAAACAAACAAAGATTTGTAAGGTAAAGAAAAGAGGTTTTTTCCACTAGTGCAAACTTCGAGTTTTTGCGTGAAGTATTAATAAGCATATCACACATACACAAAGATTTTAGTTAATGTCCCTTGTGCTTACCGTTTAATAGACTTTTTAAGTTGTGTGAATTTACGTATATTTTACAGATTGGCAACTAATTTTGATGTGAAGGCCCATACATATACTTCCCCTCCTTTTTTTAGTTGCAACGTTTTTCTTATACGTTTTCTTCTTTGGTAATATTTTTTCTCTATCTATCTCCTATCACATAAACCCCATTTTTATCTATCTCTATCTCTCTTCACTTCACATTAGATCTTAAAAAATGTGTCAATGGAGTATATTGCAATAATTATGGAACGGAGAAAGTATATTTTATTTTATTTTGTAATCTAAACACTTATTGTTATGAATTCATTTGTTAAGTTTCATTATAGGGTTAACAGACATCCTTGATAAGTTGAATTATAATTCTAGAACAACTGATACAAATTCTTATTAGAACCAAATTGCCCAAGAAGTTTGGGCCAATTTGATAAGACAAAGGTTGATAATAATGAATCTATATAAGTAATTTTGTAAAGAAAGTCTTATGCAAAACCGATGACCACTTTATCCATTCTAAATACATTTTTCTCGATGATTATCCATTATCATCTATTACTGTATTACCACCATTATTACTTCAAAAGGTGGCATTGTGTGGTAATACAAATTTACAAAGAAAACAAATGTTTGGGGATGGATCGAAGTTCCTTATTCCTTAACATTGATAATAGAATGTGTCAAATTTTCCAAGAACTACATCCCATTCAATATCCTTGCCACCATTTAATAAAATTCATAAATGGGATCAAGTAGAAGTGTAGAACGCATAATGAAGAAAGAGAAAAATCTACTTTACTAGTATGTTTGATAATTTTTTTAGTAAAAGAAAGGAATGGAAGGGAAGAGAGAGATGAGAAAGGAAGAGAAAAGAGGAAAACTAAACTTTTTAATATTTGGTTAATAGGAAGGAATTTAACTAATTATCTCTTTTCCCTTAAATTCCTCTAATTTTGGGAGGAAGGGGGAGGGGAGATTTATTAGAATTTCTTTGTTCTCACTTCCTTTCCTTTCCAATTGAATCATTTATAAATTTTTTTTACTAAACATAGAAAAGTCTATTTTTCTTTTCCATTTCCTTTCTTTTCCGTCGAATTCCTGTTGGAACATTTATAGGGTAATGGGTTTTATAAGCTCATATGGTTCTATACTAGAAGAGGAGGAGGTTTAGTATGCTAAGATTAGAATGCACAAAATCACGTGGAGCAATCAAGCAAAACAGAAGGTGAGTCTATGGAGGAGGATCCTAGGACCTTTGATGAGGCTATGAAGTCTCATGATTCTGCTTTCTGGAAAGAGGCAGTGAATGATGAAATGGATTCTATAATGGGAAATCATACTTGGATTTTAGCTAATTTACCTCCCGGATGCAAACCTTTAGGTTGTAAGTGGATTTTCGTAAGGAAAAGGAAGATCGATGGAACCATACTAAAACATAAGGCCCGGTTAGTGGTCCAAGGTTTTAGGCAAAGATATGGTATCGATTATTTTGACACTTATGCTCCGGTTACT
The DNA here is from genome assembly GCA_947648045.1 of Beta corolliflora. Taxonomy (NCBI): domain Eukaryota; kingdom Viridiplantae; phylum Streptophyta; class Magnoliopsida; order Caryophyllales; family Amaranthaceae; genus Beta; species Beta corolliflora. Next base: position 299,445 of record CANSZD010000824.1, read on the forward strand.
AGAATAGCTACCATTAGACTTTTGATAGCATTGGCTGCGATTCATGGTATAGTAATTCACCAAATGGATGTCAAAACTGCCTTCCTTAATGGTGAATTGGAGGAGGAAGTGTACATGAATCAACCTGAAGGTTTTGTAGTCAAAGGTCAAGAGACTAAGGTTTGCAAATTAGTTCGATCTTTGTATGGTCTTAAACAAGCACCTAAGCAATGACATCAAAAATTTGATGAGGTCATTTTGTCTAGTGGGTTCAAAATAAATCAGTCTGATAAGTGTGTATATAGTAAATTTGATAATAACGGTAATGGAGTTATAATTTGCTTATATGTTGATGATATGCTTATCTTTGGGACTGATTTGGAACAAGTGGAAAAAACCAAAGTTTTTCTCTCTTCTAGCTTCTCCATGAAAGATTTGGGTGAAGCGGATGTTATTCTAGGTATTAGAATAATGAGAGGTAAAGGGTCAATTTCTTTATCACAATCTCATTACATTGAGAAAGTGATTAAGAGGTTTAATGAATCGAACTCGACTCATTTTGCTACTCCGATGGATCCTAGTGTTCACTTGGTTCCGAGTAGTGGTACTCCTATTTCACAATTGGAGTATGCAAGCTTAATTGGAAGCTTGATGTATGCTATGACTAGCACTCGGCCGGATATAACTTTTGATATTGGTAAACTCAGTAGGTATACTAGTAATCCTAGTATGCTGCATTGACAAGCATTGAGAAGAGTGCTAAGGTATTTGAATAAAACCTTGAATTATGTCATAACTTACAAAGGAGAACCTTCTAATCTAGAAGGTTACTCGGATGCTAGTTGGATTTCCAACAAGGAAGATTATTCATCCACAAGTGGATGGGTGTTTCTTCTTGGAGGAGGTGCTATTTCACGGGCATCCAAGAAGCAAACATGTATAACGAGATTCCACTATGGCATCGGAATTCATTGCATTGGCATCTTGTTGCCAAGAAGCGTGAATGGCTAAGGAATGTGTTGAGTGAGGTTGACTTGTGGGTCAAACCTATGTCACCTCTTGCTATTCATTGTGATAGTGCATCAACCATAGCTAAAGCGTATAGTGAAGTCTACAATGGCAAGTCAAGGCAAATTGGAGTTAGACATAGCTATGTGCGTGAAATGATAAGGAATAGTTGTATAACTATTAATTTTGTTCGGTCTAGTTTGAACTTGGCGGATACGTTTACTAAACCGTTGTCAAGGGAACTAGTGAACAAAATGAACAAAGGGATGGGTCTTAAGCCTATTGATCAACCTTTAGCTAAGGAAAACTCAATTTGATGTCTAATACAACGTTAGATCTCAAATTCAATGAGGGTAGTACTTTTCTTAAAGGTTGGAAGCACTTGTGTTAGTTACATCCCGAGGTTAGTGCTTGTTACTATAATGATAAGAGGTTGAATTAAGTTTCTTAATAAGTCTTTGATAAGTGCTCAATTGTAGGAGCATGTGCGTAAAGATTTACCTATATAAGCTAGAGGTTTGGCCGCTTCACCAAGTCTAAGGCTTGACTTGGAAAGCTTATGAATGGATATGGACACCAAGACTTCATAGGTGTCGGAGGTTAAGAACTAAGTTTATGCTTATGTGTATTAGTATCTTCAATGATTTGTAGTGGTTATATGATTCAAAGCTTTGTCTATCATTATGATCGAAATTGTTGTAAAGTTACTTTTACTAAGTGGAGATTCAATCGTAAGATATTTCCATGATGCATGAGCATGTTTTGTTTGTGATTTATAGCAAGTTGGAAAACTTTCCAACATTACCCTATAAATGGGAGGAGGATTGTTGGAACATTTATAGGATAATGAGTTTTATAAGCTCATATGGTTCTATACTAGAAGAGGAGGAGGTCTAGTATGCTAAGATTAGAATGCACAAAATCACGTGGAGCAATCAAGCAAAATAGAAGGTTGGTCGCGGGTCGCGACATCCGTCGCTGGTCGCGATCAGGGGGCCGTCGCGGGTCGCGACACCTGTCGCGGGTCGCGACCAGTGCACTTTCGCGACTCGCGATCTTAATCGCGGGTCGCGACGTGTATTCTGTTTTGGGCGTGAAATTTTGTGTGGACGGTTTATAACCGTTGTATTGCATACGTTTTCCGTTTAATGATGATTAAGTATTCTTAATCAGGGGATTAAAGGAAGATCAATGCTGTAACAGCTCTAATCAAGAGGGAATATGTTATATGACCCTTGTCATTCATATGAGAGGGAGATAGAAAATCAGTTTTTTATATTCTAATCTTCTTGCTTTGCTTGAGAGAAAACTTGCTACTTTCTCTCTAGTGTTCTTCACAAACTACAAACTCAAAGTTCTTGTTGATTCACATAGAAGATCATCTTGTGAATTGTTTCTCTCCATTGTATCTCATTAGTTATTTCGTGTTAACCCGGTGATCCTAGAGGGGCGAAATTAAACTAATAGGAAAACGTAGTTTCCGTGCCTTGGAGTGGTGTATTCGGTTCCCTTGTTTGATCTCACATCTAACAATTCCTCCCTATCAAACGGTACAAGACCAAAGAAAGTTCACTCTAGTTGTGTCAAGAGGCCCCGAGGTCTAGCTGTTGCTAGACTAGGACTTCTGGACTTGTAGTGTTTGTTCTTGTTTCACCCGATGTAATTTTGATGTACTCCCTTGAGCCCCTGATCTTATATCTTCTTTCTAACTTTGACCTTTAGAGGTTTGAGGTCATATTAGAGGATTTGACTAGTCAATCCTCTAATTTGGGTGTTTGGTAAATAGAAGTTCAAAATAGCTTTTTGGATCAAAAAAATCTTTTTGAAAAAGTTGGGAGAATGAGCTTTTTGATATTAGAGGTTTAGAAAAAATTACATTTATGTCCTAAAGTTCTCTAAAATTACTACCCTTACTTAGGTATCCCTAAACCTAACATATTAAGCCAATATCCTTATTGGTCATTTTACACAATCAATTAACAATCAGCTATCAGCTATTTACCAAACACCTTTATACAAACAGCTAATACAATCAACTAGTGAAATCAGCTAATACAATTAGCTATCAGCTATCAGCTAATACAATCAGCTAACAGCTAACAGATATCCACTAATTGCCAAACAGGGCCTTACAAAATTTATATTAATGGCCAATTTATCCACGAAAGTTCTTTAATTTGATAGAAGGCATAGTTCCACTCATTTGTACTAATGGCTTATATAATAAGCGAAAACAGTCATCAAAGCTCACACTTAAGAGACCCGATTGAGAAAAAAATACAGAGACCAAAAAAAGGACTCAAAGTAATGTATTTTCTGTTCTTTATTACATGAGTTTTATCATAACCTATAACACACATTTTCAACCATTAATAACTTTTAATTTAGATTTCAAAAATAAAATACAAAATTAATACTTGAAGAACACATAGTAAGACAAATCTAATAAAGGACCACATAATCACATAATAGTAATATATTAGTGAAAATAATAAGTCACATTTTTAAAAAGTTTAACCAACAAAAGAACAGATATACTGTGAAAATTATCTGGGTTGATACAGTAGTTAACCAAAAAACTATGTTGATTGCACTCATTGCAGGCATCTACTAAAGCTGAAAATAGCGCATACGCAGGTGTAGCACCCACGCTAATTTATGCTTAGAGCAGCTCCAACGGTTGCTCATAAGTCCTAGCTTGCAATTTTTCAATACTTGGAGCTACTAGCTCCATTGTTGGAGGAAAATTGCACTTGTTGCTTTGGCAAGCAAGGTAGCTTCACAAAGCTACTTGCTTTGCTCAAGTCTTTGTGGGCTTCACTTAACTTTTTACTCTCAACTTTAATGTTCCATTTCACTTTCCAACGGTAATGTTTAGCAATATATAATTTGTGGAGTTGTAAATTTATTTGCAACGGTAATATTGTGCTACAATACTGCACGTTTTTTTTTTAGTCTATAAATAGGAGTAACAATGTTGTAAAAAAATATACCCACAAAATTTCTATAATCTCTTTCTCTCATATATTATTTCCTTCAAAAAAAATATACCCACAAATAGATGATTATTCTCAAGATCCATATAGTCAATATTATCCTTATTTAGAAAATTATCAAAAAATTAAAAAAATGTACGATTTAAAATTTGGAATAAAAGTCATTTATTTTTACAATTTATTATTTTTACAAGTTAATTACAAATTATGATTGTATGAATTGTATATTAAAAATTGTTGATATGGTGATGACATGTGGGACCTACAAAAACTACAAGTGGTTGTAGTTTTCCATTGGAAGAGGATGTAGCTTGGGAATGTTGTAGTTTGGAAATCTGATGTGGCACACAAAGCTACAAGTAGTTGTAGCTTGCCATTGTAGTTGCTCTTATTTACTCATTTCGAGTTCTTCTCATTTCGCTTATCTAGTTCATTTGAAGTCATATCCAGTTCATTTGAAGTCATATCCACATGAGCAATGAGCAAGAAAATATCCTTTGGCCGTGTTATATACCCGGTACACCCGAATATATGATAGAGGTGGTAGCTTTTCATCCATCAAATCACAAATCATAGATCAGGCATCTGCAATGCTCGACCACAAGAACAAACAAAAACTAAAGGAAAAATAGCAGCAGCTAGCTGCATACATACAAATAAAAATAAATGGAATATAGTGGATTCCCAGTGACAAGAATCCAAAAAAACTGAAAATATTAGATGAAAGAGAAACGATGATTCACCAATTAGTAAAATTGGAATAATATATATATAAATGCATTAAATATCTTTATTCAACAAAATCCTGCTTCCTTCTTTCAGACCAACATGATCTCCATCTCAAAACCCTAACCCTAATTCCTTCTTAGTTCATCCTAGAATGAACCAAAAACTAGAATTGAGAAATAATTAAAAATAAATAATACTACTAACAGTATAAACAACAAAATTAAGAAAATTACTACTTCATATAAATAATTAAACTATTACTACTATTTAATAGTCTAATTAATAATTCTATACCTTAGGCAAATAAAATTAAAAAAAAAAAACAAATTTAGCCCTTCAAATCTTTCCCCCTACAGAATTGAAAGAGCAATAAATACTACTCCATGAGATAATTAATTTAGGTGATCCTTCATATTGCAATTAGATGGTCATTAATTGCAATTCTTAACTAACCTCCTTTGGAAACATAATTCTCATTTAGGCAAACCTTATTGAAGATGGTGCAAATTTGCATGTTGTTCACTTCTTTTGACCATAAAAATCCCACCAAATTTCCAAGGAAATTAACACCTTAATTAATTACCTTAGCTTGAAGAGTGCAGTTGCATGAAGAAATTAAGTTTGAGTAATTAGCACCAAACCCTTAAATTTGATGATCATCAGCAAAAAACAAGAATGGATCAGTACCATAATCCCAAAGGCTTGTTGTACTATGATGATACTCATCCAATTCACCACCCAAAGGCATCGGCCAAGATAACGGTGAACCAGGTAAGTTAATCAAACCCGGATCCGAATGCCCAACCACTTGTGACCCTAATGACAATCCTGAATCAACCGATCCTACTAACGAACTGATCTCGTCACAAAAGCTCTTGTGACGATCTTCCTCGTAACGATTATAACACGATGTTTGAGGTTGTTGTTGTTGTTGCTGTTGTTGTTGTTGCTGTTGTTGTTCGAGAAGGATTATTTGATCATGTACTTCTTCATGAGACTGCATAGATTGTTGTGGGTGCAATTGTTGATGATCAAGATCAATACTACTAGTATTGTTATTATTATTACTAGGCAAGCTTAATCCAATAGTATTACAACTATTGATAATACTATTATTCGGTTGCACAAAAGGTAAAGATGTCATACTTGATGCAGCTTGGGCCCACTGAACAGGCCCATGTACGATGTTAGGACAATAAGAATACTGCAACACCGACGTCGACGACGAAGTGGACCCAGCTCCACCACCAAACCCACCATACGGAAACGTCGAGAAGCTAAACCCAAACCCAGAAGTGGGCTTAGGGAGAATGGGCCGGAGAGAATGAGTTGGGCCGGAAGAAGAAGACGACGACCCACGAGAAGAAGAAGAAGCAGTAGTGGGCCCACCAGAGGTAGAAGGTGGAGGAGAAGGTTGTAAATTTAACTGAGCTCTTGAACCATATAAAATAATAGCTGCCCGGTCGTAAGCCCGGGCAGCATCTTCAGCAGTAGCAAACGTGCCCAACCATTTACGGGTACGTTTTCGAGGTTCTCGAATTTCCGCCACCCATTTACCCCAACTCCGTTGGCGTACGCCACGGTAGCGGAACTTATTGTTGTCGGGCCCACCTTTTCCTCTACCTCGTTTGTGATTTGTTGTTGTTGTTGTTGTAGTAGTAGTAGTAGTAGAGATGGAGTTGTTAATACTAGTAGTGGTGGAAGAAGAAGAAGATGTGTTGTTACTAGTAGGAGAGTCAAGAGAAGTTGGAATAATTTGAGAGGGTTGTTGGGGAGAAGGATACCGTTGTTGTCGTTGTGGGTGTTGTTGTTGCTGCATGATAATTATCTTGGAAACTTAAGAAAAAAAAAAAAAAAAGTTTGAAAAAAATGAAAAAAAAAGGAGAGGAGAGAGAAAAGAGAGGAAAGGTGGAGAGAAGAGAGTTGCCTCGGAGGGTGGTGCTTGAGTAGTCTCTCTGCAAAATGTATGTGCAGCGTGGTGTGTGGAAGAAGGAGGAGGGAGAAGAGGAAATGAAAAGCGTGGAATGGTTGTAAATGGTGGAAAGAGGCGGTGAGATGCTTTTTTTTTTATAAAAATTGGTAAGATAGTAAGTATTTATATTAGTGTTGGGTGTCATGTGTGAGAGATAAGAAGAGATTACTGCAATGTGAAGGAAGGGAAGTGATGAGCAGGACTGAGCTGAAGCTCATCACTCATTGGGCTGAGACTGAGAGGGCTCGTTTTTCTGTGGGACTTTTTTCAAGCTTATATGCTCAATATTTCTTTCTTGTTTTGGTAAACTTGGTTTGTGTATTGTAATGTTACCATATTTTATTTTTTTCATATGGTTTGTGGCTTAGGGGAGTTATGGGAAAGATCACATTTTTTTGGGTGCTTTCCCATGGTTTGTGTGTACTTGTTGATGGTTATTTGGATTTGAGGATTGGGTGTTAGTAGGGTTGTCTAGGTTGAGATAGATATATGAGATTGTGTTAAATGATTCAGATTATTGGAAATATTTAAAAGGGGGTTGAAGTTGAAAGTATATGTTAAGATGTGATAAAAGTTTGTGTATATGTTAAGGTAATAGAGTGTTGGAGTATTTGAAGTTTTAGATTACGAAAAGGAAAGCTAAATATGACTTGATTTGAGAGCATTAGAAATGAGATGAAATAATTATAACAAAAATAAACTATAATTAATTTTCCAAAGCTACTCCAAAGCTACCTCTACCCCAAACAAATATTCATAGCTTTTCTAAAACACTAGTTTAAACACCAAAAGCTACTCCAAACACTACTTCACCAAACACAACTTTTCGCCATTATTAGAATTTTGACTTAGTCAAAATACTAAAAGCTACATCAAAAGCTACTGCAGAATACGCCCTTAGTCGAAGTGTTCACTCTTGGTATATTTTTGTCTTCTTTTACTGGATTTTTAACTCAACATGAAACATTATGAGCACGATATTATGCTAATCTGAACTAATACTCCCTCCGTACCATATTATAGTGCCTGATTCTGTTTTTGCACGGGTATTAAGGTCAATAGAATCTAAGAGGAAGGTAAAGAGTGTTTGTGTATTGAAAATAAATTATATGGGGAAAAAGCTGATTTTAGGAGAGAGAATGACAATAAGTGGTGAAAAAGCATTAAATGCATGACTAATTCAACCCTTGGGTTGAATACACTAGTAGAATAATTGCTTATTGCTGCAGTTTTACCTATACGCAGCAATATATCACGGAAAAAGAAAAAGGTAAAATATAAAATAACCATATTACTGCGGTTTTCGGCCGCAATATGGTTTCAACGGGAAATTTTTTGAAAAAAAGTTGACTATTTGACCAGACATATTGCTGCGGTTTCTGACAAATACCGCAGCAATATATTAAAAAAATAATATTTAAACCTATTGCTGCGGTTCTTACCTAAAACCGCAGCAATAAACTTTTAAAATAACTAGGTTTCCTTTTATTTCCCTCAAAAAAGAAACCTTAGGCGCCGTCACTCGATCTTCCTTACTCTCTCATTCTTCTCTCTCCTCACACTCGGTCTCCTCACTCTCTCATTCTTCTCCCTCTCTTCATTCTTCTCTCAGATCCATCTTTTATTCATCCATGCTAAACTCACCATCAACCCCAATCATCGTTCAAACTCTCTCCTCACACGTCGTTCAAACTGCTGCGGTGCTAAACTCTCTCCTCACACGTCGTTCGTCTCCAGATCTGAGAGAAGCCCGTCGCTCGTCCGTTCACACAAAGTTCGTGGCTCGTCCGTTCACACGAAGCTCGTGGCTCGTCGTTCAACCATGCGATGCTCGTCGCTCGACCGCACGAAACCCGTCGTCTCCTCCGTTCGTCGTGCGAACACGCAAAATCACCAGATCTGAAAACCGCATCGTCGTGCGAACATGCAAAATCACCAGAACGAGCGAAGCTTAATTTCAATTTTCCCTCTCCTCTTCTTCGTCTTCACTCGATTTCTATGAGCGAAGCTTCCTTCCGGCGACTTCGCGGCGAGTTCGAAATGGCGTCGCACCATTTTCGGGCATCGTTGAACACCGACGACTTCCTCGTTGCTTCTCAAAACCGCATCGTCGTGGAGAGAGAACGAGCGAACGATGAATTTGTGAAGCTTCTTCGTCTTCACTCGATTTCGAACCTTTTCATTTTCGGGTATGTTTTCGACTTGTTTATCATTCTTTGCTCGTTTTTTTCAATTTTTTAAATTTTTTTCGTATTTATATATCATTTTATTGTTTATTTGTGAATCAGTCATCTTCACCGAATGTTTCGTGCAATTTGGACTTCCGAGATCCATTATTCGACGCTCCCAATGTGATTTCTCACGAATTAGCTTGTTGATTTCGTCGCTGAGGTCGCGAAGACGGTGTTCGCCGAGTCCTTCGTTTTGGATTTCGGCGACTTTTCGGCCGATTTTGCGCATGATTTGTTGCCTCCATTTGTCTGCTTCGTTTTTGGTTTTATTTTTTTGGATTTCGTTAATTTTTTTCTTTTATATTTTTTTGATTATTAATTAGAATTTGTTTGTATATGGAGATTTTTTTTAATCTAGTTAGCTTTTACCTATTTTGTCTGTTGGTTGTGAGCCTTGATATATTTTGTTATTTTTTGTCAACATTTTTATGTTTCAAGTTTGATGGCAAATTGCAAAAAAATAAATAAATATTTTTTTACTTGTACATGTACACATTCTTTGCGGTTTTGGCCCAAAACCGCAGCAATAGATCTACCTATTGCTGCGGTTCCTAGCCAAACCGCAGCAATACGTTGTATTTTTTAATAAAAAATAATCATGCAACAATAGGTAGGCCTATTGCTGGGACCTTAATTGCTGCGCGGCCAAAACCGCCGCAATAGGCCACTTAATGACCGAAACAATAAGCATTTATTCTACTAGTGATAAACAAAGCAAAAAACTATTTCCAATAAGCAAATAAATAATGGTGGCATAATTTTTCTAGGAAAATTATGGAAAGGGAAGGCGTAGAATCAAAAAAGGAAACAAGAATTACATTTTGGGACACTTTAAAAGGAAAGAAGCATTATAATATGGGATGAAGGGAGTATAATAAAGTAGTTTAATTCCATTAGTGCGTAATATATATACTCTTTAGGTTAAGATCATAAGGACTAAATTGATGAGCATAAAGGAAATTGCAGATTGAAGCATCATTCAAGTACAAGGTATTCATTAGTTCATATGGGAAAACCTCGGCAAGTTAGTGAACTTTAGAACATTATATTATTCAATATTACCAATGACATTTCATTATAACATAGTAAGGCGGTAGACTAGAAAGTTCCAGTTCGTTTTCAGTTGCCACCAATGCCTTGGATAGTTGGATCTAAATACAAACCAAAAATATTTAACTTTATTTGAAAAGAAATGTCCATTATTAAAATCCTAGCACAGTAGCACTAATAAAAAAGGGAGACTGCAATAACGAAAACTAAAATGTATGCCTCTCATAAGTAGGGGTATAAATTATGCGAGTCCTTCAGTTAGCTCGACTTTACTCGTAAGCATTTTGAATCGAGCTCATTCGAGTTGAGGTTTAACCAAGTCGAGGTTTGATGGAGTAGATCTCGTGTAGCTTACAAGTGTCTCGTGTTAAAAGCAACCCTAAGGTAGAAACTATATTAAATATGTATTTTGCTATAGCTAATAGCGTATTCGAGCTTCTCACGAGTTTTCGAGTCGAGTATTGAGTTGCTTAGCTCGACTCTCCAACATCTCAACTCGACCTCGAGTTCGATTTGAGTTCCCTCTAATCGAGCTTTTTTTTAACCAAGTTTTGACTGAGTCGATCTCGAGTATCTCGCAAGTTGTCTCGTCTCATTTACATCCCTAGTTATGAGGTTAGAGGAGATGAATACGGCAATACCAATCTAAACTCAGCCTAGTGGTCGGGATTATCTCTTCCAACCTCAAGGTTGGGATCGGAGTTGAATTCTCCCACTACGGTACTTTGAAGGTGAGTATTTCCCTTACCCTCCCCCCTTACTCTCAGATACTAATAGTTGTATACAGTATACAACTTGACATAGCAAGAGTTTAGAAGCTCAAACTTCTTTTGTTTATGCGAAATTTGTCAGAAACCACCTTTTAAAATCACTTTTTTGTGAGAAACCACCTTTTAAAAAAAATTGGTTAATTAGCCACCTTTTTTGTTCTTTTTTTTGTTGGAAGCCACCTCTTGCCGGAATCCGGCGTTGACTTCAATTTTCCGGCGTTGACCATCATATTTTCGTCATTTTTTCCCCTTTATCCTTCTCCCCCTCCCCCTCGCATCTCCAAGCAACCCCCCCTCCCCTCCTCGCATCCCCCAAGCAACCCCCCTCCCTCCTCGCAACCCTCCGGGAAACCCCTCCCACGACCACCCCCACCCTCCCAGCCCTAAGCCCCTCTCCCCCTCGCATCCGCCGCATCCAGTGGAAGAAATGGTGAGAAAATGGCGAAAAAATGATGGTCAACGCCTAGGAAGCGAGGTCAACGCCGGATTCCGGCAAGTGGTGGCTTCCAATAAAAAAAAGAACAAAAAAGGTGGCTAATTAACCAATTTTTTTTAAAAGGTGGTTTCTCACAAAAAAGTGATTATAAAAGGTGGTTTCTGACAAATTTTCCTTTGTTTATTGCATAGAACAAATCACACACCGCTTTTGAGTTTTGACCTACTAATGGCTGAAAATAAAACTCAAATACTTCCAACTAACTATACCGGTAGACTGCACTCTATCCTTAATACAAAGATGAATGAAGTTCAGCAGTCAGCACTGATGAGTGATGACATCCCAGAAAATTTTCTAAGATAGCAGAAAATATTAGGTGAATGGATAAATTATGTGGTCCAAATTGCATGTGGTGTCCAGGCAGGGCCTCGTAACTCGCAAAGGAGAGAGAAGTAGAAGAAGATTAGGAGTAGCAATTTGTTGAATTGTTCCCCACATTTCCATCCTTCAGATTCTAGTATTGCCGAATAATTGAAGTTGGCCGCATTTCTGAGGATAAGGGCATCTTTTTCAAGTCCTAAAATTATAAGCAGCCACAATTGACACATATCTGAAACCATGAGTAGCCCACCAGTTTCTCTTCTCATATTTTACTACATTTTTTACTCTGATCTTCATCTACAGATCGATACTGTAACACCCCGTAATTTTCACCCTTTATTTTTGGTGTTTGTTTACATTAAAATGATATTTTTCGTAAAAATAAATAATTTATTATTTACCGAGGAATCAAACTAATGAGTCATACGATGAAACTCTGGGAAAGGGTGATTGAGCAAAGACTTAGGAAACATGTGAAGATATCGGAGAACCAATTTGGATTTATGCCTGGAAGATCGACTATAGAGGCCATCCACCTCTTAAGACAAACAATGGAACATTACCGTGATAGGAAGAAGGATTTACATATGGTTTTCATTGATTTGGAGAAGGCATATGATAGAGTACCAAGAGAAATACTTTGGTGGGCGTTGGCAAGGAAAGGTGTTCCACAAAAATATATAGATATCATCAAGGATATGTATGAGGGGGCAACTACGAGTGTGCGGACTACGGTGGGGAGGACAGAAGAGTTTCCTATTACGATCGGAGTGCATCAAGGTTCTGCACTTAGTCCCTTTCTCTTTGCCCTAGTCATGGACGAACTAACGAGGTCAATTCAAGATGATATACCATGGTGTATGATGTTTGCGGATGATATTGTGTTGATTGATGAAACAAAGGAAGGTATTGAGAGAAAGTTGGAATTGTGGAGACATACATTAGAAGCCCGGGGTTTTAGATTGAGCAGACGTAAGACGGAGTATATGGAGTGCAAGTTCAGTGGGGTTACAAGCAGCGAGGCGAGGGCGGTCACTTTGGATAGCAAAGTGGTTCAAGGATCGAACGTCTTCCGTTACCTAGGATCCATTCTCCAAAAGGATGGAGAACTCGGATGGAGACGTGGCTCATAGAATTAACGCGGGTTGGTTAAAGTGGAAAAGCGCCACTCGGATTCCTTTGTGATTCCGGTATTCCCCAAGCCTTAAGGGGAAGTTTTTACCTTACGCCATTTGGGCCGCTTTGTTATATGGCACCGAATGTTGGGCGGTGAAACAATGCCACGTCCATAAGATGAACGTGGCGGAGATGCGTATGTTGCGGTGGATGTGTGGCCACACAAGGAAAGACCGATTAAGAAATGAAGTGATCCGGGAAAAAGTTGGAGTTGCATCCATTGAAGAAAAGATGAGGGAGAATCGGTTAAGATGGTTTGGTCATGTGAAAAGGAGATCAGGTGATGCACCGGTGAGAAGAATTGAAGAGTGGAGGAGTAACCAAGTTGTAAGGGGTAGGGGAAGACCTAAGATGACTTGGATGAAGGTAATTGAAAGTGATATGAGGTTACTTGGGATTGAGGAGAGCATGACGTTGGATAGAAGTGAGTGGAGGGGCGAGATCCATGTGGAGGAAGGGGTGTGATTTACGCATTTATTTGTTTTTCTCAATTGTGTTGGTATTAAAACCTTTTGTTGAAAACCTCTTTTAAAAATTGTTGGTGTAAACCTTGCTTAAAAAAAAAAAAAAAAAAAAAAACATTTTTATCACTCTTGGCGATGCCATCTCCTTTGGTGACGGTTTCAGTTGACGATTCATGTTAGCCGACCCCAAATCACTTTGGGAATAAGGCTTAGTTGTTGTTGTTAGATTATTTTGGAACGTGTTGTGAAAATGTGTATATATATTTATATGTTGTGATATATTTATATATATATATTATTTTAAGTTGTTAGTTATTTATTTTAAAGGTTATATTAATTTCGTTATTTGTTTAGGCGTTTAGGATGCAGTTTTGTCGTGTAGCGTTTTTGTAACGTTGTTGGACCGACTTGGGTGATGAAATGTTGCATCGCATGTGGCGTGCTAATGTGTGCATTATATTTATATTTATAATATAATTTATTTGAATTATTTTCATTATTAAGTATTTTCAAAGTTTAGGCGCGATTTAGGAATTTATCGATTTATCGCGTAGCGGGCTTTTGAAGTGTGGACCCTTGTTGTTTTGGACCGAAGATTTTTGTGGGTGTGTTGGGCTTGACAGCCGGTCAAGGAGATGGAGAAGGAGAGCTCCTCTTCTTTCTTTTCTTTTTATTTTTCCTTGTGACTCTTGGTAGCTTTGTAACTCCTATAACCCCCTAATCAATCTCCTTCATTAAAACCCTTTATTTCAACCATTAAACATCCATAAAATTCTGATTTTTATTCATAGAAGTTCAGCATCATTTGCATTTATCACCCACCGTTTTTCAAGAAAAGGAAGAGAGAAAAGGAAGAGGAAAAGAATAGAAAGTTTCAACCCGGTTTTTCCTGTCGCACCTTCACGAAAATAACCTTATCCGGAGATCTAACCGTTGGATCGTCTTCAATTTTTGACACAACGTTTATAACGTCTTGTTCTACATTCTGACCGGAGCGATTTAGAATCTGAGCTTTTGATAATCGGGAATCATGGTCGTAACAGAGCAGTGCGAAACAAGAGTTTTCAACATTCAAGAAGAAATGCTTAGTGACTTGTTGCTACAATTCTCGTTTGTTATGCCTTGGGGTTAGAAGAGGATTTGGATTGCATGCTTAACTTGTGATTGTCTCTTTAGACTCAGCTCTCCTCCCGACGATCCAGGTAACTAGTTGTTATCCTAGAACCATAGTGATTAGGGTATTATTCGGTTTTAGTTTATTACGTTAGGAATTATCTAAAATACTTTTTGAATGAGATTTTTGACGAAATTTTACATGAACATACGTGACACATGCTATGTGAATACTGTGTAGAGAAAAATAATTTTGGCATGATTTTTAATATTTATTTGATTTAGTTAGTATTTTGTGCGTTTTTGGCTAAATTTCATAATAATTATTGAACGATTGTTGAAATTTATGAAATCATTTTTCTTAGATCATGTAACATGCGTATAATGTATTCCATGCCTTAGAATAATTTTTATCTACTGTTTACTGTTTTAATTAATTGATATATCTGTTTTTGTAATTTCTGTTCTGTCAGTATATAATTCATGAAAATTATTTGTAGAGGCAGAAAAATTAATTTGTTTGAATAATATGTATTTCCGTGAGTTTTTACATGTTATGTGAATTTTTGGTAATTTTTGGGCGTCTGTTTATATTTTTAATTGTTATAATGGCTTATTTGAGGAATCTGTATATTAACTGTTAAAAATACTTTTTGAGTCCGAAAATTATAAATAAAAAAATTGTACCATGTCAGTAGAGCTATTAGGGTTATATGATAATTTTTGTGTGATTTTAATGCTCGAATTTGTTAGTTTCATAATTATTATGGTGTTTTTGTGATGAAATTGAGGATACACTTTTAAATTGTTTGAAGGCTTGTAAATCAGATATAATTTATAATTTAATATATTCTGGGTTGCTGATTTTCAGTAGTATACAGTATGCATCATTTCGGTAACCACATGTTTAGGTTTGATTTATGGAATAAAATGATTTAATTGTTATTACTCTTTTAATGAATATGATTTAGAGTTAATTGGTGATGTATTTGTGATTGAGTGTGGTTGCTGTAAAAACCAGTATATTGTCATTGATGATGTTTGGGAATGTTCAAGTGTTATTGTGAGAGTTATTTGTTGAAAATTTATAAGTGATTTATTTTGAGGAATTATGAAGAACTGTTTTGATGGAATGTGGGTATAAGGCCGGGTGGCATCCCTTTTGACGAATATTTTGATGAATGATACTTGGATTGTATGCATGATTGTATTTTGATATAAGAATATCCGGTGGGATAGATGTAGTCCCCGGTGAAGAACATGCCAACCACCTGGTTTGCGAACTAGGGGTACACCTGCGTTAATTGTTGTCGTCCGAGAGTCAGGGAGTTCTGCGTGTTCTACCCTGCATCGGGAGTTTGGCCATTCTTAGACACAGGCAGTGGGGAACGTAAGCCCATAGATTGACCTGGAGATTGCGATCTGACAAACCTTAGGAAGTGATTTGCGAGTCACTGGCGTTCGGTTTCTGACTCAATAACTTGTTGAATTCTTGATTTATTATTATTTATATATATATTAGAATTATGTCACTCACTCTATCATGTTTACTTATTGTTGATGATCACTTGTTTCATCTATGAGCTTTATGATTTCTATGTGCATGTTATTGATGTAATGATTGCATGTTATTCCTTTCTTAATAATCTTCTTCTGAATCGTGCTTTGATTGCTATTGTTCTGGGAGAACTGCTAGTTACTCCCCACTGATTGTGGATATTTGTTGTATATTTTGCAGGTTTTGTTGATGGGGATTTTCTTTGATTTTGGGCTCGGGTTGAGATGCGAACTTCTCTTTAGTTTGAGATAGTTTTCTCATTTCGATTTTTAATCTAAGTAATTAATTTACTTATAGTATTTACTTATGTTTGTTTTTACCACTTAGTTATTTAAACACTATACTTGTAGTAGTGACATTCCCAAAAGACGATGTGTCAATCGTCAAATATATCGTAGTTGCACGATTGTCAAATTGGAAACTCAATGAAACAAAATTTACTTGTTTCAAGAGATTCTTAATTGCAAATAAGAGTAATGCTCGTGGAGTTACACTAGTGGAAAAATAAGGAAGGGCTGCGGTCAAAACAGCCCTAAGGGCTGCGTTTTTGGCCAACAGCCCTTCATTAGATAAGAAGGGCTGCGGTTTTTAACCGCAGCCCTTCACAACGAAGGGCTGCGGTTAAGGCCAAAAACGCAGCCCTTCTAAGTTTGAAGGGCTGCGTTTTCGGCATAAACCGCGGCCCTTCTTTAACTGAAGGGCTGCGGTTTTAAGCATGAACCGCAGCCCTTTTTAAGTGAAGGGCTGCGGTTTAAGCTTAAAACCGCAGCCCTTCAAATTTAATTTTTTTTTTTTAAAAAATAGAATTAAATCTGCACCCCATCCCTTATTGCCACCCCATAGACACCCCCACCCCAAGACCCCCCGCACCCCCACCCCCCACCCCCCGCCACCCCCCACCCCAAAGACCCCGCACCCCCCACCCCCGCGCCGCCCCACCCCCGCACCCCCAGCCACCCCCCACCCCCCGCCACCCCCAGCCCCACCCTCGCCCCCACCCCCCCTGCCCTCCCACCCCCTGCCACCCCCCCAGACCCAGCCCACCCCCCCCACCCCCTGCCCCCCGCCACCCCGCCACCCCCCTGCCAGCCCCCCCCACCCCCCCCACCCCCCCACCGCCCCCACCCACCCCAAGACACCCCCGCCCCCCCCCCTGCCACCACCAGTCCACCCAGCCCCCCCCCCCCCCGGACCCAGCCCCCCCTGCCACCCCCCCCCCACCCCCCCAGCCCGGCCCCCTCACCCCCTGCCACCCCCTGCCGGACCCAGCCCACCCCCCCGGCCCCACCCCCCACCCCCGCCCCGGCCCGCACCCCCACCCCATGGCCCCCCACCCCATCCCCCACCCAAAACCTCCCTTCGACACAAAAAAAGACCGATCAAATTGCAATAATATATATATGACAAGTTTTGTGAACGTAATAATTAACTTTAAATATGTATATATTAATAATGTAAAAAGTGTACATAGAATTGATACAAACTAGTAGATGTATCATAAGCAATCATCACAAATGTGGGACGCCAACTTATCCCGAACTTCATGTAATTCGTCTGTGGTGAAGGCCCTCAAACGTGGTGTGTTATTCATATAAACCTTGCAAAACAACCAAGGAATAAACACATAATATAAGAATTCAATCATTTACCGTAGTTAGTAGTTCTAAAAAATGACATATACCTTCCCGAAATTCAATCAAAAACAAATGCAAGCCTAAAACTCTATACACTAGTTATATTATACCTTATATTATCATTTTCAAAAAGAAAATGGAGTTAAATGACTCGAGAAACATGAATTGGAGGCGAAAAGGCAAAAATAGGGCTAAAATCACATTTATGTTCCCGATATACAACCAACAACAAATGCACGCCTAAGAATCTACATAATATTACATTATACCTCATATTATCATGTTCAAAATGAAATTGGGGTTAAATGAAGCGATAATACGAATTGAACGCGAAAAGGCAAAAATAGGGCTAAAATGCCCTTTTCGTTCCCAAAATTCAACCTACAACAATTGCAAACCTAAAAATCTACACAATAGTTACATTATGCCTCATATTATCATGTTCAAAATGCATTTGGGGTTAAATGACTCGATAAGTACGATTTGGAAGCAAAAATGCAAAACTAGGCCTAAAATGACCTTTTCGTTCCCGAAATGCAACCAACAACAAATGCAAGCCTAAAACTCTACACAATAGGTACATTATACCTCATATAATCATGTTAAAAAAGAATTACAAATTGGAGAAATTACACGGACACGAGTTTATGTCTCATGATTTATTGACCTTCCGTCGTTTCTTAGGATCCTCAAGTACATGTATCCCTTCCGTGTGATCTACACGCATATAGTTCTCCGACATATTCACATCATCTTCCACACTATTTTCAGGATAGGTAAAAGGGGGGAGGTCCTCAAATGCATCATATTCTTCCTCATTATCAACATCACCAATACCGAGGTCCTCAAACTCATCATCCAAATTCTCATCCCCGAACTCATCATCCTTCTTTTCTTCACATACATCGTTCATTACTCTAGAGCTTCCTATATACTTCCCCTGCTCACCATGCCAAACCCATACGTGGTATTGAGGCCTAAACCCACGACGAAAGACATGCTCCCTAACCACATGTATACTACTAACCTTGCTCACATTTCTACAATCGAAACAAGGACAATAAAAGTCGATCGCTCCGAGAGGATGCTTGATATTGTAATGCAGTTGTACAGAATTCCGAGACCCCTTTCACAAACTCAATCGATTCACGACTACCATACATCCAAGTACGATCCATCTCATTCAAGAAGACCTCTAATAATTAAACACAACCATTCATTATAATGCATCAATCATTATTTAAGTACATACACTCACATATCATCATATCACACACGTATAGAGCAATCTAAGATAGTGACATGTTCAATTGTATGCATGCAGCCGAAGGTCCTTATCACTCCAACCTAACCCATCCTTGGACGTCTAATCTCACTAGTGAATGTGTGCCAACTTTTCAATTCTAAGGAAAATCGGCGTGACATTTCCCTACGGTTCTCCAAGTACACAATGTAGATAATTGCTTATCTACATATGTACCCGAGAGAACAATGTAGAGAAACGATGAGCCAAGATTTTCCTCGAATTGAAAAGAAGACACACATTCACCACCTAAGTGAGATCAAACGTCCAAGAACAATCCCAAAGCGGGGACTATTCAAGACTTACTCCTAATGAGTAAGTCTTGAACGGGTATCTAGGCATATGATGACAATTCAAACAACTTGTAGATTTCATAGCTAAATTACATTGCGTTTTCATACAATCTCATATCAAGAAATATACATACATTATAAGAAATACATATATATATATCAATAAATTATCATAACTTAATCAAATTGAATCACATGACAACTTTGTCTCATCAACAAATTAAATCAAACAAAAAAGACAACGAAATTAAACTAGTTACCTCTTAACACCAATGATAAGCAATGAAGAGAGTAGAGATAGTTGGAACTTTATTTGCCTTCCTAAGCCTCTTCTTCCTACAATTAACAAAACCCACATTGCACATTAATCATTTAATTCAATTAAGAAAAATAAAACTAACTTAAAAACATTAATTCATACTTAACTAAGCAAAAAATTAGCTAAACCCAAGAGCTAGCAATGAAGAAAGAGTAGGGCAGGTGGTGGTGGTAGTTGTTCTTCGCCGCTTGTGGGTGGTGGCGCTGCGTAGTGGTGGAGGAGCTCCACACCCTAAACCCACTCAAATGGTGGAGAAGAGAAGAGAAAAGAAGAGAAGAGAAGCTAAGAGAAGAGAAGAGAGGTGAAGAAAGAGAAGGGTTGTGGTGGTGAAGCAATGTGGGTGCTCCGGCGTCAGGGCTCCGGTGATGGGGCGTTAGGGTTAATGTGCGAGTGAGTGAGAGGGAGGGAGGGGTTTTTCGCTCGTCAAATGCGTGTAAGGGAGGGAAATTTAGAAAACATGTCTACCTACTGTACATGTGTGTGTGCGCGCAAAACTGGAGATATGGGATGGGATCAGAAGGGCTGCGGTTAGTCTAGAAAACGCAGCCCTTCGTTTATGAAGGGCTGCGGTTTTCAGGCTAACCGCACCCTTCATTAGTAGGGATGCGGTTAGCCTCAAAACCGCAGCCCTTCATACTGCATGAAGGGCTGCGATTTCTTGTTAACCGCAGCCCTTCTTGCGCAGTCCTTCTTTTTTTTTCCCCTAGTGTTATATCATATTTTTTTCATCTAAGAAAAGTAAATTTTACCTTTAATACATTCAAATAAGTTTGACAATAATTTATTCATACAAGTTTAATAATCCATCTGTTTCTTTTAGTTCTTCATATTAATTGGATCTTTTTGAGAGACAATTTTTTTAAAATAAGACGAATAAATAGGATTGGAGGGAGCAAAACTTTAAAAGCTAAAAATGATATACTTAACATAGGAGGAGTACATAATTTTGAGTATCATTGATTCAGTATCAATCATCACATAGGAGTAAATAATGGTTTCTATATTTTTTTCTTTGTCGTAACATTGTATTTTTGGAGGTCAAATTTTACAAGCCATAGTATATCAACTTTTGATAATTTTAACGAATACATAACTAAGCCCCGTTCTTTGGACGGGGAGAAACTGAACTGAACTGAACTAGGAGAAACTGAACTGCAGAGAGCAACTGCACTGGACTGAACTAGACTGAACTGAACTGAAATGAATTGAAAATAAGTCCAAAAGAACCGCCTAAATACTTTTACATATTAGTAATTACAGTTTTACATTGGAAACCGCCAACTAATAAAAAATGAAGTATTCACTCCGTCCCATAATATAGTGCTCACTTCTTATTTTTTCACGGGAATGGAAGGAGTAGTAGGATTTCCCAAAAAATTATATATAGGGAAGTGCTTTAGTCTTGGAACTAAATCTATATATTATTTTTCCTTTTTTAAAAAATTCAAAAAGCAATAAATGTTCCTTGGAATGGTTGAAAGAATAAATAAGAGCACACAGTTTAAAAGAAATGTTGGGTCTTTTGGAAAGTTTGTGTAGGAATTAAGGATAATTTAGTCAAAATAAATTGATAAAAAAAGAAATAGACACAACATCTTGGGACATTAAAAAAAGAATGCGAGCACTATATTATGGAACGGATGGAGTATAACTTTAGCTAGTCAACTACCATTCCAAGTTCCAACAAATAATTCGTTTGAAAATCAAATCTCAATATCAATCTAATACTCGTTTTCCATTGAGTAATTTAATGTCTCATTATTCATATTTTGCTCCATCTTCTGCATTATTATCATTGATGGACGAACTTTCACATTATATCATTGGTAGAATTACATCGGAACTGGCTTGTACGTGGGTTGTGAGTTTGTGACGATATATAGTTGTACTTAGTAGGCGTCACGTGTGTGCAGATCTCTTTTTATTATCGGCTCTGTTGTTAGTTCCATATGTTTCATACAGTTGGAAGCAAGAAAGCCATACTTTAAAGATTTGCAGCAACGTACCCATAATAAATCAGTGAATCACATAGTATATAATAGTCAGCTTAGAATACATGGAAGGTATAATGGATAATTGTGAATTTGTGATGCAACGAAAAGAGAACAAAAGGTTTATTAGGTGAAATCGTGAAACAAACACATGGGAAACGAACAATAATGCTGGCTATTGAATGGAATAATGTATTTCTTATTACTGAAGAGATTCACTATCATATCATATACTAAGATGCCAAATACGCATAATTCAATACATGATGCTGTATATTTGTTTTTTTGGGGGTGCAAATAATACAGAATTCATATACAATTATACACATACTAACATAAGGTTCAGTTCCCTTAAATGTCTTTCTTTTCTTTTTGCTAGTTTAAATATTGTAATCTGAAGAAGAAAATTGGAGGAAAAGAAATGAATAAGTCCTTGTTTCATTATTTTTAACTGCCCAAATTTATGGACTTGTAAAGGTAGTTTTGTACAGCCTAACTTAGTTTCACAATCATAATTCTATACTTTCCCCGAAATTTTTCTATTGCCGTATTGAATTATGACAAACTTTTTAATAAAGTCATATGACGATGTTAGAGATAAATTGAAGGACCCATATATATAATAGGTGAGAGACAGAGAGAATTTTAAGCTATCCAAATTTAGTAAAGTTACAATTAGTATAAAACTTTCATATTGGAAATATTGCATAAGGAAAAGGCGGCGGAGGAATGATCATTGTAGTAGGGAGAAATTTTAGGCTATCCAAATATCGCACGATTCTAAGAAGTAACTTGGGCTAAACGGTTTGAATCGTTCATAGAATCGCAACTGAAGAAAATCGGATATAGAATCGTACAAAATTGGTAGAATCGGTAAAATCACGATTTATTAACGATTTTAATGATTATGCATTTACCCCCTCTGATCTATTGAAGTCTATTGCTGGATATTAAAATAAATGGGCCAAACCCATAAGATCTAATTTGTTTCAAGCCCTAGCTGCCACATTTTCACCCTCACATCTTGCACGCACGCACATATTTCTCTATCTTTTTCGGTTCTTCTTGGTGTAAAATGTTTATATATATTGAATCATTTCATTTGCTTTTGACTTATAGAAACATGTATTTTCTATACCTCTTTTATTCCCTTGATGGCATCATTTCTCATCTCATATGATTATCATTACGGCTAAAATTGAATTTTTAGTGTTGCCCATTGGAAAAATAGGTAAACAACGTTTACATATTTTATCATAGAATCTTATTCCCGCAAAATTCGTAGAATCTTACGATTTTACGATCAGCATCTGAGAGACCCTTTCGATTTAAAGTAGAATCGCGATTTTGACAACCTTGCTCGTTATAGGTCTTGAGTCACTTAACAAAACATTATTGCTTAACAAAGTAGCGTAAACTTAAGAGAAAAGGTGAAATTTCTCTTCTTTCCACCACTTTCTACACAGGGCTATGCTCTTAAGTCCCATTGTGTGCATCTCCTTCTTTTTAGAGATAGGTGTCAAAGTGTGTTATATCCCATCTTGGGTTTGTCCTCCAAATCTTGTAGAATAGGTAAGTCAACCGATCAATACTCACCTACGTCCTACCATAAGCATCTCTAAACATCATTATATAGAAAATAGAGTTTGTATCACATATCTTTTGTTAGTCTCATTATCTAGGGCGTTATAGTATTTTTTCCACCTTCTTTGTCACTCACTCCACAAATATTACTGTATATGGAAGATATGTACATCACGGTATATCATGTACATTGAAAATCAAATCATAATGCTTTACTAGCTTTTTCTAAAAACGTGGAAATTCTATTCTACAATTATTATTTCTCCAAGAACAAAATACTTCCTCCGTTTTTTTTTTACATGCGACACTTTCAAAATTCAGTTTACCTAGAAAAAAAATTGGAGAGGGGATTAAGGAAAATTAATTGTAGGGGATTAAAGGGAGTGGGGACCATTGCACATGGGTTTAAAGTTAAGGGAGGAGAGAGAAAAGCAGGGACCACACCCCACTTTCCCTCCTTATTTTTGCACGCCCAAGTGGGGGAAATCTGACCCAGCCAAATATTTTGCCACCTACTTCAATTCCCTCCAAATTTTTCATAAACTTAAACTTTTCATAAAATTCAAATTTTTGCCTTCTTCAAATCAGTTGAAGGCACCAACTAGAAACTCTCTCTTCTATATAAACCCCCAACATTGAATGAGGGTTTATTTCACAAAATGAAGAGAGAGAAAATTTCATGAACTACCATGGTTTAGTATCATTACAAGTTAACTAAGTTAAGCTACTAATTCACAAAGACACACCGCACATTAATGTTCAAAATAATCATCCAAAAATACCGATCGAAGTTTCCCACAAAAACTTCAAACTTCGTCTTCTTCATCGGTTTCAATCTAACAAAATGGGGTCGGGAGAGCGAGGAGATGCAGGGGTTCTTTGACCTTCAACGATTCTTTGCAAGTTGAAGGCATGGAGGATGACTTGTTGCTGCATGAAATGGGACACCATTATCACAGTGATGATGATCAGTACACGGATGATGATGGTGGAGGCACTAAATAAACGACGGAAGCACAAAGAACAAAGAAGTTCATGGACATCAACCACGTACACAAACACAAAACAATGTAAGTGCAAGAAAAAAAAACCAATGTTAAGTTTAGAAAAAAGGAAAATGTTGGTTGATGAACTTCTTTCCTCAGAAATTAATGGTAAACTTGTATGGGGTTTAAAAAGAAAATTAGCAAAAAAATATAGCATACATAGGATGACATTAGAAAGAATATGGACAGATGCAAAAAAACAGAGAGCAAGTGGGCAACCCATAGATGTTAGAAACAAAAAAATAGGGAGATGTGGTAGAAAATTAAGAGTTTATGATGAAAAATGCCTTCAGAATTATGCAACCAAACCGGATTTAGGCAACCACCCACAATTAGCCAACCATACATAATAGGCAAATACAACGTAAATAGGCAACCAAAACAGAATTATGCAACCAACCGATTTAGGCAACCACCCACAATTAGGCAACCATACATAATAGGCAAATACAACAGAAATAGGCAACCAAAACAGAATTATGCAACAACACAATAAATTGAAGGGGCTCTCATATTTTTCATAGGTAAAGGAAATTATAAGGAAATTAAATTCAGTTAGGGTGATAGAACCTCAGGGACTCGAATTTTTGGCTCTACGCCTTAGTAGGAAGCAATGTGAATCAGGGTCCAGTTTGGAGCTAGTACAGGGGCTCATTGGGACATCAAGCTCACCATCTTCAGCCTCAGATGAACCCACAATGTCTTCAACCACATCAAATACTTTGAAACCCCCATCACTTTCTACATACATGGCATATGTATTCCCCTCATCATCAAACACATTGAAGGAAGTTGCAGTACATCCCAAACAATCACACTGCCCCTTCACCTCTTTCCCCTTCCCCTGCACCTCAACCTCGCCCACCTTCACCTTTTTCTCGCCCACCCCGAGGTGTTTATCCCTCCCTTTCACCACTTTCTCCTCCCCATTGACCTCTTTAACCTTACCTTTCTTTGAGATATAGTAAAATTCACCAGCCCTAAGTGCGCAAACAATCTCATGGGTAGACCTCAGAACACTCTCACCTTTTTTCCCCTCAACTTTCGCAACAACATTCACAACCTTACTGGATCTAGGCCTCAACCTCTGTGAAATAGGTTGGTGGCCGAAGGTCTTATCTTTGTGGGGACTCGCATGTTGTGGAAGGGAAGATGAGGGGAGGAACTCTCTTGGAAGGCCAGTTTTTTTGTAAAATTCATCAACAACCAAACCCAAAGCCTTCAAGGCATAAGAGCGAAGATAATTTTGCGCGTCTCCACTGTCGTGAAGTCTTCTAGGCCAAGTCGAGTTTGCTTCAAACGCATGCATCAATTCCCTGATGCAATCAGACTCATCTACGTCGTCAGTTTGAAAGAGCGCATCAACAAGGGGTTGAAGATCTGGGACAAACATTTTGTTTCGAATTTAGGGTTTTTTTTTAGGGTTTGAAGATCTCTGATGTTGCAGATGATTTTCAAGGAAGAAAATGAGTAATTCGAAGGATTTACAGGCGATTTAAGAAGAAAGTGATGAAATGAAGAGAGAGAAAATGGAGGTGAGGAGAGAGAAATTGCCGGTGAGAAAAGAGAAAATGAAGGTGAGGTGAGAGAAGATGAAGGGATGAAGGGGGGGAGTTTTAGTTTTATGGGAAGTGAAGATCATTAATGGGGTTGAATGAAGAGAGAAAAAATGTAGTTGGGGGTTTCAATTCTGATGGGGATGATGAATGGTAGTTGGTGGGGTTTTTAATTTGGTGGGAATAATAAAAATCTGATTAGGGTAGGTTATGTTTTAATGGGATACATTAAGTGGTGTTATGTTTTTGTTAATTGTGATAAGTAAGGGTAATATGGTAATTTCATAGGCCAAATTTTACTACTTTAGGAAAGAAAAAAAAGTGTCACATGTAATTTGCACCATGCCGTTTTAGGAAAGTGTCACATGTAAAAAAAAACGGAGGAAGTACTACTTCTATTAGTCTGTGTTGCTAGAACTTCTCTTACCACAAAATTTCTTGTGTTACACTAATAAAACACAAGTCTTAACCAGTGAACATAGTTTGTGATTTGATTTGAACATTAAAAAGAAAATTAAAAAAAGTGCCATTAAAAGTCTTAACAAGAATATTAGTATTACAATTACCACAAAAAAATATTAGGAAATAGCATGCCGATGGGGGTTCTTACTGAAACAAAAACTATAGTAGTAGTAGTATTTTTTCTGGGGTTTGGGGGTACATCAAAATAAGCTGGCTTAAAATTATGGACAGGTTTTGGGGGGTGAAAATGGCCCATTTTAATTGGATTGGGCCAGAAAAGAAAACGCGAGTGAGTTATTTTCTTAGTCCTAACAAGTTAGCTGCGGCCCATCTGATTTTTTTTTTCTTTCGGCAGCACGGCCGATCTCATTAAGCTTAGACAAGCTGCATACCTTGTATCGTTACAATGTTCCTGAGGTTCATTTGGGGTTTTCAGTTCAAGGCACTATTGGAGAATTTGTAAGGCCCAATTATTAATACAATATTTGAGATTTAATAGGATGTTAGCTGTTTCCATAATTTATGCCTTGCTAGATATAGATTCTCAAATGGTAAGGGTGAGTTTATCCCTCAGACTCAACTCCAAACTTCATCGCGCCACACGCCTTTCCACTACTTTTTGATTCTACAGACTCACTTCTGACTCATTCCAATTTTATACTTTATCCCTCAAACTTTCTCCAGACTCACTCCACACAAAAAAAGAGACACGTATCCTTTGCATGGCAAGAGTATTGGGAGGAGTCTTGAAAAACAAAACCCAACCCAAGACTTTACCCAAATATTGCTGAATCTTGTTGAGTCTTGCCACAAGACTCAGTGCAAGACTGCCTTCAAGACCCCCAATATTCTCACCCTAAGACCATCTCACCATTCATTTTATAGGGTCATTTTTTGTGTATGCTACATTTAAGCTACCCATTATCTTGTTAAAAAAAAGCTACTCATTAGTTCAAATAGTAAGATAAGACGATTTTTTAGTAGACCAATAATTTTGAATGCCTTTACGTTGCTCGATGCCTCATTAACAAGTCGTTGATACTCTGAAATTCTAGTACATCGACATAATATATCCTAAAGTTACCCGAAAAAAAGAAATCCTCAAGTTTGCAAAATCCTATGAAGAAGTTGTATACATTGGAGCAAAAAAATCGATAAAAAGGTGTTATATAAGAATTTACATTATCTTGTTCCTATTATTTAGAGTTGACAAAAGGTGATATGGCATGATAGCAGGACATAAACCGGAGAGGAAAAAAAGGGTTAGTGGTAAGGATTTTTAACCCGCTTACTTAAATGGGTCAATACAATAAGACACGTCTTGTTATATGGGCCGAATTAGTGATAAGATTTCAAGTACGAAAATGACACGCGTAAACACGTTTAACACAATTGCTAAGGGCCCGTTCAACATTATTGTCAGTTTTAGGTTTTAAGAATATAAAAGTCATATGATATAAGGAGTATAATAATCTTAAAATTAGTCATACCTGTACTAAACATTTTAATTTTGAAAACTGACAACATAAACTAAAAACTACATTTTCTGGTTTCCATATTTTTGTTTTTGGTTTTCAATAAAACTGAAACTTGGAAACAAAAAACGATAATGAACGAGCTCTAAACTATTTTAAGATTTTAATGTAACAAACTGGTTTACACGAACTAGATACGGAAAAAGAGGGTTAATGTTGAAATGTCTTGGTGAATCTAATTAGGCGGTCAACACAATACAAAAACATATCTTATCAATAACTTGGTCAAATTAGTGTTAAAGGGATTCCATCCCATTAATATGAGACGGGCAAGAACACGACACAAATGCGGACTTTTGCTAGCTAAACTGCTATTATTGCCACAGTTAAGTGAGAGTTTTTGTATAAACCACATACATCACAAGTGAGAGTTTTTGTATAAACCACATATTCCAATACCGTGTACCTCTGGAAATCATATGCTAAATTATTCCCAAGATCAACCGGAAGAAAGACAACCATAACTTTTAGCATGACAGGGGCCGAGTGCTTTAGCAGCTAATCCCCATGAACAAAATCACTTGCATGTTTTAATTGCACCAGATTGATTAAATAAATATGCTGAAAGTATGATAACTTTTTTCTTAGTATAGCACTACATCATGCATATTGACTAGTTGCGTCATCTCATTTCTGATTAATTAGGTTGTGTGGATTTCATGCTAAGCATTTGCTTAGTTCCCCCACAACTGAATGCTTTGCTCAATTATTATATATTTCAATATGATGAAGAGCTTATAGTTTAATTTAATTTCCTAGAGATAACATACGCATTACAAGAGCATAATCTCACATAACTTGGCTAATCAAACAAAGCTACTGTCAAATATGGGCCTGAGCTGCACCCATCACAAGGAGAGAGAGTCTACTTCACAACCCAAAGGGCAATAAGGGGAGTAGCCCTTTTGCATTATAAAGTGAACTCATCTCTCTTCTTTAATTAATGTGGGATACTCACATGTGGTATGCGCTATACATAATAGCTTCAACACTCCCCCTCAAATGTGAAGTCCTTTTTCAATTGGCCCAGAGTAACTTAACGGACCCATCTGTGGGCCTGGCTCTGATACCATGTCAAATATGGACTTGGGTCGCACCCATCACAAGGAGAGAGAGTCCACTTCACAACCCAAAAGAGTTTCCACCTTAAAACCATACGAATGATAAGAGAATCCTTTTTGCATTATAAAGTGAACTCATCTATCTTCTTTAATCAATGTGGGACACTCACATGTGGTGTGCGCTATACATAATAGCTTCAACCGCTACCTTATGTCAACGACTTCAAACAATTGATTAGGATTTACATTGAAAACTAATTAGTTAGGTCATCCTACCACTAAAATATTTTGTACAAAAACAAATCATTCAAAAGGTCAAGTATATAAAATTATAAACTATACAAAGTTTCATAATTTAACCAAAACTTCTTCCTTTGTGATTGATCTTAGCAATCTAAAGTTCAATGTAAAAAAAAAACTCATATTGAACAAAGATTATAATTTTAAATCTTTAATTAGAAGAGAAAGGTTTTCTTAATAAATGTTGGTACATGTCAACGGCACTTGTAGGGACAGCTAGCATCACCCTCACTGCATCCCTCTGATTATTAACTGGCAATAACAAACAGTACTTATCACTGCAAATGGGCCCCACGTGGACTGGTTTTCCAAGCCCAAAGTCAACCCTTTCAAGCCCAAGCCTTGACCATTGCGACAATACCAACACCCCTACTGAGTCAGGACTCGTCCGATTCTCACTCACTAACTCGATCACTTCCTTTACATACTTACCATCCACTCTTTCCTTTGCTCTTTTTATTAATTCCGAACCATACCCTATACCCTTCTCGGTTAAGTCTTTAACCGTGGTCATGGCACACCCAAGGGTAAACCCATTTCCGTAAAACCCGGTCGGTAGGCCGGGTTTTATTCGGTTTCGAAAATTGACACTAAAAAAAAGCCTTAGGACTTGGTTCCCGGGCATGTGCAACGATTTAGCCCAACACTTCCATATATGGGCCGAAACGACCTCGAACGATGTGTATTTTGTTGACTCAGTGAGTCGACTCGCTTGTCGTTTGAGTTGATTGATGTGAAACCTGACAAAAGTACTAGTAGTTGGGACCAATTTCTCACTAGAGAATCTAGCTAAAAACCCACAACTATCCTGAACTCGGTTGAACTCAGGGTGACTCACTGAGCTATCCCTCACACTCATCTTCGGCCTATTATTATTCGACGAAAACGGGTCGAGTAAGTGTCGATCCCACACGGGTTTCGGCCCACGACCCGAAACCCCGCGAGTTAACTCAGCAAACGAGTTGATGAACTCAGCGCTCCCAATCCCATCACACACACAATGATTAAACCCGAACCCAACCGCCACCGCCCCGTCAGCAAGCCACGTAAGCTGAACAACAAGAGGTGGGGCCCCTTTAAGAACATCATCCACTTGTAACCACAACAACTGCCGCCACTCCTCCACGTAACGTGGGGCCCTTTCGAAGTCAGGCCTTTTATACCCAGAAACAGCCTCAACAAAAACAGCCCCTTGGGCCCGACACACAACCTGAAGCGGCCCACCACGTTTCTCTTGGACCCGGCCTGCTAACGGGTAGTACTGTACCAAGGCCCGGCCCAAAGCAGACTTAACACGAGCAACAAATTGCCTGCGATCAAGTCCAGGAGAAGGATTGTAGACCAGCAGATATTCAATGGTGAAACGAAGAAAGAGCTGAGAATCAAGGGTGGAGAGAGAAAGAGTGCAGTTTGGGGTTGGTTCTGATGGTGTGATAGATATGGCTTCTTTCACTTGAACAAAATTAGTTGCCATAATAATGTTGTTGGTTTTTTAAGATAATAAAATGGAATGATTGTAATTTGTTGAATTTGTGCACATTGCAAAATTAGGGAAAACAGTGGTAATATATAAAGAAGAAAGGAGAGAGAGAAAAAAGGGATGAGTTTGTGTGGATATCGTTTAGGTGGGGGAGATGTGCGTGGAAAATGCTACTTGTAGTATAGCAAGAATCACTATGGCGCTCTCTCTTTCTTATAAATATAGTTCGTCCGCTTCTTTTTAAATCTTAGCAAATTTTCCACTATTCACACTTATCTCTTTGATTAGGATTTGCGATTTGTACATAATGAAAAACATAGTCAAGTGGGATCTTGTTAGATTCGTCTCATGACCCACTTTCATAATATGTAATTTTTACCTATAGGTAATTATAGATCTTTATGGTCAAAGTAATGTCTTGTTGTGCGTGAAAGTGAATTTGTTGCATTTAAAAAGAAACGGAGGAAGTATATCATCCGTTCCTTTAGATTTTAGAAAATTATACTATAAGCTGGTTGCACATAAGGATTTTAATGTGGTATTAATAATACTGATAGACATGTACGTTTGTCATAACTTTTTAAACTAATATATTTAAGAACAATAACTTATTACTTTATTTGTAACAATAACTTATTCTTTTTAAAAGATTCGTATCTTTTCAATTGAAATAAATTTTTTTTTTTGGGGGATTTTTATTTCCCCCCCCCTTAATCGAAGCGTTTTAGTTTGTGGGTAACAACAAAAGGTGTAGTGAGGACAAAATGCGCCGGAAGAACTTGTGTTGGTTGTGTTGGATGCGCATTGGTGACAATATACTCGACTCCGTATGGGTCGGGGTGTTACATTATTCGTTCTTTTTCAATTGAAATAAATGTAGTACACTTAGGTGTGTTCTGTTCAACTTAAAAAATAAGTTTCATGTCCAATAAGTTCAGTTTAGGTCTAATCAGGCTTGATCAGATCTAACACAATACTCAAAAATAAGTTCCAATAAGAGTCAATCAGGTCTAATAAGTTCAGTTCAGATAAGTTCAGGTTTTTTGAGGTGAAAAAAAATGCACCCTTAGTTTTTTAGAAGTTCTATATCAATTATAATATTTCCCTATTCAGTGCTCTATTTTAGTATAATCACAATACAAGATAACCCTGACTTTTTTTTTGTCATTTTCTTCAAAAAGTGTGTCAGTCACTACCTCTGTGTTTCAATAGATAAAAAACAGAGAAAGTATAAGTTTAATCAAAGATTAATATTAACCGAAAAATAAAGTTTAAGAATAAAAGCGAGGTGCAAAATTTCATTTTAAATGCGTCAAATCCATATATTGTAATTGATAAAGAAATAGATCAGGAAGTTATAAGTTTAATCCAGAAATATATATGTTCTAATAAGTGAAGTTTAAGAATAGAAGCTACACAAGTTTATTTTGAAGGCCTATAAATTGGGATGAGTTAAAGTAGAACTAATAAGTTAAAAGAAGAGTTCAAATGTTCAATCAAGTGATGAGAGGGTAAAAAAACATCTACATGATTTCTAGAAAATACTTGGATTTTTCACTATCAATAAACAGTCAAACAGAATAATCATAATGTAAAAGTGGGTTTGAAATCTTATTTCATTATCCTTGTGTTTATGGTTCTCTCTAAACCAAAAGGCTATATATGTCTACTTAGAGAGAGAACATCTGACGATGGTACATTTGTAAAAATATGTTTCACTATTTTTCGTTGAAGATTGAACAATTCTTTATTTAAAATATTAAACACAGTTCTAAAAATAATAAGAAGACGTATTAGATTCGATTGTATCCTTAAAAAACAGCTCTAACATGTGAATGAACATATTGCAGTACGTAGAAAACAAAGTTCAATTGAGGATATAAAAATTTAATGTTCATCGATCACTTTTAAATCAGCAAGACATGCGGAATTCCAATGTCAGGTTGTCATTGGTAGTTCTAATACTTTAATTTGGGCGGAGAATTGTTTATAACTGTGTAAGATTTGGAAGAGATTCTCCTAGAGTGTCACTTTAAGTTTTAAAAAATAATTGAGAGGAGAAAAACAAAGACATTAACAGCTTGTCCATTGCTTTCTGTCTGTCTAATATAGCGGTTTATAATTGCACCTGTAGCTAGCTATAGAATTGCACAAATGAATGCCTTCTCTAATTGATATCTTCACATGGATTCATGTAATATAATAATTTGATGTTAAACTTAGGTTATATGCAGTAGTTTCTTTTTAATATATGTGTCAAAGGACCAACTCAACCAAAAGCTTAAGCTGATGGTTGAGGCCCTAGGAATAGATTTATACTCTATCACGCCCCCTCACGTAAGAGTAGCCCCAGTGAAGTGTGGATGCGGCATGATAGTCTCCCTCATACCCGGCGCTAAATATTCCACCGAGAAATGAGGGGTGGATGAGATTCGAACCCGTGACCTTTTTGTCACGCTGGCTCTTGATACCATGTCAAAGGACCAACTCAACCAAAAGTTTAAGCTGATGGTTGAGGCCCTAGGAATAGATTTATACTCTATCAATATGTACCTAGTTTATATTTTGACACTATTTACATACTTTACTTTGACTATTATTTGTGGTTTATACATGAGGACAAACATAATAATCTCGGTCATGGAATTCTGTTTGATTTAAATCGTGTCAACATTTTTTTTGAAATATAAAAAACTTATAATTTGTACTTATTCATAATTATAGTTTATCAAAGTTGCGCGTTGACAAGTGTCAAAATCAAACTCTACAGATTTTTTTTTTGAAAGAGAAATTTCATTAATTGAAGGTCAAACGGCATCTACAATAGTTATTAAAGAAAAACAAGATACAATTAAACAAGACTAAATCAAATTCGTCTTCGAAGAAACTACAATGAACCAGATCGAGCAATACAGCGCAGTCCCCTTGTATTTGCTGAATCAAGCAGCTATTGATGAGGAAGTCTATCATTCTGATATAGTTTGGGAAGAACATTCTTGATCGAGTCAGGCTGACCGCATCCGAGATTTCAATACCTTCATGTTGAGTCTCGAACTTCAACCAATGAGAATAATTTCTCATACCTAAAAACAAAAGAACCATACTCACAACTCCCATAGGGGAGAAGGAGATTTCCAAAACAGAAACTAAAAACCCCATAACAGAGTTTGAGAAAATCTCATAAAGAGAGACTAATTTATTAAACAAAATAAGAAAATGAACTAAAAGCTAAAAATAAAAGGGGAAAAGGGGCTTACCATGGATGAAATCATCCATGGCGACCTAATTGATGAAAGAAGGGGGTAGGGAGGCTAGGGTTTGAGAGAGAGAAAAAGACAAAGGGGGACGTAGGATATAACTAAACTCTACAAATTAAAAGGAAACAAATGTAGTATTTGATAACTCATTTCATTTTATTTATTTTTTTGTGAAAAAATTAATTTTTTTTACGGTCGATGTAATATGGTGATTGGTTTGGTAATAAATGGTAGTAATAATAAAATTGAATCTTTAGGTTTTTTAGTGAGAAAAGTGGCATGTAAATGTACATTAATGTTAGTCCAATCTTACATATTTTTTCCCTATAAAAAGTAAAAGTGAAAAACTCGTGTTTTGAGAAGGGGTTCTCTTACCATGAACACGAACACTCTCGAGTATGTGATTTCTTTCCGGAATTATACTTCATATTTCATTATTAATATTGTCATTTATTATCAATTACCAACCTGAGAGTTAGTGTTATGCATAATGTAACTTAAAAATTAAGAAGCTTAAAAATATTTAAATAATACGTTATTTTGAGTATCTTTTTTTTACTGATAGTTTACTGATAGTTTGGGTAGCTATAAGGAAATTAAGAGTTGAATAATTTCTTTTCAAATCTCTGTGATCTTTAATTACCGTCTTAGTTTTTATTTTATTTTATCAATAAGAATTAAGATTTCTTTATATACTTTTATTATTAGTTCTACTGATTAGCTTGTGCAACCAAATATCTTATGGTTACAATAGTTTATGAGTCACTTTTTTTTAATAAGTTAGTGTTACCAAAGATATCTTAATTAAATGGCCGGTATGCCCTAATTTGTCTAAGGATTTGATATGATAGGCGTGGATGTTATGCTTAGCTAGTGTCTGGTTTATATAATGACACCATGTGTACGAAAGATTCCTAATCACCCTCCTACTTTCTACGTTAACTTTTCGTGCTATGTATGTAGGTTGATACTTGATACCAACATATCTCTTGCTTAAATAAGACATGAAAATGAAGTATTTTATTTCCTCATATCGAATAATACTTAACGTATATGTCAATTGATAAGGTATATTAAGATTTGAGCTTCTAGTTCACCAAAGTACCCACAATTCCACATCATCACCTTAACAATATACTATTGTTATCCCTCTCTTTACAATGCCTTTTCACGGTCTTCACTTTTTTCAATGGAATAGTCTTTTTTACATACGGAGTACTTTAATTATTAATATCAATATTTTAGTCACGTATTCTAAATAACTATGAGAAGCTGATATATTAAATCTACATTGAAAAGAGTTTTAATAACGCTAATATAAACTCAATCATTTATTGGTGCAACATTTTGAATCTACAGTCCCACTGTACGACTTTGGCCATTTACATCTTTATTCATCTATCTTACTCCCTCCGTTTTCTTTTGTTGTTCTTGTATTCCCCATTTGGGAAATTTCAATATGTTGTTCCTATTTTGAATCTTTTTATATATAGTACTCCCTCCGTCTCATATTATAGTGCTTGATTCTGTTTTTTCACGGGTATTAAGGTAAATAGAATCTAAGAAAAATGTAAAGAGTGTTTGTGTATTGAAAATAAATGTTATGGGGAAAAAACTGATTTTAGGAGAGAGAATGATAATAAGTGGTGAAAGAAGCATTAAATACATTGACTAATTCAACCCTTGGGTTGAATAAACAAAACAAAATACTATTTTCAAGAAGCAAATAAATAATGGTGGCACAATTTTTGTAGGAAAATCATGAAAAGGTGTGAAATAAAAATAGAAACAAGAGTTATATTTTGGGACACTTTAAAAGGAAAGAAGCACTATAATATGGGACGGAGGGAGTATAATTTATGAATTAAATTTTCATTAGTTTTAAGTTGCAATAAATGTGTTCACACTATTGAGTATTCATTCTTTACCTTTTTACCCCTCAAACTTTTGTGTAATTGGTTTCTAACATAGAAGTAACTTAAAGAACGATAAAGGTGTTCACACTAGTTTATAGTTCTTTACTTCTTTTACCCCTTAATTTTTTTTGTATCATTGGTTGCTTAACCTAAAATAACTCAAAGAGCTAGAATCTTGATTTTTAGTTAATTTAATTTTATTTAAAATAGTGGAATCTTGCCCATTTTTTGAGTTGCATTAGTTTGATTCTAAATAGGAACAACAAAAGAAAATGAAGGGAGTAACATCTTATTTTTAGTAAACTTGAACATATTAATTTTACCGTATCAGATTATCTTGTTTTTACACTATCTACCAAAAAGTAACATATTTATTTAAAGGGTAAACCACCCACTAGCTAGAGATATACTACATCCGTTTCACAATACATGCACCATTTGTTTTTTCACGCACTCCAATGCTCTTCTTTCGACATTAATATCTTTAATTATGTATAAGTAAAAATTATAAGAAGTTGATATTTGAAATCCTCGCATTTAGCCGAATTCAACAAAGATCCCACTTGACTATGTTTTTTCTTAAATAATTTTGAGAGAAAGATTGTGAAAGTTTGGTTGATAAATAGTGTCCAAATGGAAATAATGCATGTATTGTGAAATGGAGGAAGACTATATACCTATAAAAGATTTAAAAAAAATTAAATTTTCGAGTTTATTGGATTCCAGTGTGTTAGTAAATGTCTATTGTTTTACCCATGAGGTAGATAGAGTTTTTTTTTAAGAAACATATACTCCCATGCTATAATCAATATCTCATAGCAGACTCATAGCAAAAGAACAATTTAGATCATATACACAATTTTTTTTGGCCAATTAGTGTTGTCGAAACGTTGGATGTTGTAGAGATAGGAATTGTTTTGTGTTCATTTTCGTTTCTGGAGGAACATAATGCGAGGCAAAAATAAAGGACACAACTATGTCGTGCCGTTCAACCAAACATAGTGTTTCAATATTTTAACAAAGGCTCAGTATAAAACAAATCTTGGGTTTCATCCATTATCTTAAACTTTTGATTGATTTGGTCTTCTGACATAATATCGAAGCCAGCGTGACAAATATGTCACAGGTTCGAATCTCATCCACCCCTCCATTTTAAGTGGAATATTTCTGGGCTCCAATCGTTAGCTTAACCTTTTGGTTGAGTTGGTTCTCTGACAGCGTAAGTAATAATGTATAAGTAAAAAATGATATAGATAATCTCAAGTTTCACACATATTTCCAATGCAATTTTGGAATATTTTGGAATAATCTCAAGTTTAAGGAACATGTATTCTCAAAATAATATGAACTCTTAATATTTCTATATACAATGGACTCAAGATGAATTAGTGAAGGCAAAAAAAGATAAGAATTTGAGTTATTTTGAAAAGTTTTCCCTAATACTTTAAATTATCTCCAAATAATCGAGATTCAGAATAATTTTTGAAAAAGTGGATGAAAGTTGAAATTATTCATATTAATTAATTCAAAATCTTACTAAATTTTATCATGTGAACCAATATAATGTCACTTTACTCCTAAAACCACCACCACCATCAGAGGTTCCCTCATACCGGCCACCATGTAACAATAATTGAAGTTATATTATGAAAGTTGAAATTATTCATATGGGTAAATATTATCTGAAATTTGGACAAAAATCGGGCGTGATGATATGATGATGAAAGAGAATTATGTATTGGAAAAGGGATTTTCTTGTTTTTCTCTTATAAGAAGGGATTTTCTTGTTGGTATGTTTGTTGTTTTTTTTTTTTGACATCGGGAAAATTTGCATAAAAGTCTACAAGACACAAACTGAAAGTAAACAACTAAAGCGAGCTTTTTTCGCTCTTACATTACTCTGTGGCAAAGGGAAATAAACTAGTGAACGTGCCCTTTTGACGCCAATACCTACCTTCATAAAGGAAATAGACTTGAGGTATTTCCCTTTCCTTCGCTGCATGGATGGAGTAGCTCGAGATGGGGTTGAAACATGGGTTGCAGTAAGCATACGATCCCGTGACTTTGTTGAGAAAATAAAGGGGTTGATTGTATCCAATTTGTGTTCCTTGCCAGAGGAAGAATGTGTTACATCAACGCTCTCAACATCGAAATCCATAGTCAATCCTTGATCATCATTTTCTTCCGTAACGATCATAACCTCCTCTATGGTGGTAACTTCCGGATCGTGATCCATATCCATTGAGATGCCTACACTTACCTTAGTAGATAGATCTTTGAGTTGCCATCTTTGGTACCTCGTTTGCCTTCTTGGGAGCAATACAGATAGATAGCCAAGAGTATTCACTGGGTTTATGAACCATAACTTGTTTTCCTTGTACCATGTTAGCATAGGTAGAAGAAGAGAGATGTAAAGTAGAGAAGTTCTTACGCTTGTTTGTAAAACCGAACTTGGTTGAGCTTGTTTTTGAAAGAGTGCTCGATACCGACTCTTGAGAAACCGCTTCGAAACCTCCATGGCTATAGTCTCGACCACACGCTCATTAACATGTGAAAAGGCACCTCTATTGCTTTCCGAGCAATTGAAATTGTCTTCCTTCCCCTTTGTGGTATAGGTAGACACATATGGAACAGTTGAAAAGGCCTTCATACTTTTCCTGTCCTTTGTGGTATGTTTGTTGTTGCGGCATGTAGTTGATCACTTGATTGATGGTTTATTGGTTTTAGTCTTGTGCACTATCGTAAGCCATGTGGACTTGCAAGAGTTTTATGAATTTATTTGACAAATATGCATAAAAAAGGGAGAGACGCTTATTATATATATATGGATAGGCGTGTTGCGCACCTAATAAAGATAAATTCCTAACTAACCTCTTAACTATGTAGCGGGGGCAAGTCAAGGTCAAATCCACGAGAGACAAACGGTATCAAACACTAAATATCTTGACTCAAATTAACTAAACACGTGACCGACAACGGTGAAAAGGATGCTAACTAATACTAATGCTAACTAATACTACAACAACTAGCAATAACACACGAGAACAACTAACAATAACACACGAGCTAAAATCAATCAATAAAAACACTTAGAATTAAGTATTCTACTAGCACGAATGTTACATGAATAGGTCCCATCCCAAATAACAAAATCTCGTAGTCGAAAAGGAGTAATGCACCCTAAAAATACCAAAGACCTCTCCCCGAATACCTATGGCTACTCTAAACAAGCAATCATACTTATTCCCATGGAATCATGCAAGAAAGAGACATTAAACATGACATCACAAACGAATTCCTATTAATCTTATCTACTTATTCCCATAGAGATATTCATACTCTTGATTGAATCAACAAATCCATCTAAATTCAACTCCCATTGAAAACAAGACGGAAATCAATTCAATATCACATATCCCTAGTATGATAAAGAAATTAGCACAATTCAATCAAGTAAGAACAATTAATCAAATTAAATTAGGATTAGAGGGAATTAAAATTCATGCATCAATCATTGCTAGGGTTCAACTTAACTCTAGATTATAGAACAACTCACTCATAGTTGAAATAACAAAACAATTGAGAAGTAAATAAGAAGACATAACTATAAATAAAGAGAGGGAATTAGAAAAGCTTAGTCTTTTACTTGAATGAATCAATCTTAAGTAGCCAAATTGTAGATATCAAGGTAAAATAATGGAGTTCTGCTCTCAAACTTCTCTAAAGACCAATACTCTATTCTCTAATAATGAAAAACTCCCCCCAAAAGAAGGTTTAAGAAAACCTAATATCGTTTACAAAACTAAGTAAGGAAATAAAAGAAATCACGGAAATAAACCGGAGAACAGCTCGCACGGTCGTGCAGAAATGTGCACGGGCGTGCGCCATGGTACACGGTCCCAGCAGAAATGTGCACGGGCGTGCAGGCGAGACATAACCTTTTTCCTCTTTTCTTCACATATCTGCACGGGCAAGCAACAATATGTTGTGTCTCGCGGCTCGTCACTCGGTCAAGCGAAAATGTGTGTGGTCCCGCACAAACAATACTCTTCAAAGATCATCATTTCTTCAATCCCAAAGAACCCAAACTCATTTCCTCGCCTCCGGGAACCGCTATCTAGACCATCTACGAACCATTTTAGCCTCTCTTAACCACAATCGGCCACAAAGACCTGAAAACCACAAAGAGGCAAAAGTATATCAAAGTAACATGATGGTTCAAAAAGCTACTGAAATCATGCAAATAAACCTAAGATGTACGAAAACTACATGAAAACGAGACTTAAAAGCTACTTATATGCAACTAAATATCGACTTATCACTTATTAATCAGTTGTTGGGCTCGAATAATACCCCAGTTATATAATCAAGTAAAACAAATATTTAAAATTGACATTTTGTTACAAGTAGAAGTTGTGATGGTTGAATAATGACTTGCAAAAGTGATGAGGAGTTAAGAGTTCTAAACCCCTTACAAATGTATTTTAGTCTATGAATAACAAAAGAGTCTTATAAGAAATGTCATATTACGGATAGGGATGACAACGAGACAGATCTGGACCGTATGCTTAACAACCATAATATACAGTAGCATTAATACTACCCTTTGTTTAGTATTGGCTGTCACATCACATACCCTAATCTCTCATTTCTCATATTAAAAAGGTCTATATGTGTAGATTTTATATGTTGCACTCGATATTCGCATTGATTCCCCCTACACCAACGATTCCCTCTAAAAAGGAAATCTAGCATGAGTTGTGAATATGTTCCAATTTTGGCACAAAGTTTAATTCAAACTTGACCTTGAGCCGCCCTAAGCCTTGAGAAACAGAATCAGTAAAGCAAATTAAAGGCCAAACTGTGAAATGAGTATTTTAAATCTACTTCCTCTATATTTAAAATTGCACCATGTGCTTTTTTTGCACAATTTATCAACCAAATTTATTATTTCGCATCATTATGTAAGAACGTTAGTTTCGTCTCAATGCGAGGATTCTAAATATTAAATTCTTATAATTTTTACTTATATACAACTAAAGATATTAACGGTCAAAGAATCGTCTCGACAAACGTGAAAAAGCAAATGGTGCAATTAAGAAAAACAAAAGAAGTATAATTTAACCATGTTTTTTTTGGTGCTAATGAGTGACTAAGGGTCTGTTTTCTTCGGCATAAAACAATCGAACTGAACTAAACTGAATTGAACCGAACTGAACTGATTGCAACTGAACTGAATTGAACTGATTGCAACTGAATTGAACTGAATTAAATTATAACTAATAGTAATGATAATAATTCAGGAACTGAACTGAACTCAACTGATTGGAACTGAACTGAACTGAACTCAACTGATTGCAACTGAATTGAACTGAAAATAAGTTGGGGAGAACAGGCCCTAAGCAGGGTACATGTGACCAGAAATGGAGTTGGCCAAAATAAGGATTCGCATGGGGAGCAAACTTTTATTCATCGTAACGTTCTTGATCTTTAACCAATTAATAGAAACAATAATTTTACTTTTTTGTTCTTCTCATTTTTACTTTCTTGTCTCATAATAACTACCCCATGTCTCCATGTGACCAATGATTTTATCATTAACCCTTACTCCTTGATTTCTTCCAAATACGGTGATAGTATAATTACCCGAACTAATTACTACAAATTTGATCTGCGATATAAAGTTAGATTTGAATTCCCATTTCCCAGAAGAGGAATAATAATAATAATTATTATTATTATTATTGTTATTATTATTGAATTGAATTGAATCGAACTGAATTGAACTGAACTGAGGTGAAAATAAATCCAAAAGAACAGGGCCTAAGATAGTTAGCCCCCGATCAATTTATTTATAGAAGTATTTATTAAAAAATTGAAGCAACTAGCAAGTAGCAAGTTGATGTGGGTGACATCAGGTGACTGTGGAGTTTGACTCCTGAGAAAGGGAAATCCTGAAAGTGGAGGAGTACACCCTTTAAAGATCTTTGGCGTTGCTTGCACTTTTTCAAATGCTGTTCTACATTGGTGCAACATTTTCATGAATTTTCCAATAAAGATTATGTTCAGAATATTCTGTCAGTGTGTTTGAAATTTTATAAAAACCCTTGTGAATTTAGATTAATGTGTGGATGGTGATATGGCTGTACCAATTAATGCGAGACCTATACATCCAGATTAGGGCCTTACTAAATACCGCCCGTATTTACTTGAAATCGCCCGTATTTTTTTTAAAATACTCCTAAACTACCCCCTACAAATATACCCCCCACACTCTCTCACTCTCTCACTCTAACACTCTCTCACTCTCTCACTCTCTCACTCTCACTCCTCACTCCCACCATAGCCACCACCACCAAAGCCACCACCACCCCCAAAGCCACCACCACCACCACCGCCACCACCACCACACGGCAACCACCACCACACGGCAACCACCACCACCGGGCGAGGAAGGCCGTACCGGCGACCACCGTAAGAAACCGACGCCGACCACCACCACAATACGCGGAAAAAGAATGGGCCCAAGGAAGAAGGGAAAGGAAATCGGGGAATCTTCAAATCGGGTTAGTTTTGTAGTTATTTGTGGTTAAAAACAACGTAGGGTTGCCGGAAAAAGCCCCACTCCTCGCCGGAAAAACGAGGAACAAAAAAATTTTTTTTTCGTAAAAGCAGCTCAACGGATAAGAAATCCGTTACCACCAGACGGTGGTAACGGACATCTTTACCGTTACCACCAGAGAGGTAACGGTTCGAGATCTCCGTTACCTCTGCGGTGGTAACGGAAAAGTGATCCGTTACCATGGTAACGGATCACTTTTCCGTTACCACCGCAGAGGTAACGGAGATCCGAACCGTTACCTCGCGGTGGTAACGGTAAAGATGTCCGTTACCACCGTCCGGTGGTAACGGATTTCTCGTCCGTTGAGCCGCATTCAAAAAAAAAAAAAAAAAAAATTTTTTTTCTTTGTTTTTCCGGCGAGGGAGGGGGATTTAGGTTTTTTTTCCTTTTTTTTTAATTTATGTTTATGTTTATGTTTTATTAATTTCTGTTTTTTTCTAATTATGTTTATATGTTTATTTTAAATAATTTATGTTTGTTCGTAATTTATGTATTAATAATTTTCGTTTGAATTAAAAATAATAATTTGTGTTTATTTGGGCTTTTATAATTAATGTCAATAGTTATTTGAATATATTAATTTAATTGGAATAGTTAATATGTTAATTTGTGTGATAATATGGTAATTAGGTTTTATTATTATTATGTTAATGCATGTTAGTAACATGGTAGTATTATTTAATTTATTTGATTTAATTTATTTAATTGTTTAATAGCATGTGATAATAGTATTATTTAATTTTAATAGTTATTATATAATAAGTTAATATATTGATTTGAGCATGTTATTATATTATTAAAATATTTCAATGATATTAGCATGTTATTATTTTATATTAGTAGCATATTACGACTATTTATTGTAATGATATTAGCATGTATTAACATGTTAATTTATATAGGGTATTTGTTTTTATTAGCATGTTTACTAATGATATTAGCAAGTTAATATGATTTATTGTTGTAATTTTAGTTAATTAATTATTAGAAAGTGAATAGTTATATAATAATGCCCTAATTTACTTACTTTGCGCATGTTAATATATTTTAATAATAATATTATGTTAACACCATCACCAATGTTAATGCATCTTAGTATTAGTTTTCCTTATAATTTTAGTTAAGTAATTATTAGAGTGTCAATGGTTATAGATTAGTAGTAATTACAATATAATAACG
This sequence comes from Beta corolliflora, assembly GCA_947648045.1. Classification (NCBI taxonomy): domain Eukaryota; kingdom Viridiplantae; phylum Streptophyta; class Magnoliopsida; order Caryophyllales; family Amaranthaceae; genus Beta; species Beta corolliflora. The sequence goes on from CANSZD010000824.1 coordinate 342,846, forward strand.
TAGACATTAAATAAATAATAAATAATTAACATAATGTATTATTAGGGTCTTGATGGTCCCGAGGGATCGACGCCACGACACACTAGATCTCGTGGTGTTGATGCATCTAGTAGGAGGGCGAGGATCGATGCTCGGGCTAGCCGGATGCCTATTCCCGAGGACGCGCCCGATAGTCTTGGATGGGATATTGGGGACGAGCGGGAGTTAGATCATGCTATGAGAGATGACGATGGAGCCGATGTGGGTGAAGCCGCCTCCCATGTGCCCTGTGAGGAAGGGTAGTAGAGGGAGGTTTGTTTCGGGGTCGAGTTCCGGATCTAGTAGGCTGTCGAGCAGGGCTAGAGCTGCTAGGGATACTTCGTGGTTAGTTACCGAGGCGATGCCTGGGGGCCCACTTGACGGTACCCTGATTCCTAGTTGGCGGGGGCACGTCGGCTCCCGTATATACCACGATACGACTGCTAGGGATGTTATCTTCGTGCCATAACCGCTCCAAGTGCATTTGATCCGTTCTTGACTTGGGGTTTCCCGCAGCAGTCGTTGCAGCGCTTGGATAGATCTTGTATTGCCCAGCTACCAGGGATTATGTTTGGGCACCTTGACTTTCCATTACTTACAGCGTTTGTAGAGCGTTGGCAGCCCGACACGAACACGTTTCACATGCCTTTTGGAGAGATGACGATCATGTTACATGACGTTTGGCAGATCCTACGTGTTCCTATTGAGGGTCGGACTGTTAGTGCTTTTTGCCGACTTCTGAGTTGTATGTACGGTTTGAGGAGCTCCTCGGCTTGACTCGTCAGGAGTTATTATGTGAGGACTCACGGGTCTGGAGGAACGGTGGCGTTACCGTTCAGAAGATTTTCGATCACTGCATGGATCAGGGCCGTCCGGCTGACGTGCAGGTTCGCGCATGGTTCCTCCTGTCACTTGGGTGTACCCTCTTCACTGATAAGAGTGGTTCCCGCCTCATGCCCCGAACATAACCGAGCCTGGATGACCTTGATTCGGTTCATACTTACTCGTGGGGCTCACGCTTTGGGCGTACCTATATCGTCGCCTAGGGGTTGCGTCTAGAGCGGATAGCAAACAGGTTGCCGGGTGTTTGACGCTCCTCCAAGTCTTGGATATACGAGTACTTCCCGTGTTTCCGACCACGGCGAGAGGGCCGGCCTTCGGTGATCATGATCCCAGGGCACGGAAGTGGGATTATCACATCGTCGGCAAGGATTTCGTCCGACCGGAGTCCATTCGTAGACGCTTGGACAACCTTCAGGTTACGAGGTACGAATATTTAATGCATTAGTAAAATATATATTATTATGTTCTCATATATTACTACTACGTTAGTAACATGAAATTATTACATTTATCCGTTTTCGAGTCGATTGGACTCCATATGGGGATGACCAGCCGCCATGATTCCGAGGACGTTGTATGTCGGTTTCATACGTTATCGAGGTATCATTGAGCCGTACAACCCGGATCGTGTACTTGCGACAGGTTGGGTTTTGTTCGGGTCATTCCTACCCCTCCTATTCGGCTCGATTTCGCATACGTACCGAGTAACCCGAAGAGGTATGAGGTTCGGTTCTCGGTCTCGTAGGCCGAGTCCGCATGGCGGCGGTTCACGCCATATCTTTGGGGGTCTCAACGTATCACGGTTGAGACGGGTTACTCGTCGCGGAGAGTGTTCGAGGGAGTACATGGATTGGTTTTGTACATATTCCCATCCTACCCTCATTCTTTGCGAGATAGGACGCATATTCCGCCCCAGGGCCAACACTTCAAACACCCACTATGTACGCAATATAATCATTTATTTGTTTACTATTTTATATGTTATATTATTGATACATAACATAACATAACTAACTGACTTTTTGCAGTGGATGGCCCGACATTTTGACGCCACGAGAGCGTTCACGGAGGATCGGCACAATGACCAGCGACCCAACACTTCTTTGGCATATGAGATGTTGGCCGACCTCGCTCGGGATTGGGATGCTTGCATTGCGTCTAGATCGGGCACGGGACGCCGCCGAGGACGAGCATCATCATGACATGTAGTCATTGCATTTCGGTGTTCTCATTCCATTAGTTATGTATGGGTGTATTATGTAGTAACATTATTGATATTACTTTGGGTGTATTATGTAGTTACATTTTTTGATGATATTACTTTGTTAGGTATATATGACTTTGGTTTTATGATGATATTTATTATTTCAATTTGAATCATTGCAACCTATTGTTTCAATTTGAATCATTGCAACATATTATTTCAATCTCAATCATTCCAACTTATTATGATCCAACATTATAAATTAATATGATCCAACATTATAAATTAATATCATATCAAATACTACTTATTCGGCTCAAATTCAATTATCAAATAGTATTAATAATAATTACAAATGCATTTATCAAATACATTACATAAAATATTACAATGAATAGATCGCACTATGTACTATATACTAAGAAGAGAGTAACTCATCCCATAAAGCGCGTCGCACACCATACAACAGATCCCAACCATCAACACTATCTTCATGCATGTTATGCCACAAGTTATGAATAGGTGGTACGGTGATCCGGGAAGTAACTCCAGTCTAATATAATGCTTAAAGGTACCAAGATGTGCAATTACGAGTTCGTTAGTTGGACCCACCGTGTATTCGAAGCACGCCAAGGAAGGACACAGTGATACACGGATATAGTTGTCCCTCGGGCCAAGTCCTACTAAAATGACTGCGGCATTGAACATCTCGCGCAATAGGAAACAAGTCTTGCGAAGTAACCATCCAATGAGCCTCGAATCTTTGCCCCCCCATTCCAAATAATGCGCCTTATTCTTTGCGTCTATCCCATCATAATAAATATGTGTGTAAACATCCCGATGAGCAAAGCAATCTCATTTGCCATATTTTGGCGGATAAAACCCCAATGGTCTTCACTCCCTAAAAAACAATGCCGCAGTTCGAAATCCACGATTCCGTCCGCCTGGACATTAGTCCATCTAGTAATGAATGGGCGAAGAATCCCGAGAATCCTGCGGTAAAATGGAAATCCACTAACACCATCTTGTCCATCCACGCTTTCCCGACCTACAACAATCAAATTAATTAACATAAAATTTATCGAGTACGTATCAAATAAATGTTATCAATAATCAATACATACAATTAACAAACATATTACCCGTAGAAGTTGACAAGCTCATAACCGAACTCGAAGATCCGCTTCTCTTTGAAGACGAAGCGGATGTGTGCTCAAAGCTACTCTTCTTTCGTTTTGTACTTGGGTGATTCTTTCGGCGTGGTCTCCCTTTGGGGTTCTCGACAATATCGGGCCCAAAAGCTGAATCGCCCGGATTACGCGAGATGTTCCTCTAGAACCGGGTAGCGCTCCGCAATACGGCGGGATCACTACTTTGAACCCGCTCAACCAACTCTAAGAAGTCGAGAATCTTGTCTTGCCTCGGATACAAACACGGGGTTGTTGACACCATCACCAATGATCAAAGTAGTCCAATAAGGATGTAAGTTCGTCAGTGCGGACTCTCGTTCGCCTCCAATCGTCTCCGTATGGCGCATGCACAGGGGATTGCATGTGTGGTTCTCAACGAGCAACCGCAACGCCGATATACCTCGTAGCCTAACTCCCGCATACGATTTTCCTCATGCAAGAATGGTTCTAAACAAGTAATGCGAGACTCGACCATTTAATTGATACAATGCCTCGGTCTTGTATAATATTCCGTGCCGACGTCGACTTTCCTCCAAATCATTCTCAACCTTCTTCACCCGATTTTCTATCTCACTTGTGAGCAATAGAAAAGATGGAGTCCAAGGCGATTGTGCTACTAAAAACCCAAGACTTCGGTGCGAGTGTGCACTTTCAACTCGGCTAGTGCACGTGTTCCCAAGGTGAAGTACATTGTCCGTCCATGCCCGCACAAACTTCTCTTTGTACACAAGCCAAGTTGTTTCAACGTATTGGATTATTTTAGGCCACTTTCTGTACACATCTCTCATATTATCAACCTCGGCCTCATAACTCCTCTCGTCGGTCGCGTTGACTATCCGATACCAAGTTCGGCTCACGAATCTCGGACCCGCATCGGTGTTGGCCATGATGTTACTCACTCTAGCCTGCACGTCTTTGTTGATATGCCATCTACATAGCAAATGTGCAGAGTTAGGAAACACTTCCCGGATCGCTTTCATAAGGCCCAAATCCAGGTCAGTAATGAGTGTAGCCGGGACAACATTCACTCCAATAAGCAACCTAAACTTGTCCAACCCCCAATTATAACTATCATTGTTTCGTTGGCCATCGAGCATACCCAACCATAAAATTCTTGTTGCACGGCGTCATCCCAATGAGCTCTAGAAAAGGCATGTTATATTTGTTGGTTTTATATGTTGCATCCATACCAACAACAAGTGGATAAGTTCGGAGGATATTTGCCGAACGAGGGTGCACCATGAATCTTTGCGATCATTGCATTTGTCTCCTCGTCTTGCCTAATCCAGGTGAAGGTAGTTGCTCTCTCGAGCAAGGTGAAGGAAGTGTTGCATCACGTCTCTACCATCCATTGCTTCCCTTCTATCCTTTTCCTTCAGGTTGTACAAGTGTCTCATATTTGGATGATCATCGGGAAATTTTTCATTCACAGCTTTCATTATACTAGCAGGCTTAACGTGCGACTTTATCATATCGCGAGCGAATACCTTTGCCGCCGGGACTAAGGCCGCCGATGGGTCGATGTCCCTCGGGGTAATGAATGAACTCATGATTGTGCATGCCCCTAATCCCCCGTTCGCTTTGATCACCCATCCAGTTCGATCTCGGGTACTCCAAATACTCAACCTTAACTCCCGCTCTCTGACCCACGAGGCTTTTGTCTTTGTAGCTACCCGGTGCGCTACACTAAGATCTCTACCTTCACCCCTATATGGTGCGCCCGGTTACATTTCATATATACATATTCTCGTCCACTAGGATCGTGTTTATGATTTGACATAATAATCATCACAAACCCGATTTCATTTGCCCTTTTCTTAACCCAATCTTGTAGTTCCTTTTTCTCAGCCCATAGTGTTTCATTATAAAACATGTGATTATAATCTATATAATCACCCCCAAAGTCCGGCAAATAAGCCTATAATGTTTAGCATTTTTTCAATTAGACAACATATAATCAATAATATTATTCACATATTTTAAAACAATATCAAAAAATATTAACTAAATATTCGTTAACAAAATTAACATAAACGGATGTACTATTATTCGCTAATTACAAAATCAATACTAATTATGACGGAAAATCAAATATTAACTAAATGGAACATATTAACTATTAACATTTAATTAATATATTCAAATTAACTATTCACATAAATTATAAAAACCCAAATAAACACAAATTATTATTTTTTATTCAAACAGAAATTATTAATAAATAAATAAATAAATTAGGAACAAATATAAAATATTTTAAATAAACATAAATATATAATTATTAAAAAACATAAATTACTACAAACATGAACAAAACATAAATTTTAAAAAAATAAAAAATAAAAAAAACCCAAACTCCCTCCCCCCCAACCCCTCGCCGGAAAACACGAGGCTAACAAAAAATTTTTTTTTTTTCGAAAATGCGGGGCAACGGATAGGAAATCCGTTACCACCGCCTCTGGTAACGGATATCTTTTCCGTTACCACCACAGAGGTAACGGATCAGATCTACGTTACCTCTGTGGTGGTACCGGAAAAGTGATCCGTTACCATGGTAACGGATGACTTTTCCGTTGCTTCCACAGAGGCAACGGATTTTTGGTCCGTTGGTTCTGTGGAAGCAACGGGTTTTACATCCGTTTCTTCCACTGGGGTAACGGATTTTCGATCCGTTACCCTGCTCCGGTGGCCAAAAAAAAATTTCCGGCAATTTCAAAAAAAAAAATTTCCAACTTACCACATTTCTAGAGCACCGACTTCCTTTTATGTGCTGTCCAAGGGACCAAGGGTATGGTCCTATGGTATATGGTGCTTCAACGAGACAAAGAAAACATGAAATTTCCAGTAATTTTCTAATATAGCTTTTGTATACCAATGTTTTTGTTTGAGTCATTTAATTGTTTGAAAGCAACATTTAATCATTTGTTTGGAGCAAAGCTATTTATTGATAGTTAGTTTAGGCTTTATCCTGAAAGGAAGGTTAGCCTAAATTTTCCTATTGCTTTCGTTGAAAAGATATATTTTGAGGATAGTTTAAAAATTAATTTTCTATTATTATTATGTTCAATATTATTTGATATAAAATTTAATGGTCAAATTCGTACCTTGAATAAAGGTAAAAAAACAAACATAATCATCATAGAAAAAATAGAGAAGTATTGTATACAAGATTATTTCTCCCCCTTCTTGCAAGGGGTGAGAAACGAATCCCTGTCACATGAATGGAAGGAGGGCCTCACAACCACTAGGTCAACCTTGATCCTCACAAGATTATTGCTTATTGGATTATGAATAAGACTGTTAGAGTATTGTACGTATACTATTTGAAGCTCGTTATAGGTCATTTTAGCTACATCTCCTTTATATAGTAGTAGTAAACAAACTACTCCATTATTTAGGCTCTTGCAATGCAATTAAACTTTGTTAAAATGTTAATGCATGGTCTCTTTTAAAAATAATTAACACCACATAATTTAATGCCTAGAACATTCAACCGAAGATTTTTAGATTTGTCGAAGACAACAATCGAATATCTAACATTGATTTGAGAACAAAGAAACAAAAAAAGGAATCAAGTACATCTTTAACAAAGTTGGGTCCCTTTGTATTGATATGATACATTTGTTTGATTGGATGTCCATTAAACAATTTTTCAAAAAATAAAAAGGGTAAAGAAAATTCCATTAGATTGAGTTTTTTTTTATTGGACAATGTTCATTAACCTTGAAAATCAAACTCATGAAAACAGGGAAAAAGATTGAGAAAGACCTTCATCCTATAAAATTCTAATGACATATTCGGAACCTAAACCCCGACCACAAGATGAAAATCTTGTTTCTAGAGGATTAGGTCCACTTGTAGAGGCGCGCGGTTAGGAATATTTTTTTAAAAAAAAAGAAATTTATAAAGCTATTAAGCATTGATTTTCCCAATAAATAATATCATCATGTAGAGATATCCTTATTTTTTTGAACTCTTACAATTTGGTTAATAAACATAAAACATCATAGTCCATAGATGTGCACATAGATGACTATGAATATATTGTCAATTAGCATATCTGTAGACAAAGCATCCATTCAACATGTTATGTTACCTAGAGCTTTTTTACTAGAGAAAAATTGCATGTGACACAAATAACACCTAAAGATAGTAGTAGTGTAGCATAGAGAGCGAATCGATATATGATTTGTGCTTTTCAGATGGATATGCATGGATCTTGCATGCTAATGTTTACTATGAGATATTAATAATCCGCCACTTCCCATCTCCTTTTTTCACCACTTGGGTCTTTTGATAAACTACTCTTTTAACAACTCCTATCTTTCACACCTTTTCACAAAAGCAGGAGGCAAAAAAAGGATTGACTCCACTTTGTTTTATTTTAAGATTTTTTTTCCTTTGTGTTAGATTGGATTTGATAAGGTGATGATCATCAGGAATATTAGTTGTGATTGGGATGTACTATTTCTTTTGCAGAATACTCATCGTATCATAATCTACTGGAGACTCGAAATTGATACAGATTTATTGAATATCGAATAACAATTGATAAAAGTGAAATTGATATCGAGGTAATAGAGCCTAGGAGGGAGTAATCTTATGCTACTTTGTTTGACTGTTTTGGAGTAAGTTTAAGAGTTGTTAGAGTTGTAAAAAAAAACAAGAAAGTGAAAAGAGAATTAGAAAGAAAAAGTGGATCAAATAGTAGGAACTAGGAAGAGAAAAGGAAAGAGGAAGAGAAAAAACAAATTTATAAGGTAAGCATGATAATATTTATAAGGTGTTAAATTTAGTGCAAAACAGAGAAAGTATGCATTTTTTATAGGTACTTAGTGCAAAACAGAGAAAGTATTAAATTTTGAAACTTATAATCAATAATTGTGCCTATAGATATAATGCAAATTAAACATTGTTGTAACGGGTTTAGATATTTTTGATAGGAGGGTTTGATGTGGAGGGTTGGTGATGGGAAACAGATAAAGGTGTGGAGTGATCCTTGGGTTTGTAATGGTGATAGCCGTTTCATTTTGAGGGAGCTCCTCCCGGGAATTAAAATGGTGAGAGATTTGATTGATGTTGAGAGGCATGAGTGGAATTCCGAGCTTATTTTGGAGGTTTTTGAGGAGGAGGAGGCCCGAGCAATCCTTGCTATCCCTATTAGTGAGCGGATGCCGGAAGACTCTCTTTGTTGGGCTTTTTCTAAGGATGGGAGATATTCGGTGAAGGCGGCTTACATGATAGGGAAGGGTGGAGATCTTGATGATTTTCATCAAGTTTGGGTCCGAATATGGGGCTTGAATGTTTCTCCGAAGGTGCGTCACTTCTTATGGAGGCTTTGTTCTTCTACTCTCCCGGTAAGATCCCTCCTTAAATACCGCCATTTACTTGATGATGATATGTGCCCTATTTGCCATGTGGAGTCGGAGTCTGCTAGCCATGCGCTTTTCTCGTGTGTCCATGTGAGGGAGGTGTGGGAAAGTGTGGGGCTTAGCGAGATGCTTCCTAGTTTTGAGGGGGAAGGGTGGCTGGATATTTTTGAAGCTTGGAAGGATGTGAGTGGTGAGAAACTTTCTGCTGTAGACGTGATGGCTTGGATGATTTGGTTTCGCAGAAATCAAGTTGCATTTGGGAGCCATGGTTTCCCGAATCAACTGTTGCTGGAAAAGGCTCGCAAAATCCACGAGGATTACGTGAGCTACGCTCAACGTATCTACGGGACTGCAGCGCCTTCTACTGGCAGCAGCTCCTTGGCATGGGAAGCTCCCGTGGCTGGGGTGGTAAAGGTGAACTCGGACGCTTCTGTGGGTGAGGATGGCTGGATTGGTTTGGGTGTTGTGGCGCCGAACGAGGAGGGCAGGGTGTTATGGGGGTGCTAGTAGGCGAGTTCGAGCGTGGTGGCCCGTGGAAGTGGCGGAGGGGGAAGGCCTTATGTCTTGCGGTGAAGTTGGCTCGTGCCCATGCTCATCAACATGTCATTTTTGAGACAGATTGCAAGTCTCTTGTTCCCAGGCTCTCGAAAGGTGCTATCTTTTTCTCTAACCTTGACTCTATTCTGGAGGATATCTTGTCTCTATGTAGGTTTTTCATTGGTGTTAAATGGTCTCATGTGCGACGGGATGACAATTTTGTTGCTCATCACCTAGCTAGACTTATCCCTTTTGGTGTTGAACAAAGATGGGAGAACCATGTTCCCTCTGAAGTTGCTCCGTATGTACTGATGGACTTTATGTCCCTTTTTTAATGCACTTTTCGATTTTTCCCCTCAAAAAAAAAAAAATCTAACAAGGGTAATATAAAGAGTATTTGCCAAAAAAAGGGTAATATAAAGAGTAAAAACAGTAGTGTTTTCCATATTTTTAGAAAAGAAAAAAAAGAAAAAAAGTTCAGAAAAAATAAGAAACAAAATAAGGTGAAGACAATAAGGCCTAACTCTTACCTTTAAACATTTTGGCCATATCTAGTTCTTTATAATTAAAATATTCTTTTTGATTGAAGGTGTCTTAACTCTTAATTAATGTACATATTGACACTTACCAGAGAGTGATGAGAGATAGCCTAGTAGTTAGAGCTTCCCTCCCTTGTTAGGGAGGTGGATCGGGATCGGTCACCCTTGGCAAGTTGGGATCCCCTTTATTCCCCCCAACTTGTCAAGGTTTCTCCTTACCTTATTAAAAAAAAAATATATTGACACTTACCATCCTTGTGAATTCAATTTAAAATGTGTTTATCTCACATTATTTTACTGGCTTGCTAAACATCACCTTAAATGTGCCGTAGTTTGCCCCAAATACGTGCTGAACTTTACTTTTTACTTATTACCCTTATAAACATTTCTCTACACTTTATCCTTCACATCTCACATTTCATTCTTTTTCCTCGTATTATTTTCAGAATTCGATTTTTCATATAATATTGGATTTTTATATAATTGTTGAAATTTGATTATTTTTCTAGTGACATACTCCCTCCGGTCTTTATTAGTTTACCCGTATTCCTTTTTGGGATGTCCCTTATTAGTTTTCCCATTTCTTTTGTTTCTATTTTTGGAATGAGACCACTAACTTTCCATCACACATACATTCAACTTTAATATAAAATAATAGTTTATCTTTCTTTCTATGTCCCACAACATTATTTCTCCTAAAACTCTGTGCAAAAGAAACGGGTAAACTAATAAAGACCGGAGGGAGTATATTATTCATTACTACCTTCGTTCCTTTTTAATAGTTACACTTTCACTTTTGACACTATTCACAAATTTTCCTTTGACAATCATTTGTTATTTATGGTTAAGAGAAAATATAGTCATGTGGGGTCTTGTTTGATTTGTCTCGACATGTACTTTTAAAATATCGACTTTTGATATTTTTTTACAAATACAAAATTAGAGATATAAAGGCTCAAAGTAGTGCATCGACATGCGTGAAAAGTGTAAGTGTAACTATTAAAAAGGAACAGAGGTAGTATATGTTACTCCCTCCGTCCCATAATATAGTGCATGCATTCTATTTTGGGTGTCCCAAAATGTTGTTCTTGTTTCTATATTTTAATTCCACAATTCCCATTGATTTGCCTAAAAAACCATGCAACCATCATTTATTTGCTCCTTGGAAATAGTTTTTTTCTTTGTTTAATGAACCAAAGGGTTAAATTAGTCATATATTTAATGCTCTTTCACTCATTATACACCATTCTCTCTCCTAAAATCAGTTTTTTTCCCACAACATTAATTGTTTATCATTCATGTTTCACTTTCCTTAATTCTCGTAAAAAATGAGAAATAAGCCACTATATTATGGGACGGAGGGAGTAACATATATTTGCATTTAGTCAAAAGTAAAAAGTCACAACAAAAATTCAGCAGTTTACAAATTTTTTGAAGTGCATATCTTTTGTTCCGGGATTATGTAATTTTCTTGATTGCATAACTTTTCGAGATCTAAAGTTATAATCCTTCAAAAAAATTGTTAAATTGACCAATTTTTCTGGCTAAAACACAATGTAGATCTTGAAAATTCATGTCCACAGACCACAGTGATTCCCGTTCAAGCATTTTGTCACACTTCCTAGTATTTCGGTTGAAGGTCATTTTTTGTTTTTTTTTTCTTTTAAATTTTATTCCTAGTATTTCGGTTGAAGGTCATTTTTTGTTTTATTTTCTTTTAAATTTTACTTTGTCATCTTGATATAATATTAACAATAAATAATAAATATTTATAAAAAATGTTCATAAGTAAATGATAATGTAATTGAATCTTAGAAAGAGAAAGTTAGATAAGAGGAAGAAAGGAGAATGGTGAGGAATAAGGGAAGGAGGAGCATAAAGGTGAATATAATTATAAGGTGATATTGCAGTGCGATGTTTAACAAAAACAGGACAATTTGATATTAACAATCTCTAACATTGGTCAATTTGCTTAAAATAATCCCCAAATTTTGATTACCTCAGAGCAGTCTTAATTATGGGGATTCTCTACCAAAACAGTTATTTACTTTAATTAACATGCTGATAATGATACTCTTTCATAAACCCTATTTTCAATAAACTTAGCTAATACAATAATATCATGTATCACAATTAATCGATTCAACATGTTAATTACGGAGAATGAGTATCTAGGGAAGTACGTTGGTTCTCTCTAGGGTTTCTCCTTGGGATGGTTTTTTCTCTATAGGGTTTGTCCATGGGAGGGTTTTTTCTGGCCTCCATCGCTAGTTTTTCTTCTTTTTTGAATGTTTTTCCTTCATTCTTCACCCTTCTTTCTCTTTCTCTTTCATCTCTTCTCGTTAAGCCTCAATTGTGAATCTTTGTAGGGAGCCTCCATTTGGTGTTCGTACCGGTGGTGAGCCCCAAAAACTCCTTTAATTGCTTCCAATAAGTATATCCCATCCTAAAGATGATATTTATTTTAGGGTGTTTAATTTCTTATTTTGTTCGTCGATGAAGAAGGAAGATCTAACAATCTACTATTCTCTGTAAGAATCTGAAGACCACGAAGTATTTTCACCCAAACAACTATGCGTCGGCGGAAGTTGAGCCGAATCAGAGCGAACTCACAGATTGTATTGCTTCAGATGAAGTTTTTTATTAAGGTTGTTTTTAATCAAATCTGCGATGTATCTAGTTCTAAGGTGATATATTACATATATACTTGTGTTGGAATTTTCGGTTTTTTAGGAATTGATTGTAAGTGCCATTTGACTATCTCTTATGAATGAAATCCGTTTTTCTAAAAAAAAAAAATATCTAGGGAAGTACGTTGAACTGTTTCATGGGCTAGAAAGGCTTCAGATATAGATAGAACTTGGGAGAGTATCTAGGCCTTTGGAGACTATGACTCTATGAGTTTATGTCGATAGTTTCGGTAGCAAAGGAAACACTTCGTTGGATATGCAAAGATGCTCTTTAAAGTGAAGCCACTTCATGCAAGAGACTAGGAATGTCGACTTCGTTTCATTTTCCAACACCTATCAATTCTTGACACCACATTTGACGGCAAATGATGTTTTGAATTTTTTTATATATAAATTATTTATGCGTGCTAATGTCGATTGATGGTGCTACGATGAGGTGAGAGCTTAATGTCTCACCCCAAAGCTCAGTGGCGGATCCAGAGTTGACATCGGGTGGGTTCAAGTCAAAATCAAAGTCAAAAGTCAAACTTACAGACTGGAAAAATAAAAATATATAACAACAAAAATAATCAATTTATAACAAGAAAAATCAATTTCAATTGTTGACTATATTCAATTACTCTAAACAGTAAATACTCAGCACATAAAAAAAAGTATCTAAATTGTGAATCGAAACTATAGCATAATAATTTAATGTATAGAATAATAGAGCTTATAAGAAACTAAATAATTCTATATTATATTCATCATTGATTTAGATCTATAGCAGAAAAAATAATCTTTAAAAAATAAACAGCATATTTTTACCTTTTACCCTATTGAATTCGTCGAATATTAAAATTGTTGGAAATTGGGATAATTGTTCTCCAAATCTCCGACTTGCCCAGTAAATTTTTGTCAAAAAACACAAACAATTAAGTTTATGATGTTAATTTGCTACTTTGTGATGGTGTGGCTATGTGATGTGACAGATGAAGAATTGTTTTTTCGGTGGAAAAGAGGGCAGACTTGTAGTACATTAAAAAAGTGAAGCAAACGATTTTATTTATTTCCTTTTTTTTATTTTACCTTTTCCAAGTAGAGTAAGGAGATAAGCTTTTACTTTTTGTCCCTTTGGAAAAAGATTAAAAAGCTGCAAACTTGGTCCACTTGGAGTAAGAAAAGTGGTTTTATTGAACTAGGCAACTAGAGTACAATAATAAAGCAAAGGAGCTGCAGACTCCCTCCCCTCACGTTTCATACTTATCATTAACTTTTTTATTTTTTCTTTTTTCTTCCCCCAAATTCAGTTTACTGTAAAAAATTTCCTAAAATCCAAGTGGGGTCATTTGACCCCCCACCCTATAACATAAATCCGCCCCTACCAAAGCTATGCCTTGGGTTCAGATCCTTGCACAAGATTATGTTGGGGGGGGGTTAGAGAGTGAACTGCTATAAGTTGGACTAAGTAATCTTGAAATAGGGCATACTCGACCCGACTCACATTCGATCGATGTTTCAATTTTATTTTCACATGATACCGCTTAGGTAAATCCACCTCCTATTCCAAGAAGGGGAAAAGGGATGGTGTATATCAATCACAAAAAGTCTTATCTTATGTCTCGTAATTTGTGTGTCACTTTTTTTATTGGTTTTTATGATGAGTTTTGAAATTTTAATAAATAAGTAGTACGACATTGTACAAATAACTTGAAGTGGTACACAAGTGATATTGTGTTTAATTCATCCGTTCTTTTAAAATTGCAACATTTTGTATTTACATTATTCATATCCTAACTTTGACTACGTTTTTTTTTCCTAATATGTATATAAATTATCATATAATATGTTGTTGCACTAGTATCAATGTATATTTTCAAAATATTTACTTTTCAAAGTTTGTCTTAATATAATATTATATATGTTTATGTTAAAAATAATGTATTGAGAAGTTTGAAAGTCAAAATATTATAAATATAAAAAAACTCGATGAAATACATAACATTTTTGGGTGTATTCGTCCATGAATTCATTTACATGACCTTTGAGGCGAAAAAAGTCTCTTTACTAAGAATTAAAATTTGGCTAGTTGGTTAGAGACTCTCCTCCCATCCCTGTGGCTATGACATGACTTCGATCCTTACCTCTTACAAAGTAAGATCCCAAAATTCCTCCTTCTTTACAGGAATCTTCAACAAAAAAGGTCCCTTTACTTCTTGAAAATTTGATGAGAACCAAAGCACCTGAAGCACTGGACCAAACTACCTTCCATATGCAAAAAAGGATGTAAATTGTGTTTAGGCCTCAAGAAAACCTTAAGTAGGACCATTTACACCTCCACTCTTTGGGCCGCTATAGATTAACCTTGGGTCGATACAGCCCTATTCAATTCACATATTTACCCACGTGTCTCCCTCCTCCATCCTAAAATAATGATAAAAAAAGAATTTTTTTTGTGGGAATATCTAAGTGTAATAGTGCGATTTTATGGGGATATCTCAACCTAAATTTAAGTTTTTAGTAAAGGTGCAAAAACACTAGTTACAGCGAGAAAGTCAAATTTTCGGCTTTTGAGCATTAGGAGCTCACGAGTGGCCGAAAGTGACAGTGAAGAAGTTGGAGGGAAATAAATGTAATAGAAGCAATTGAATATCACGCACTATACAAAGAGTAATTAAGCAAGTCAAAGGCCGGAAATTTGACTTTCTCGCCAAAAATAGTATTTTTGATACCTCTTAACAAAATTTAAATTTAGATTGATATATCCTCATAAAAAAAATTTAGTGAGTATATCCCACAAAATGCTCTAATATCCCCGCAAAAAACTCTAAACAAAAACGGCCATATTTCTATGAATGACAAAATTTGACGTTACCGCCGGTCAAAATTCCCTCAGATTAATCAAAAAAATGCAGGTTCATCTTCATCCCTCATCATTTACTTTCTCTCTCCTCCCTAAATTTTCTCTCTCATGGAAACTCCAAAACAAGCAGGCGGCAGGGAAGACTGCTGGAGCGAAGAATCAACGGCGGCGTTAATCGAAGCTTGGGGATCACGCTACCTTCGTAGCAACCGCGGAAACCTCCGTCGAAACGATTGGATCGAAGTTTCCGACGCTGTTAATTCGGCCGGAAATTATTGCCGGAGATCCGACGTTCAGTGTAAGAATCGCATCGACACTCTTAAGAAGAAGTACAAGGTTGAGAAGGCGAAATCTCCGCCGTCCACGTGGCGATTCTTCGATCGCCTTGATTTCCTCATCGGTAATGTTACGCGTGAATCTGAGTCGATGTTGAGGTTGAACTCGAGCGAGTCGACTCGGTCGTGTGGGAGTGGTGATGACGTGGAGGAGAGAGAAAGAGAGATTGTGGTGAAGGAGTTGGTGAATGCGATGGAGAAGTTTGGGGAGATTTATGAGAGAATTGAGAATCGGAAACAGGAGAAAGTTATGGAGTTAGAGAGGTTGAGATTAGAATTGGTTAAAGAATTGGAGTTTCAGAGGATGAATTTGTTTGTTGATGCTCAAATTCGGATCGAAAAGTTTCAGCATTGTAACAAGAAATCTGCTTCTGCTGGTGAGAGTTTCTTTAATTGGAATTTAGTGCTTGTTTATACTGTATTGTGCTTGAATTATGATTGTTTTATTGCTTTACTTGAGCTTTAGATCATTAGAAATTGTCAAATAAGACGGTGTTACCGTATGATTGTCTCACAAGTCACAGACACTCACTATTTTTTGTTTACGCTACTTTTCAAGTGACCTCTTTAGGTCAATTAGTAAGGTAAGGTGGCCTTTTTTGTACACCAAATAATAGTTCATTCTAAAGTTTAGTTTCAATGGTTCTGGTGCTTGTTAAGTTTAGTTTCAATGGTTCTGGTGCTTGTTTGGCTTTTCAATTGTTCAGGTGATGTATTAAAGAACGGAGAGAAATAGATCTTAAAGTTTTTCGCATAGTTATTCAAATAAATAGAAAGAATCAGAACAAAGCATAAATGTTCCGCGAAAGGTAACCTGTATCATTTGAGGAACTCATAGTTGATCTCTATGGTCAAAAGAACGATCCATTTTCGTATTTCTTTTGTGTAGTGTACTGTTATAGTGTTTCATAAACTTGTGAGGGGGAGTAATTGTTGTGTGTATGTGTTGCCGTGTTGGTTTACATTTTCCCTTACATCTATGAATTTGTTTTGGTTGTCAGGGGGAATTTAAGTAGAACATTGGAATGCATGTAGATTGTAGGTTTCTACGTTAAGGAGCACATCAATTTTGCTATATGGAAATCAATATTACTTAGTCGTTCATTAGATAACTAGAAAGCTGTTAGCGATGTACATATGTTCACTCAATCACTGAGGACTGTTTCTTTCCCATGTCTGATACAACATGTTCCTTGAAACAGGAAAGAAACTATAGTTGAGATCATATCGCTATTCGCTACATCTTCTGGAAGAAGATATGTTATTTCTACCTAATGTTATGTACATCAGATCGGTTCAGAGGAGCTCACTCTTTGCCTCCAGGTATCAGTGATTGTAAGTGATCTCAGTTATATATAAATTAGTTCATGTAACATAGATGTCATTGTAAATAATATTCAGTGTGTACTGGTTACTTAAATTGGAACTCTAGAGATCATATTCTGTGATGATGGTCTATCATTTTGCATCATGATTAGTTGCTCATGTAATGCATGTATGGTTAGCTACAAAATCAGGCTACATACTCGAAACCCCTTAATGTGCTGGGTATGATGGGGAAGAGTACAAACATATCCCTCTCCACTTATAGTTTTACCTTGCACGTGGATTATGCTACCCAGACTCTTCATTGTGTTAGATTCCAATATTACAACATGGATATGGATGCATTTATTGTTTATTTTGGATTAGGAACATGGAAAGTTCTCGTAAATCAGCTGAACTTAACCCTTAGAGCGTATCTATGTCTATATGATTTCAAAGTCCGAGTAACATATCACGTGGATATGTGCAAGTGCCTATGTGAGACCTCCACGACATATTTGTTGACCATCCCTAGGTATACGGTATACCTCTCATCATTTCCCCCCTGCAGCATACAGCAGAAGGCGGAAGGGAGGAGAGTTTACTACAATCATTTATTTTGTTTTGTACTTGGAACATGAGTATCGGGGAGTCGAAGGATAGTTTGTCAAAGGGGGTGGGTATTCATAAATCATAGGCTATGGAATGAAGGTTTCATATCTCACCAAAGGGGTAGGCGGGGTATCTATAGATTGGAGTTTAGATACTTTAGGATTTGAGTTGTTCTAATTTACCTTACCTAATAATCTTCTATGACATTGATATGATAGTTAACATTGCTATCTTTACTCAGCGTTTTTTCTCGCCTTCTTCTTCTTGCCCATATGAAGGGTTTTTGAGTTTTGACCTCAATGCCTCTAGTAATTGTTCCTGTAATTTTCTCTGAACTTTTCTTGGATTTTGTAGATTGTTTCATCTTGATTTCGGATTATTACACTATAACTCTATGGCTGTAAACTTGCAGTAACGTTTTGAATTTGGTGCTCACATTTAAGTATATTGCTTTAACAAGTATAGCTGTATAGGGCATAAGGTCATAGAAGACCACCCCCTCTCCTTGCTCTTCCTCTTGTCTTGTCGAGAATGGCATAAGTTTGATGTATGCTCTCGACTCTTTCGGCTTGTTGGTTCTGAAGTGAGAATGATAATGAAGCAATTTAATGTCACAATTCAATTTCAGTGTAGAACTTTTGACGTGACTTGTATTGTGCATAATCTATGTTTCCCTTAATTATTTTTTTAGATTAGTCATATTAATTCACATATACTATGAAGGGTAGTTTGTCTGCTACAATAGGGTTAGCATCTGTAGAAGAAAAGAGAGGGCTAACATTTGTAGAAGGAGAGAGAAGAAACGGAAAATGAGGGAAGAGAAAGCGAGGTGAAGACTGAAAAGGAGGGGAACAACGAGTTTCCAATATCCTTCCATAAAACCGATTTTGATTATCAAACTTAATCTTAATCAGCAATAAAATCTCATGGGGTAGTACTACATTGTTAATGACTTAATGTTACTGTTAAAGCAAAAAATTTGGCCTCCCCTCTACTGATACAACTTAGGCCCTGTTCCCTTCAATTTTTTTTTTCAATAAAACCGATTTTGATTATCAAACTTAATCTTAATCAGCAATAAAAGTTATAATCAGAAAACTGTATAGAAGGAAAACACTAAAAATCAGTAAAAAAAATCAGTTAAAATTAGTTAATTAGTAAAATTATTTTAGTTAAAATAAAATTAGAAGAACCATAATACTTAGAAAACATTGGCCATATTTGGTAAATGGCTTGTTCATTGGCTTTTGGTTTTTCGATTTGGTCAAACAACTAAAAAAGGTGTTTGGTTATTGACTTTTTGGTTGGTTGAAAAGCTGACTTTTAAGCAAAAATAAAAATCTTTGCTGCGAGCTTTTTGGATTGGCATTGTTGGTCTCTAATAAAAAGTTCAACAACCACAATTAATTTTACCAAACACTTTTGCAAACAGCTGGTTTAAAAAGCCAATACATACTGCTAATGTTTACTACCAGGTCAAACAGCCAACTAAACTAAATGTAAGCCAACCGTCAACAGTCGATTGCCAAACAACCATATTGTAATTTTAAGAAACTCATTTGAGAAGTTGTAAATCATGTTCGTAAGATCATCCTATGACTTGATAAAAAGAAGTTTAGATGAAAACGAATGACAAACTACTTAAATTAAACATCCTCGGTATGACCCTACTAATGCCCCCTAGAATCCTCCTTGGATACCAAATTCATTCTTTGGTAAAGTTTGTGTCTCATGGGCTCATGGCTCCACACAAGCTACAAGATTTGTATACGATCAATTCAATGTCAAATCATATTCATCATTATTTTTCTTTAGAAAGGTCATCCGGATTGCATGCCACATGTTCAATTAAGCTCCTATTTCAAAATTACTTGGCAATATAATTTCTTCACGTAACTTATGCATTATGTCATGTTGTTTTGGATTTAATTTTAGTTCACCTCAGTTTTGTTTAATTCAGCTCAGCTCCATTAAATTTAGTTTGGTTCAGTTCAAATTAGCTCTAATAAGTTCAATTCAGTTAATTCTGTTAAGTTAAGTTAAGTTAAGTTAAGTGAAGTTTCATTAAATTCAAGTCAGTTTACTTCAGTTGCTCCCATTTAATTCAGTCTAATTCAGTTCAGCTTCATTAAGTTCAGTTCAGTTCAGTTCAGTTTAAATTTAATTCAGCTCAGTTTCATTTAGTCCAGCTTTATTAAATTCAATTTAACTTTAATAAGTCCAAAAGAACAAGGCCGGTGTGCATTCTCTTCACCCTAACTTAATAACCCTGAGTGGAGCTGATCTGCCCTGATTTTCCCTTATGTTCACACTTGATTAGACCTAATCAGCCTGTTTGGACCTAATGAGACCTAAAAAAATATGATAGAAAGTATTTTAAGATGAAGAGAACACACCTTAGTCATCTTTCTATCATATTTTGGCGTGACACAACTACATATTATTCACACATAGGAAATCATAACTAATATTAGGTGTTCAAACTTTGGTATTACCCTCTTGCAATATTTAGCTATACTCCCACAAAATATGTGAAAATATGTGAGATTCAAACCCCCTACTTTACATTGCTGCTACCCCTTGGCTTCTGCCTTTCAAGCTCAAAGCAACAGGATAATGTCAATTGTCAAATGAGCTGATTTTTGGTCAGTTATCTTCCTTGAATTTGCATTCGCACATGCAAAAAGTGGACCAATAAGGTTAACAGTAAACCAATGTTACGTCAAGTTTTCTTTAGATCATGATATGTGTTAGGATTTTTTTTTTCTCTGTCGATGAAAAGAAAAGGGAAGAAAGTTTTGGTTAGCTTTTATGCGGTATGGGGTGTGCCAAATACACAAATGTCGCATCAAATTAGAAATGCCCAAACAGTACAGTTTTTTCGTGCATCAAATGCGATGGTTATGCTTCATTTTCATTATACAGCAAAGATTAATGCCTTGTCCACTACTGCTCTTTATTACTCCACTTCCATATATTTTTCTCTTTTCAAGTGCGTTTTTTTTACCTGAATAACCCTGAACTGAACTGAACTTATTGGACCTGAACTGAACTGAACTTATTGGACCTGATTGAATCTGATTCAACTTATTGGACCTGATTGGAACTTATTGGACCTGATTGAAACTTATTGACCTGATTGGAACTTATTAGACCTTATTGAACCTGATTGGAACTTATTTGACCTTATTTAACAAAAATTTGATGAGTAATAACATAAATATTACCCCTAACATAAATACTATTCCTCAAAATTTATTATAACATAATAATCATTAAAATTTATCCTTCAAAAAAATAGTAATTACTCCCTCCGTCCCTAAATAGAGTGCCAATTTCTTTTGGGCACAAGTATTAAGAAGAAATCATGTGTAGGACCTTAGTTGTATTAAATCATAATTAAATATAGAAGTTGGTATACTTTTTATGAATTGTTTACTAAGGAGAGAGAATGTGGGCCATATGGGAAAGTGGGTGATATTATAAAAGTTGAAAGCAAAATAATATTTTAATTGGTATACCCATACCAAATAAAGAAATGAGAAATCTATTTGGGAAAAACATAAATGGAAAAATGGGCACTCTATTTAGGGACGGAGGAAGTATTAGTTATCTCTTATGATTAACATTTTAACAAAAAAAATACTATTTATATGCTTGCTTATACACAACTTTCACCACTAATATATCTAATAGTGCTGCTTTGATTTCATAAAGCACTAGTAGGAAATCAATTAATAATATTTATATCTTTCATTGTTATTAGTAACGAAAACATGTTATATTTAGTTATTTAAAGACGAATTGTAAAATATTATAATTATGAAGATTAATATTGTTAACCTTATTTGACCATGATTATAATATTTTTTAATAATAACATAATCAGCCAATAGTAATATGAGTAATAAAATAATAGATAATAATGCAAATATAATACTATATAATCATAGCAGTACTTTAATTAAAAAATTTAATAATAACATATCAGTTAATCGTAATATGAATAATAAAATAATAGACAATATTACAAATATAATACTTCCTCCGTTCCATAATAAGTGAAACACTTACCATTTTAGAACGTTTCAAAATAAGTGAAACATACCTTAAATGGAAAAAAGAAAGTGACAAAATGACAAGAATACCCATCACAAACTTGTGTGGTTTGCTTTTCTCTCTCCTCCTTTTGATAATGAAAAAGGGTATTTTATGATTTTTTGGCTTTTGAAAGTGATGTTTATTAAATCTTGTGCCCAATCCCTATGTTTCACTTATTATGGAACGGATGAAGTACTATATAATAATCATAATGGTACTTTAATTAATATTCTAATTCAAATTTATTGATCATTGACTATTTGGATCTTATTGTAATTTATTGGACCTGATTGGAACTCATTGTACCTGATTGGAACTTATTAGACCTGATTGAAACTTATTGCCCGATTGGGCCCGATTGAAACTTTATCGAACCCCGAACCGAACTTATCCCGAACCGATTAGGCGCGAAACTTAATTTATTAAGGTGAAGAGAACGCACCCTTCGTGTGTGTTTTGAATCCACTTTTCTTCACCCATTTTATTATTTTTATTCTCTTAGGATATTTCGTACCGAGCCATCTCAATATTCTAGCGTCATAATTTTATGTGTAACACAAGATCTAGAACTTAAAAGGTTAACTAGTTTTCAGCCTGAGCAATATTGCGAGTTGTTGTTTGTAGTATAGTACATTTTTGAAATTTCGTGTAATGGCAAAAATATTACTCCCTCCGTCCTATAATATAGTCATTCATCGTTTTTGGTGTCACAAATATATTATTTTATTTTTTGTCAATTTATTTGGACTAAATTATCCTTAAGTTCTACACAAACTTTCCAAAATACCCCTACTTTTTTTAGACCCAATTTATTGCTTTACACCATTCTAAGGAACATTTATTGCCTTTTGATTTTGTTTAAAGGAAAAAATAAATAAATAACTAGTTTCAATACAAAAGTATCAAAAATGCACTTCATTAAATATATATTTTTGGAAATCCTACCACTCATTCAATTTTCCTTAATTCCCGTGAAAAATGAGAAGTAAGCACTATATTATGGGACGGAGGGAGTACTAATTGATGTTTTTTTATCTCATACTTCCTCTATTATTTTTAATTACACCATTTGATTTGGGCACAAAAAACAAGAAAAGAGGAGAGAGTGAAAATGATATAAATGCCCTTAATTATTATGGGTAAGTTGGATAATTAAATGGGATGGATGGGTAAGTCAAGAGAGGGTAGGAAGGTAAATTTGGTTCAAAAAATTTACCATATTAGGAAATGGTGCAATTAAAAAAAAACATCCATAAAAGAAAAGTGGTGCAATTAAAAAAAACAGAGAAATTATTATTTACTGTGGGAACTGAGAAGGAGAACACATATTATTTGTGAAGAGGAGATGAATATGATTGATCTTCCATTCTCTCAATGGAAAGTGTAGTGTATAGGTATATTTTATTTTATAAGCTTATTAATAGCCTTTCGGTTAAGCTGTAGGTCTTCAATTTGTAAATACTACTTCCTCTCTTCATTTTAAATTGCAGCATATTTTTTTTCATGGACTTCAATGTAAATTGTGACCATTAATATCGTTAATTATACATAAGTAAAAAATATAAAAAGTTGATATTTGAAAACTACATATAGAGACGATTGCAACATCTCACGTGATAATTACTATGGATTACATTTTAATATATATATACACACACATAGTCAAAGTTTGTCAAGTTTGAGCATAATAAATATGCTGTAATAGAAAAAGAATAGACGAAGTATATTTTTATTATAGTATATAGATGATAAGAAGTGATACACGTTTTTTTTTTAGAGAAATGATACATGTAATAATGATGTTTTTGGATAGTTGAGGGATACAAAAGACATTTTCGGCATTTTCTACAAGACTAAGGGGGACTTTGGCGATGAAAGAGGAGTAGGTATGAAAATGGGTTCTCTCGGGATAGATATATAATATAATGAGGAAGAGGTGGTACATCAGTGGAGTATCATTCCGAATTTTAGGGCATTGCCTAAGGTTCGAATCCTCTTGGTCCTTAGGCCAATTATCTCTCCTAATCCAAAAAGAAAAAATATATACTATAATATTCCCTCTATTTCTTTTTATAATGTACGCAGTTTATTTAAGGTTGAATATTAACCATTAGTTACTTTTAATACATATTAATATTAATTTTAAATAATAATATAGTGAAATTATGATTAAAAATCAATTAAAATCTTGAGATATTAATGATCATAGCAGATTTTTGCGATATAAGTGGTCATAACATTTTTTTAAAAAACGTACCTGCCTTAAATTTTATAAATGGATTGGAGGGAGTACTCATCAAGAAACTAAAATTCATAAACTTTTTTTTTTGACAGACTAAAATTCATAAACTTATGTACCTTTCTAACTTCTAAGGTCTTAAATAATTCACCATGTAAGATGTAACAAAGCAATAACAGTTCACCTTAGCCATTTTCAATATGGACCTAAACCAAATTAAGAGAGAAATAGATTTACATTAGATTTAAATTTAATTACATTAATTATAAAGGAAGAAGATCAGAGACTTGACCAAAATCAGTAGTATTATAAACCCCACTATCACTTTGGCTAAACTGATCTGAACTTATTAATCCATTGCTCCATAAATTCATATGAATGATATTAATATTATGATCACCAAAACCAAGCAAACCATTGTCATCAGTATCAGTAGTAGCAGCAGTAACATTAGTACGTACGCTACCAGCCTTGTAGTGTGCCAAGCGAGCACGGGCGAGGGCAAGGTCGTGCTGGAGCTGGAACATCCGTCTTTGCAGGAAGACGATGGCGCCGATACAACCATAGACCGGGTCTCGAAGGCGAGCCTCGGCCTCATAAGATAAAGAATTGACGGTATCCTCACGGTGCTCTTCAGGGACTTCATTGAGAATTTTGCTCACATTGCTTGCTCCAAATACTTTGTGGACTTTGGCAAACTTCTTGGGTTCATCTGCTCGGAAGTACGGTGCAAATATGCAGCTTGGGATGCAGCGTCGCTTCAGCAGCTTGCAGGCTGCGCAAGATGAGCTTGACCTGGGCTCATTATAGCCCTTCATGGTTAGTTATTCATCCAAAAGAAAGAGATTAGCGAAAGTAACACACAGATGACAGTACACTACCACTCTTTTGTTGCGTGTGTGTATCTTAAGATTTAGGACTTAAAGCTTATCCTAGCTTCCTGTAGTAGTGCTCTACTTATATGTGTGGTTGATAAATCTAGTGTTTTCTTTTTCTTTTTCTTTTTTGGGGGGTTGGTTATTTTGAGATTTCCTTATTCAATAATAGTAAAGACTTTTCAAGAGGCCAATCAGGTTGCGGACTTCCTGGCCCATAAAGATGGCTCGTGTCATTCTCTTCACCACTTGTTTGAACTTCGTGACCTTAATTTCCCCTCTATCATCCGCAAGTAGGGGTGTTCATTCCGGATATCCGATCCGAAATTCCGGATCGGGAAAAATCCGATCCGAATCCGATCCGAAAAAATCGGATATCCCAAATTTCAGATCAGATCGGATATCCGAAAACTACAAAATTGAATTTTTCAAAGTAAAAGTTCATAAAATAAGTTTCGGATCGGATCGGATCATCGAATATCTGGCCTTGAAAACGGATATTTCGGATCGGATATCCGAAAATATCTGGAAAATTCCCATATTTTGGATATCCAATCCGTATTCGATCCGAATACTAATAAATCGGATCGAATATCCTAAAAACCAAATCGGATCGACCGGATCAGATATTGATGAACACCCCTATTCGTAAGGATGTTTTAGGTTGGTCCTATTATAGGGGCTAACCTAGGTTTCTTTCCTTAATAAAAAAATAGAAAATTGTAAAGACTATTTTTGGACTGCAATAGTTGCTATTGGTGTCAAACGAACTTTTTATTAGTGCCAATATGAGTTAATTTCACATTTTATATTTTAATATTTTATAGTACCAAAAATTTGCATAATAGTATTGATGTACAAGAGGAACCAAATTTGGTATTGGAAAGTATTTAGTTAGTACTATATAATGTTGTGATAATACTTTTGGTAAAACGAAAAGTGCATAATTAGAATTGTAACTATTTGTTACGGTCCAAAGTGGATTCCAACTATTAGTGTTTTCACAGTTTTTGGATTGATATTTGTGTGGAGGGGAGATACTAAAAGAGTCCATCAGTTTTCCTAAATTCTGTGGGCCATCGTCCACTTATGCTTATAGTACTATATTGGAGTTAGTAAGTGCAATTATCTTTCTTCTCGATTTATCATGTTAGTGATTGTAGAAGAAGAATTTACATCTGATACAAAATCGTATTGATCCCATCAACAAAACAATCATATAGATTTCAAACTCTGATGAGGATTTAGATTAATCTTGATAGAGTATAAACTATTCCTAGGACTCTAACCATGAGCTTAAACTTTTGATTAAGTTGGTCATTTGATATGGTATCAGAGTAGCCCCTCTTGGCTAAACATTTTTCTTCTTTTCTGTCTTCTTCTCCTCTCCTTCATATATGGCTCCCGAAAGGCCGAAACTGCCTTGTCTCCTCCTCCCACTCAGGTTAGCCATGCTTACCATCCCGCTTTGAGCATTACCAACGTCAAAGCTTTGATCCCCTTGCTACTGGACATATAATATCAAGTAAAATTAATTTTAAATAGTAAATTTGTTTTCAAGTTTAATACTCGTAGTAGCATAACAAATACAACAATGAAACAGTAAAATCAGTTTTTACAAGTTAAATCTGTTTAAATTAGTAAACAAATAAATTGATTAGTAAAAAAACACTTTAATATGTAAAAATAATCCAATTCAGTAAAATTTAGGTTTGAAAAATAGTCTTAGTTGAAAAGTTGCTTGGTAATCTTTATTATAACTATTCTTCTTTCCTGATATCCTATAGTATTTTCGATATCAAATCAACCACAACTTTGATCAATTTATCTTTGCATGAAATTCTTTTTTTGGGGCAATAAGCCATGACCTCTATTTCCTTCTCTTTTGTATCTCCGTCCTGCATAGTAAATGAAATAAATACTATTGAAAATTATAGCTGTAGTGGCCTATTAGCTCAGTTGGTTAGAGCGTGGTGCTAATAACGCCAAGGTCGCAGGTTCGAGCCCTGCATAGGCCATTTTTTTTGCTTTGAACAATTCAGTTTTAACCGCTAGCTAGTAGCTAGTGGAAACTAGATGAGATTTTGCTAATTGTGGACCGACTGTTACTCAAGTGGGAGGAAAGCTATGTAGGACATAGGACATGAAATGCTTATTTAAACCCCTCTTATTTTGTTCTTATTGGGGGTAATAGGAAATGGACATGATAGTTCATCTACAAAGGGAGTTGATAATACTCATTTTGATTTAAAGGAAAAGAAGTGACACTACCTGAAAAGTACATTTTTTTTCTTGGCCTAGTTGCTTTGATTTGAAACCTTCCATCATGCAAATTGTAAAGCAAAGGTCTCTAGTTGCCTAGGGTTTTAGGTACTTACATGCCTACTTCAACTTCGATTATTCAATGTTGGATGCAACTACGAAGAGATTTAGGTAGATTACTTTACATCTTTTTGAAAAATACTACTAATTATAGACAACTAAGTTAGTAAAAATATTACCTTAAAGTTCTTATTTCAAGAACTTCTAAGAGCATATTGATATTATTGAAATATCTAAGAGATAGAGTGGTTAAACTAGTAGGTAGCTCCTTTTTATTAGAGCAACATATTATAAGAAATGATATGCAATTTTCATTGAGCTGCACAACAAACTACATATTGCACTATTATATTTTCTCCGTTTTTTTATACCCGCAATGTTGAAATGTGCACAAGGACAAAGAAAGGAGGGATAAAAAAGATTAAAAATAGATTACCCGCGTGCTAACTTGCTAGAAAAGAAAAAAAGATAATATATTAAAAAAATATGCCAACATTGCAGTACAAGTAATAAAGAACTCCCTTTAATGAGAAACACTGCAAGTACTATTAGAAAACGATGAGGAAGTATATAATTATCATATTGTCGATGCCATTAACAACAATCTGATCTCGAAATGGATGTAGTAATAGTTTTTATTACCTTGTGTAGCTTGTAAGTTGCTTATGAAAGATTGACATTATAGGTCTTATCTTTTAGCCTTAGATGAAAAAGAAAAAGAATTGAAGTTGGTTCTCGTATCCTTCTTTATCTTAAATTACAGTCACATATTTGTATATATAGGGTCTTCTAAAAAAATTGTTACATCTCTAGAAATATATCTGTTTGAAGACAATTTTTTTAATATATACTACTAATTTAGTCAAAAGAACTTAAAAAATTAGAGCTCCGCCTATATCCATCGATATATGGATTTGTCTATGTTCCTTGTTTGATAAAAAGAATTCAGAATAATTGTAGTAGTAAAACAATATATTTAGAGCTTATGTCAAAGGGGAAAAAAGAATTAACTATAATATCTAAGATAATCCTATAATGTAAATATGGTGTAAATATAGAAAATAGTATAACATGTTTATATGAATGTCAGAAATTTTCTACAAGTTTCACTAGTAAGCTTAGGAGCTCAAACGTGATCGATGGATAGATGTGAAACCACATTCAGAGGTGGAAATTAGAGGCAAGTTTTGTGATGGTAACATCTTTTCTGGTGAATTATGCTCGGCTTTTCTTAGCCAAATTCCAAAGAGATTTGTTTTTTTTTTCTGCTTACAAAAAAAAGGCTCAACTCTTATTGCGGGGTAGAAATGGATATCCATTGTCCAATTTCAATTGGGTCGGACCATCCACAGGCTAGTAGGCCTAAAATTACCTTTTTCTTATTTCTTCCAACTAATTCTTAACTGGTGGATGACCATAATTTCAATATACAAGTGAGTCAATGGGCCTAGAATTCATGCATTCACATATATCATTTGTTTTTTTTTTTTTACTTTTCTCCCCAAACTTTATTTTGATTCGGTTCGGTTGATTCGATTCGATTCGTCATTTCGATTCGATTCGATTAATTGATCAGGTTCGGTTTAGTTCAGTTGTTTTATGCCGAAGAGAACATACCCTATTTCATTTTTGGCATTATTCATCAATGAACTTTATTAAGCTATTTGCATCATTATATAAGAAAAAACATAGTCAAGTGGAGTTTTAATATATTCTCTTAATGCAAGGATTTTAAATATTAAAATTTTATAATCTTTACTTATACGCAATTAGTGATATTGACATTTAAATAAGTATCTTGACAAACGAGAAAAATGAAATGGTGTAATTTAAAAAAAACAGAGGAAGTATATAAAGGGAATTAGTCAAGTATATAATTTATTAATTTTCATTTTTACATATTCTAATGTCATCCGACTTTAAAAACAATAATTTGTCCCGGCCTAGTCAATGCCGGCCGTATGCTTTTCTTACAATGCTGGTACGTGCTTGCTAGTACGTATGATGGATATATGAGCATGAGCTGACTGATTATTTCTGCATACATTTTTTGGCTTTAATTATTTAAGTTTAAGAAAGAGTTTTGTACCTTTTCTTCTAACTAAGGCGTATATAACAAGATGAGGATTGCCAATTTGCCATATCTCAAGACTTTGGAGCTTAATTGAAACAATATATAGTGCAAATAATACTTTTTATTGTCTTTGTTTGTTCTCTTTCTGGTCAAGGAAATTGTTTTTATATAACAATTTACGTTAAAACTGCATAGATCAAGTTTTAAGTATTAAGATGAAAGCATATGTTATTGTTCTCATAGTATTAGGCTCTGTTGCTGCTCTAGGCCTGCTTCTGTTTTTCATAATTATATGCAGAAAGAAGAAACAACAAAAGAGCTCCATAACAAATATTGAAGTTGGCAATGGTACTACTACAGGAACAAATAAAGGTGAAAAAGATGGTGATGTGATTCCTTTACGAGGAGCTAGTGGTGCTATTACTTCTACTGCTGTAACAGTCAGCGTAGGTTATGGTGGCACCGGCAAAGAAGGTGGTGACCGTGATGGTAAAGCAGGAGCGCCTGGTGGCGGCGGGGTTGCTATAAACGATCATAAAGGAAGTGGTGGCATTGATGATGGAAAAAATCGCATTAAAGGTGTTGGTGGTGGGAACAACCGCAACCGAAGTGGTGGTGGTGGAAATGCCCCGAGAGAAATTGGTGGTGGTGGCAGCGGCATTGGTGTTGTTGCTGGTGCTGAGTTTTATGGTGGTGTAGGTAGTGGTGGTGTTCATGGCGGCGGTGGTGGTGATGGGGGTGGGATTGGAGGTTGTGCTAGTGCGGGTGATGGTGACGGAGGTGGTGGTTGTGGTGGTGGTTGTGGTGGTGGAGGTGGTGGTGGAGGGGGTGATGGTGTTGGAGGTGGAGGTGGTGGTGGTTGTGGTGGTGGGGGTGATGGTGGTGGAGGTGGAGGTGGTGGGGGTGGTGGGTTTGGTGGTGGTGATGGTGGTGGTGGTGGGTTTGGTGGTGGTGGAGGTGGGTTTGGTGGGGGTTGTGGCGATGGTGGTGGAGGTGGGTTTGGTGGTGGTTTTTAAGTGGCCGTCAATTGTATATCTGTATGACAAATATAGGAGATAATTTTTGGAAGATTTGTTTTAGGAATATTTTCCTATCGTATTAGTTGTTATAAGTATCTTTAGTTATTGTTTTCCTTGTCCTAAAAGTAATTGTTTCCTATAAGTATGTATTTACTTCTTGATCAATGGAACATACACAATAACACAATTACCGTTTCTCAAAACTTATTATGGTATAAGAGCCAGTGGTTTAAAGATCTCATTTTTTTTTTTCAAAGTCCCATCTTTTTTTTCAAAATCCAAATATCATATTGTTTGGCCAACAAGAGCTTTCTATGGTCAATTACTAAAAAAAAATTTAAAGGCTTGCGAGACGAACACTATGATTCTATAGTGCTACTGCTCTTAACTTACGTGCCTGTGCCGCCAAAGAACTGGTTAATGATTTTGGTTTGGGCCTTAATGATGATAAATATGCTGCTTTGCATATACCCAGATTTTGAGTATTGATCCTTTTCCCACCCTCAACAAAGCATTTTCCTTGGCTATTGTTCGTGACACGGATGATAAATATGAATTTATGAGCTTTGTTGTGCAAGCTACTGCCACTAGCCCGCTAGTTTTTGAACGTCTTATGCTCATGTTCTTCAAATCTTCACGCACTCACTGAGATAAGCAACAGGGCCGGGGCTATGATAAAGGAGGCCCTGTGCATATTCTTGAAAAGGGGCCCTTAAATCTCAATTTTTAAAAAAACAACTTCACTGAAATTATTAAGAGAACATCAAATTACAGGATATCCAGGTTGGTATTTTTGAACCGTATTCATCACAAAGCAAACCCATAAACTAAACATATGATGAAATTGAAAAATACAATAATTAAATAAAAAGGGAGTGATAAAAGTCAAGAGATAGCACCAGGGTTCCGATATTTTTGCAAAAAAAAACTAATCCAACTCTCATCAAATGATTCTTTAGATTA
The DNA here is from genome assembly GCA_947648045.1 of Beta corolliflora. Classification (NCBI taxonomy): domain Eukaryota; kingdom Viridiplantae; phylum Streptophyta; class Magnoliopsida; order Caryophyllales; family Amaranthaceae; genus Beta; species Beta corolliflora. The sequence goes on from CANSZD010000824.1 coordinate 373,926, forward strand.
TAATCAGGTATCATCAAATTAATTCTGCAATCTATATAAGAAAAATTAATTAGCTATATTTACAAGTTCAACTATTTAACAGTAATTACCAAAAGTAATTGAAAAAATATTGCCAAAAAACCGAAAACTAAAAAGTAAAAAAGAAAAGTATCCTTACCAAAGCAATAGATCGTTATATGGTGATGCACTATAGCTGTAATTTAATACAAATTGCCGACTAATTGTTGTTGTATTCAAGCCTTAATCCAATAGTTGACAATTTCAAAGAATCATCAATACAAATCGCCGCCTAAGGTGGCTTTGCTTTGGCAAGAGATCTCTTCAACTTCTCTTCAGCTTCTATGGAAGGGTATTATTCAATTTCAAAGAATATATTTTTGCAAAAAAAGAAAGAGTTTAGACTTGTAGTTGATCGAAAATTGAATATCATCAGGCATTCATACTAACTTATAAAGATATGTATTTTGGAAAATTTGTATTAAAATTTAAAGGTGGAGTATTAATGGCTATTGTGGGAACTTGTGAAGGAAGATGAAAAGAGAGGGTGAGGGAAACGTGGCTGTAAATTTGGAAAGTTGTAGGACTTGTGACTCTCCCCAAAAAAGTTATTACTCAGATTCGAACCCCAGACCAAAATATCTCAGCTCCCTTCACTTACCACTGATCCAAGTCAATCTCTCTGCTTCTATATTGCAGCAACATAGATATGTACAGTGTCTTGGGGCCCTTATATTCCGGGGGCCCTGTGCCGTCGCGCACGCCGCGCCGGCTGAGCCCCGCCCCTGATAAGCAAGATTGTGACTACTGACTACGATAGATGTTACAACGCATCGGCGACCCATAAGGCTTGCGCGGCCGTGGGCGTGGTCGTTCTTGTTGTGGCCAAGATAATTCCTCCTCTAGCCGTGGACATCAGTAATACGTTTGCCGATGTAGGCATGCAACCTACAGACTCCATTCCGATACTCATGGAAAAAAAATCTTTGGTCATGTGACTTATGTCCCCTTGTTTATATTTTATAACCGAAACTTTTAACCCGCAAAACGCAACTCAAACTATGCCTGCTCCAAAATATTGGTTGGTTACATCTTGAAGAAATGCCGCTTTGCATGATTGGCAATCGTGACATAACGTCTTTTAATCGTTATCCCATCTATTGCAGTCGATATCAAAGTATGTAGGTTCCATTTTCGGGTTTTAACCAAATTGATGGACTTTTGTAGTTGAAGCTACAATCTTCTAGAGGCTTGCAACAACCTGACTGTCCAATTTATAAAAGAGAAAAGAATTTAAAAAAAAAATATAATTTCAATAATACAACTATATATACAAATACAACCATACGATTAAAATTGCTAGTTGAATGAGTTGTAGCAATTTTCTTTGTCAAAGAAAGACATTATTATTATTATTATTATTATTATTATTATTATTATTACTATTATTATTATTATTATTATTATATGCTCAGTTTTTTTCAATACCCTATGAAATTATATACTCATACTATATATATATACATACATATATGATCGATTAAAAGCTAAATACTTTGAAGAACATGTTCCTGGACAATGCAACAGCAAACAAAGCTAAATACATATATTATTATTATTATTATTATTATTATTATTATTATTATTATTATTATTATTATTATTATTATTATTATTATTATTATTATTATTATTATTATTATTATTATTATTATTATTATTATTATTATGTCATGTAATTTTCTTTGATATTTTGCTAATAATAATAACGCCGAGTAGTTAGGTGTTCTTTGTTAGTTTTGCTCGATTGTTAGGATGATTTGTAAGCTAATTACTTGATGATCAAGGAGATTAGCTAGGTGTATGTCGTTAGGATTAAGTGAGTCCAAATTTTAGGCGGTTAATGGGTGGTGGGGATTTCTTTGCCATCACACCGGCTTTAACAAACAGATTAGATTTAATTTAGGAGTTCTAGTTTGATTAGGATTTGTTGCAAATCCTATCCTAATTATTGTACGTCGCATGGCACTATATAAACCCATGCAATGCCCTAATAAAATCAATTTAGTTTTGTTTTTGTTCAAGAAGAACGTTTGTTCAATCAAGAGCTGGAAAGCTATCTAAGTAGGAAGACACAAACACATACATAAACCTCGATTACTTGCTTGAAACCAAGTTGCAAATCAAGCACATAAAATGCCCAGATTTCGTGAGTTTGAGAGGCAAGTTCGAGTGAGATTAAGGCCATATATAATAAGAAATTCGAGTGAAAACTCAATAAAATCAAATTAGTCCCATATATATTTGGGTTAAGCCACACTGAACCTTTAATAATTGCGTTACAATCTTGTACATAGGAGGATCCTAGTGCTTGATTACACATCAGAATGATTCTTCAGTAGTGGTCCTAAAGATGACTATTAAAGTGAATAAATACAAATTATACATTTTTGTAAATCATAATGTATAATTATAAGAATAAATATGCTCTTATGCATTTTACATACTTGTATGCTTTTGTCCATATGTTGTAAATAAATTTAAAGTGATTGATATATATATATACATAGGGTATATGAAATATATTGTATATATTATAATCGTTATATGTATTAGGATATTTTTATATGTATGAATGAAAGTATACAAGTGTGTATAAAGTGCAAGTGCACATGTATTCTAGAAATCATACATACATTATACTGTATAAAAATGTTTGATTTATATTAACTTTCTTTGGTTTTCGTCTTTAGGATGATTACCAAAGAAATTTTCCTCTTGTCACACTAGGTATTCACAACACACTTCAAAATCTAATATTTCTCTCTTCTCTCTCATTGTTTTTTTCCTATCAAATCTTTCTCTTCTTGAAATAACGTTGTAGTCACTTTTCAAGTCACTAGGGATCAACTTCCATTGACGTACTCGAGAACAATACATATCATTCTTTAAGCTAAATTTAACGAGAACAATACAGAACAATAATACTACTCCTATTAGTTAGTTTTAGAGAAGAAATAAAGAGAATAATGCAAGGAAGCTTGAAAACAGAAACTTAAACTCATAACACAATATATTCTCCATCACAAAAAACTGAAAACATAAGCTACTTAAATAAACTAACAAACAATGCATAACTACTTCCTAACTTCAAGCACAACTAAACCCACTAACCCACTATAAAACGTGATATACTCCACTACTACTAACAATGACAAACACATTTGACTCCTTATACTTAACCACTAACAGCGACTACTAACTAGAAAATAGGTAACATAAACTATCCTTTGAAGCATACACCAACACACCCCCTTGCTTCAAAGGCATTACAACTGAACCTTTTGCTGCACTTGGACCTTGACTTAGACGACGCTGCTCCCATAGCTCCTACGAACGCGCTGCAAACATTGATCTCTTTGCTACAAATTAAACTTGAAACCACGACCACAAACACACAACCATCAAACTGCAATATTAGGCCATGCACGTAGTTAGACCACTGAACTAGTTATGTAATCAGGATGAGCGGGGAGAATCTGGGGCTGCATAGTAAGACGTCTCATAGGAGCCTGCGCCCGAGACCACACTGGCTTCGGTCGAGCCCGGGCCCGCTCCCCAGCCCGCACCCCCGCCGCCGTAAGACGTTTCATCGGAGGAGGAGCCCGAGACCACACGGGCTTGGGTCGAGCTGAAGTCCGCACCCCCGCCCCCGCCCGTTCCGGCTCATACCACAACAACATTCAACGTCTCATCTGCCCAAGACATGTGGATGGTGTCGCCTACTCGAGGCGTCATTTCATCATACAGAGTACTCCACCCGCTGATATAATAACGGTTTTGTTCGGGAGAAGCACTGGTACGGACTGTGTAGTTCTTCCCACTTTCAGTTTAGTAAGCAAAGACTCGATGTCTTGTTGTGGTTTGTGAATTGGTTACCTCGTAATGCTCTATGTAATCCTGGTTGAATTTCTCCTGAAAGAATGTTGTGTAATCTTGTTCCGTCAAGGGAATTTGATCCCTCGTCACTTGATCATCAACTACAACATCTAACGACATTCTTTCAGCAGGACCGTATTCGGGCCTAGGCGAGAGGGGCAGGTGCCTAGGGCCCCAAAACACATCGCCCAAATAAGTAAAGGCAAAAGAGAGAATAAAAGGAAAAGTAGAAAAAAGGAAAAGAAAAGATCACTGCAATACTGCAAATGCGGTCGAGAATTACGCTTACTCTTCAACCTATAACTCCTTCAATCAAATACAGTTTCTTATTCAATTCTCCCACTTGTTTTCCAATTCAATGCCAAACACTCAAAATTTTTGGGTAATTTCTCTCTTTTCTCTGCAATTTTTGTTCTTTATTCGATTTTTTAAGGTTTTGCAAATTCTGAAATTTATTACTTCATTTTTCGACCATAAAAAGTACATAAAAATATTGTTAAATTAAATTTTCTATAGAAGTTATGTAAAAGCCAACAAAGAAAATTATTCCCGGTCCGGACCGAAAATCAAAACTTCAAAAAATTCGGACCAAACAACTGTTTATTTTTTCGGTCTGGACCGAAAAATCAAACATTAAAAAAATTTAGACCTAATTAGGGCCCTAATATGTAGGTTCGCCCTTGGGCCTCCAAAATCTCAGAAACGGGACTGTCTTTCAGCAAGAGAAAGATTTGATAGTGAAATTTTATTTTAAAAAAAATAAAGAATGAGAGAGAAGAGAGAAGGATTTGAATGAGAGAGAAGAGAGAAAGATGAAGTGTGTTGTGAATTAAGACCTGGTTACAAGATGGTTTTCATTTATATAGACAGCCACATTATATTAGATACGTAAAGAATTTAAGAAGATGATTTCATTATTGTAAACCTTTTCCCTTAATAAGAGTTATTTAGTTGATTATAACCTCCTTTTAATAAGTACGGAGTAGAAGTCTAGCTACACTACTTTGGGAGCTTGAGTTACATAACTACAAACCTAATTTTGGTATATAATAGGTGGTTATTACTAATTTTGTCTTAAATTAAAAAAAAACTTATTAGGGGGATATTTTAAAAAAGTGGTATATAATAGGTGGTTATTACTAATTTTGCCTTAAATTAAACGTTCTTATTGCTACAAAACCACTCAATACGAGCATTAAACTCACGCACAAACATAACAACAAACCTCTTATTATATAATACTTTCGAAGTAACTCGGGCGCAAAAAACAAAGATCTTGGCAAGAAAAAGGAAATTTAAAGTTCTGAAAAAAATCGCACAAACCAGAGAAATCTACGGAAGGTTGAAGATGAAGAGTAAAAAAGAGAAAAGAAAACTGACTTCGCTTTATAAATGCGAACATCAGCGGCCAGGATTAAATGCCTCATCAACTGCCCTGCTGGATGCACGCCAAGTGTCGCCTTGTAAGCAAACCCTAATAAAGATAAAGGGAAATGGGCGGGATTCCAGAAAAAGGTGATGATTACAGTTTTTGAAATGGGCGTTTCTCCCCAGACCAACACGTGGCAACAGAAGAAAATCTGGAACATGCACGAGTTCACTCGCGTCCTTAATATAACATCAATGCCGGTCACGACCCCCAATGATGCTGGGGGGGCTAGTTGTATGGGTACATCCAAGCTTGGTGTCGGACACATTCCATGTGGCCGACATGAGCAACTTAAGACGCGATCTCACCAAGAAGATCCAAGCCATTCCTAATAAACAGGCCGAGATGGTGCTCACGGCCACACTGAAGGACAAAACAAGGGAATCTTCCCTCCAGTCAGACTCATCACAGTCATACACGTGTCAAAGGATTACGCATCCTGTCAGATAAATAGTACTACTATAAATAGCCAAATGGTACTATTCTGCAGGTACATTCTCACACATTCAAAATACTACCTTCTCTCTCTCTCTCTCTCTCTAAAATCCTTATCGGGCACTTACTGACTTGAGCGTCGGAGGGGGTTTCCTCGCATCCCCCGAGGGTAGTTTACGTTTGTCTTCCTTGCGGACTTCCCGATCCGGACGCCCACTTAAGTGCGACGGACATCTACGTGTCCGCCACCGTTTCAACACCGAAACAACTACAATAATTAAACAATTTGCAAAAAAGCTAAGGTAAGTCGAGTTAGCCAATTAATTTAGTCACAATCGATCATGTTTAAGTATAGTTCAAAGAAATTTATATGTAATTATGGTGATAGAAGCAATGAATAAAGAGCCGTCCTATTAATTGGAACATTGTTGTTAAATTTTTTTAATGCTCCTTTAAATAATAAAATAAAATATTGTATACAATATATATTTTTGAGTATATCTGCGCACGCATGACATTACTGTAGAAAATGATTTAATTTTAAATAGATTTTTGTGTTACAATGGGTCATGTTGCTAGACGCTAGAATTAACTAGTGTATTAGAATTTTCAAATCAAAGCAATTTCAATTCATTGCACGAGTATGTAAACGAAAAACAATTAAGCAATAAAACAAATAGAAAATTGCATCATGTATGTTCAATACATTAATCATTGTGTAATAACACCTCTAATAAGAGGTACAATTAGGCCAAGAAACAGATGAAGCTAAGCTAAAGATGAATAGCCTTCAGATGAAGCACTACCATACCATACACAAGATACAATTGCACCAACTACGATTATTTTTTATAATAATGCAACCCAAACTATGCCTACTCCAAACTATTGGCTGGTTACGTCTTGAAGAAATGCCGCTTTGCATGATTGGCAATCGTAACAAAACGTCTTTTGAGTGTTATCCCATCTATTGCAGTCGATATCAGAGTAAGTTTCATTTTCGGGTTTTAACCAATTTGATGGACAATTGTAGTTGAAGCTACAATCTTCTGGAGGCTTGCAACAGCCTAACTGTCCAATTTATAATAGAGAAAAGTTTTTATTTTCTTTTAAATTTAATTTCAATAATACAACTATATATACAAATACAACCATGCGATTAAAATTGCTAGCTGAAGGCTTGCTTGAACAAAATTAAATACGAGTTGTAGCAATTTTCTTTGTAAAAGAAAGACATCTATAATTATGTGTTTTATATCAAGGGTGTTAATGATGTATTAGGCACTACTTAGTTTAAAAAACAATCTTATCATTGATGTCTACACTCAGGCCATGCTTGGATTGGGGTAATACATTAAGGGGTAATAAAAGTCAAATTTGAGAAAAATAAGTATAAAAAAAGGTGGAAGCAAAGAGAAATGAAGGTAAAGAAAGGTGGTGGGCAAAAAATAATGGAGTGTATATGTGGTGAGAATGGAGAAATGGAGGAGATATTACCCTCAAGGGTAATAGATACTCTAGGGTGGTGATGGGTAACTATTACACCCATATAAGGGGAATATTTATCCTCTCCCTTCCCTTTTTATTCTCACAAATATTATTTTGTTCACTCCACCACCACTCCATCCATTTACCACCACCTCTCTTCCCCTTTATTTTTCTTAGTTTGACTTTTATTACTCCTCAATACATTACCCCCAATCCAGGCATGCCCTCATTTTGAAAAGTCGCTCGGTACATTATTCTATATGGATCTATCTCTTCTGACAATCATCAAGAGCCACTAATAATTTAACAAGTCATCTATATTGAAAATCAAAAAATTCTTGTATGATTTAAATGAGTTTAAAATATAATATAAAACGAGATTCATATGTTATACTTTGTTTTTTGGCTTGTATAGCTTTTGTTTGCTTTCCCTTGGGTTAGGGGGTCCAACCTGGATGGTTCGCCTTCCTTTGGGTTAGCTAGGTTGTAAATTGTTCAGTTTCAATATACATCTCACTTACTTAGCAAAAAAAAAAAAAAAAATGACAGTAATTCTGAAATTAAGATTAGATAGTATTCATATCATGAGCTAGAGAAAGTCCTTTGATCACCAAAACCTCACATGAATATATTAAAACATGAGTTCAACCTAAACACACTAGCCCAATCCCCACTCCCTTTGTATGTACCGCCTTTGCATCTCATTTCCAACAACCAAAAAAAAACTAATGGGTAGAAAAAGTTTTTTCCTAGAGCAAAAGAGCAAACTAGAACCAATGCATTGTTGCAGGAGCATCTATCTATCTTGAAAACTTGGAAAATTTGACATGGCATGGTGCCATCACTTTGAAGGCATTACAAACATCATTATCCATCAACTTCTTCCAGCTTCTGATATCAGCAAAGTCACTAGATGCTTCAAGAAGATACAATTCATTACAGTGAGAAAACAATATCTGACGACTGCTACTCATTCGGAGCATAGGAACAACAGGTAAGCAATAGAGGATTTGGACGACGCAGAGTTTCACCCATGAATCCTTGACACCGTATTCTTTCATGATCCAAACTTTGCACCGATCCAATAACTTGATTACGGAAGTAAGAACAAGGCAAGAATTGTCGAAAACATGCAGGCATTTGTAGCCCCCTCTCTTCATCTCATCCAGTGTCGGAACTTGGCAAAATTTCTCCTTACTGAAATGGAAGGACCATATGGAGTTGTCCAGGTTCGAGTACCTGTGCAGCGAGCCGTGCAGGAAGGCCCCGCTCTCGAGGAAGGCCCCTATCCCGAGCGTGTCGAAATTCAGCGGGGCCTCACCTTCGACGGCCCTCCATTCGTTGGAACCAAGTGTCTGTATATCGGCCACAAAAAACTTGTCATTGTTATTATCCTCACTTCTTTCGTCGTCCTCCTTGTTCTGGAGGACTCTGAGGACCTTGAACTGCCTCGAAAGAGGGCAGCAACCCAATCCATAATCGACCACTGACCAATTACCAGGTCTCGAACATTGCTCGACAGTGACCTGTTCGCCCGTCAAGAGGTTGCATATGACGAAAGGATCCCACGGCCTCCAGGACGTCAAGAGGACCAACCCGTTGCATTCGTTAACCACGGTGTAGTGGATGTCACTTAGCCGAGGGCTGAGCCTGAGCCTTGGCCTGAACCTGACCACAGCATCGACACTTGTAATGACATTATTCTTCGAGCACCTGTCTATGTCGAGCACCATAAGATCCGTCCTCTCCTCGAACACGCCGTAGAGCATTATGGGCGTATACGAGCAATCAGAACAGCGTACATCGTCGAATTCAGGACTGATGATGATTCCATACCATTCCTTGCAAAGTTGCAAACAAGCTTACAATTTAAGCATGCCTTTGTTGGGAGTCTTGACAAAATGTTTGAGATAATATCGGACGAAACTTCGTCGAAATAGTATCGTCGATTCCTTCTTACATTCTCCATGCTTGCCTTGTCTTATTTTCGTTACTGCCGTCTTAATACAAAGGGTAGTGATGAGCTTATATATATTACGTTTTGGTTTAAGTTACGATATACTACACCATTTGCTTTTTCACGCACTCCAATGCAAATTGCGCATGTATTGTGAAACGGAGGAAGTATAATATTATGGACGATCATTGACTTACAGAGAAATCATACTTGATTTACAAGAATATTCTATATTCTAATAATATCTTACATTCTCCATTCTAATGGCAATGGCTTGCCTTGTTTTAATTTCGTTATTGATCATCGATTTAATTTGCCGTGTTAATATACAAAGAGTAGTGATGAGCTTATATTACGTTTGGGTTTAAGTTAGGATATATAATATTATGGACGATCATTCATCATCATTGTCTCTTTGACTTACTAACATATTGATATCCTTTCCTATTATACAAGATATACACAATCATACTTGATTTACAAGGATACTCTATATTCTAATAATATCTTACATTCTCCATTCTAATGGCAATGGCTTGCCTTGTTTTAATTTCGTTATTGATTTAATTTGCCCACTTAATATACAAAGGGTAGTGATGAGCTTATAATACGTTTAGGCTTATGTTAGGATAAATAATATTATGGACGATCATTGCTTAGGATAAATAATATAATATTATGGACGACCATTGCTTCTCTCTTTGACTTATTAAGACTAGTTTTTTATGCACGCGATGCGTGCGACGATATTTTTGGGCATAATTGTTACTCAGTATCGAAACAAACCATGTAAAGAGGAGATAAATAATGCTAATCAAGATTGATATGGATTGAGGCTCATGCCAAATCATGTACAGAGGAGCCAAGATAAATATAATTTATGTTCCTGATTTTATGTATTATTATTGTTTCACTTATAGCTAACTGAGTATGATTAACGTTAGTTGTTTGTTAATAGTCAAAAAATATTGTAGCCAAAAGCCACAAATCCACCTATATGCAAGTAACAAACCCAAATAATTTTACCCACCTACCCATATGACTATTAATCCCACCTACCATATAACTATCCACCCCATATACCCATATGACTGATGTATCTCACTTTTGTTTTTCATCTAATCCTCCACATTTTCATCTTCCCACCTACAACCTTATATCTTCCCTTCCCTCAAAAAATTAGAACGACTCATCTCCTCATCCTCACGATTTTTCATATCTCACTAAAAAAGATTGAGATTTTATATTCATATTCACAACAAACACCACATTAATAAGCCAATTCAGGTGTCAAAATTAACCCCATCAACGCTCCATTAATTTTTAGGGTAATTTTGGTCTCTGTTTTTGTGGGTCTTTTTAGGTTTTCATTTCGATCGGGTGGTAATGTTCAAAACGTTCGTGGGAATGGGGTTGAAATTGGAGTTTATTTGATTGACGAATTAAATGGGGGTCTCAAATTTGAAGGTAATTCTTTACATATATGTTCCTGATTTCGTCCCAAAAATGTAATTGTCAACTAAATTTCTCAAAGACCCGGTTACATTTTATTTGAACTTTTATTTGTAAAGATGATTTTCTTAAGAAATTTGTGGCTGAAGTTCTTGAATCATCCACTTTTTCTTTTTATTTCCCTTTGTGTTTTTTTTTTCAAGACGTCTTCTACTCCTTTTCGGGTTTTTAATTATTCATATTTCTTGTACTCCTTTTCGGGATTTTAAATTATTCATAAGAAATTTCAGTAAAATCAATCGTTTTCATCGGTTTTCAATTTCACTATTTGTTTTGGCAAATTAGTGTAATTCCATTTTTAGTTTGATTTTTGTGTCATTGTTATTGTATTCGAAATTGATTTATATTTTATAATGCCGTTTTTTGTTACAAACATATACTGATTTTTTAAATAATTATTTGAAATTTATACCATGCAATACAGACTTAAATTATTCATGTAATTCGAATATAAGAGTTGTTAGTTTTTTTTCAACTAATTTGAAACAACTTGCAAGATTAAAAAGAATTATGTACCTTTTTAGAAGTTCGTAAATCGCCAATGGACAAATGTGAATCTCCCCATTGAAATTGTATGTTTGTCTTAGTTTGTAATTTGTATTGACGCTGTAGTGTATTGGTGATTTTTTTGAGTATGTAATTGTAAATGGTTATTGGGAACGGAGTATGTAATTGCTAATGGGTTATAGTTTGTAATTGAATTTTCTTGTTTTTGTAAGGTTTCCTCATTTGAGTGATTTGTATAACGTGAATTATGCAATTCTATTGATTTCAGTTGACTTGTGATTGATTGTTATAATTGTAGTTCCGACAGTTTTTTTGAAGTCTCGTTTTGGTTGAAATTGGTTTTGTAATTTAGAAAGGGAAGAGGGGTAAAACAATCTCTTCAAATGAGGACACCATAGCTCCCCCCTTCCCTTATATAATAGAGATTGACCATCAAATAATCTCCTAAATTATAGCATCATGAGGTATTGATCTCCTAGTATATATAACTTATAAGTACTAGAATTATATGCACGCGATGCGTGCGTTAATTTCAAGACTTGTTATTTTATTATATACTTCATTCGTACTATAGTTATGATTACACTAAAATGTGAAAGATAAATAATTAGATGAATTTAGATATATTAATTCGCTAATGTAAAAAATTAACAAAGGCTGTGAGTTAATTTTAATATTAATTTTTTGTGAATGAATTTTGAACAAAAAGAATATACATAATGAGTTGGTTTGACTGAAATAAAGAATACCAAAGGTAGTGAGTATATACCATCTTCTCTTATAAAAAAAGGTCAAGATATTTTGTCCATTTAATTTTTTAATTGAAATATTTGATGCATATACCATTTTTAACTAATTCAGAATGGCAAGTTGAAATGAGAAAGGGTTCTTAAATTGGTTTCTTTTGTAATTTTTTTTTATTCCATTAGATCATTAAGGGTAATTTAGTATTTTCAGAGGGGGACACCATCTTCCTCCCCCCTTCCCTTATATAATAGAGATATTGATATGCTTTCCTATTATACAAGATATACACAATCATACTTGATTTACAAGAATATTTTATAATCTTATATTTTTTCTATCAATAACAAAAAAAGCAAATCACAAGTTTATTCACATTTATGTTTAAGATTATGGTATGTTTAGCCAAAAGACAATTTTGTATAGTTTACAAAACTGAATTGAACTTAACTAAGCTAAACTAGATCGTGCTCATGCGATGCACGGGACTTGAATAGTGCAATACATATTTGAAATAAGCATATAGATATAGCCATAAAAAACTAAACATTGATTTTATTTGGTAATGGTAACATCCTCTCGTAGGCAATGGTATTCCTCTTGTCATCTAACTCAAAAAACTAATGCAACAACAATTTGATCGTTGGATTGTCGAGGAGCATGTAAAACAAAGATAAATTAAATTTCTTCACGTTTCTTTAGATGTGCATGCTGCACCACATAATGTCCAAACTTTAAGTAGCAATGAAAATTACTCCCTCCATTCTCATTTCTCGAATTGACATTCCATTAAATTGTTCTAATTTAAAATCTTTCCATAATTGGTAAAATGTCTCTTCGAAGACATTTGATAATTGGTAAAATAATTTTCAATTTTTCATCCATATTCCTTAATTTATTTGAAAGAGGAGACATAATATATTACTTTCTCCTCTTTTCTGTATCATTTTCAATAAAAACTTTCACTTCTTGTTTTTTTTCAACACATAAAATAAATTTAAATTCATCAATTTATCTTCCCAAATGTCATATTGATTACTTTATCCACCATTTATTTCATTTTCTTATAATGTTTTCTTTAGTGGACTAGTTATTACAAATACTAGAATCTATTTAATTTTTTTAAACATATCCTAATATCATATAGAAACATCAAAAGAGAATAATGGAAGGAGTGAAATTTCTTTTCTTTTTTTTTTTGACGAGAAGAAAAGGGATTTCATTCATAAATCGCCAAACGACACTTACAATCAATTTATGAACAATATAAAATTCTAATGGAAATACATATCACTCTAGAAAAAGAAACATTGTAGGTTTGACTTAAAATTGCCTTAATAAAAATCTTCATCTGAAGCAACGCAACATGTGAGTTCGCTCTGATTCGACATACATTTTGCAGATGCGGAGTTTTCCTGATGAACATACTCCAATAGTCTTCCATAGTTTTGCAGAAATTGTGAAACTCTAATTCTTCAAAATTGAACAAAAGAGACATGATAGAAATAACCACCATCTAAAGGATGGGAACTTTTATTGTAAGCGAATAAAAAGGATTTTTTCGGGGCTTACCACCGGTGGAAGCCCCTACAAAGAATTACAATGGAGATCAAGACGAAAAGGATGAAGGAGAAAGAAGAGGAAGGAGGAAAGAAGAAGGAAACCTAAAAAATGAAAATCCTAGCGGTGGAGGCTAAAGAAAAAACCCTCCCAAGAGAAAACCTAGAGGGAAAAAACTCTCTATAAAACTAGAGAGAGAACGAAAACGAACTATGTGCTTTGGTCTTAACAAGGAGTAGATTTTCTTAGTGTGTATAATGTTTTTTTTTACGAGAAATATATATAATGTTAAAACTCTTGCCTAAATATTAGTTTCTTAAAATTAATGTAACAACCTTTTTTATATGTGGTTGTTTCTTAAAATTTGGTATATTTTTATTAATATAATATAATGTGACTAGTATAATCAAATTCCACTAATATTTATAAGCTATGTAATATGTTTCAATTAGTGGTACATATAAAATTTGGTATTTTTTATTGAATATTTATAAGCCATTGAAAAAAAAAAATATCCGTTTGAGGATAAATATATAATTTTTACTATCTCTATTATATAAGGTACTTCCTGTGTACTTTAAGGTTCATTCTTCAATTCCAAATTGGTGATTTCATTGTGCGAATCAAATTACAAAAAAATTAAACAATGCAAACTGTTATATATTAGATTAGAAATATTCAGACGAATCAAACACACCCTAAGGGTGTGTTTGATTCAACTTATTTAAGCACTACATTGCTTATTTTAGAAACAATTAGATCAAATTAGAAAACTCCAGATAAGATCATATCAGATCGAAAAATTCAAATAAGATAAGATAAGATCAAAAATATTCGGATCGGATCATATAAAATAAGAAAAGAAAGCTTCAAATCGATCGGATCAAATAAGAAAGTTTCTGACGAATCAAACGCACCCTAAGACTATAATTTTTTTTCTTATACTGCGTATCTAAGTCACAAATTTGGTTCAAAGCATCATAGATGAATAGTGTAAAATGCATAGATGATGTGAGTAAAAGATTATTGAAAAATAAAAGTATTATAAATTAAGTACATTCACTAGCAAACAAATACTAGTGAGAACTTTTTTATCGTGAAAACATTATAATTAAAAAGTTAGAATTCAGTGTGAATTTTTGTGAATTAAATATATTGTCTAAATATCATTTGCTTGGTAACTCCACCAATGATATAAATAATGAATAATTATGCATGATACTGTTAAAAAAATTTCCCATGATAGATTATCTTTTATGTGTGCATTGTTAATTTTTGACACATATGTAAGGACAAAAAAGAAAATTCTTGACTAAGGATATTAAAACTTTTCTACATTATTATGTATTTATTTTAATATGATTTGGGAATTGGAGATTATTATCATAGCAGTATCTGAAATAGTTGAATCATTCATCGTTACTTACATGCTACTTAATAGCTAGACGATGAAATTATTGTTGTACTTTTTTCAAGTTAGGCGAGGAGAATAATATAATAATCTAAAAAGGAGAATTGATCTTCAAAAATGTAAAGTCTCTAATTAGTTCATATACTACTACCACTTTATTTAATTAGATAATATATACAACACTATTTAATAACAAACTACGCCACTACAAAAAAAACGTTTATGATCCGAAGCAAATAAGCCGAAATCCATAGCAAACTTTGTTTTGCGACGGAAATTGCTACGGAAACGGTCCGTAGCGAAAACCTTCTTCGTAAAATGAAATTAGAAACGGAAATTTTTGTTACGGAATAAACCCATCTGTAGCAATATAAATCATTTATTAAAAAAAAAAGATAAATTATTTTGGACACATATTGAATGACAGTTACTTTTTGTACTCCGTATTTAAAAATGTCAAAACATATGATTTTGGTATTTTTGATAAATTAACATAAAACAACATTTAATTCACAAAACTTTCATTTTATTAATTTTGATAAATCATATACAACTTAAATTTGATACAACAAAAATTTAATACAACACAAATTTGATACTACAACAGAAATTTTGTTAGCAATAAATGCAATTTCTAAGACCTAGAGTTTGCTAGTTAAGTTCAAGTTCAACAATAAATGCAAAGTTGTAAACTTTAAATGAGATTAGTGATCAATACAGAGAGACAAAGATTTAACGTGGTTCGGTCAATCTTGACCTACATCCACAAGCAAGAACCTTGGAGTTTCCTTTAGCCTCTCTAATGGAGGAATTATAATGGAGAAGAAGATGAGAGAGAGAGGAGAAAGAGAGTTATATTTGTGGCTAATATGAATCTTAGGTTACTAAATGACTTTAGGATGCCTTATATATGACCTCCTAAAGTTTACACAATCTCCCAAAACCCAAAACAAAGGAATTCGAAAAATCAGGATTAAATCTCGAAAAATGCGAAACAGGGCAAGCTGCCCGCCCGGTGCAGGATTTTCGAAGTGAATCTGCCTCGAAGGCAGAAAGTTGGTGAAGCCATGCGCCCGCCCGAGCCACCGTGAGCCCGCCCGGGCTCTACACACGCCCGCCCGGGCTGCTGTGCTTGGTCGGGTTGTCTTCGCTCGTCGGGGCTGCTGAGCGAGATGCTTCGAATCTCTATATCCTTTCTCCTTGGCCACGAATTCAAGGCACATATTACAATTCTCCACCATGACTTGAATTTCTCCAAACACCTCCAATAACACGAAAATACTAATCAAACTCCAAGGCCCTACCCCTTAGGGGCCTACAACGAACAAGAGGAGAGACCCACCAAGTTCACACACAAGTGAACTTAGTGGTTGGCAAAGGCTTTGTCAACATGTCGGATGAGTTCTCCTCGGTACGAATCTTCATCAATGTCAACTCTTTCTTATCAATGACATTCCGGATGAAGTTGTACTTCACATCAATGTGCTTCGTTCTTCTATGGAACGTGTTTTGGTTCTTAGCCAAGTGAATTGCACTTTGGCTATCACAAAATACGGACACCTCCTTAGAACACGATGCATCTTTCTTTTAGGGAGCTCATATCCTTAGTTACTCCACAGTTAAGCGTGCTTGGCTGGGAGTAGTCTAGGGTGGGTGACCTCCTAGGAAGTTTCTCAGGGTGCGCATGAGTGAGGACAAAATGCGCCGGAAGAACTTGTGTTGGTTATTGAGGACAGTTGTTGGCCCTGGATGCGCATTGGTGACAATATACTCGACTCCGTATGTAATACCCCTCATGATTGCTTTAAAGGGATTTAGCAGGCTATTCATTCCAACAAGATGCATCTTTCTTTTACGGAGCTTATTTCCTTAGTTACTCCACAGTTAAGCGTGCTTGGCTGAGTGTAGTATTGGGATGGGTGACCTCCTGGGAAGTTTCTCGGGGTGCGCATGAGTGAGGACAAAATGCGCCGGAAGAACTTGTGTTGGTTATTGAGGACAGTTGTTGGCCCTGGATGCGCATTGGTGACGATATACTCGATTCTGTATGGGTTGGGTGTTACACAGATCATTACATGGAGGGAACCAACTCCAAACCCTCCAGAAATGCTAGTCACTATGACAACACCTCTTATGGTGAAGTATGCAATTCGCATGCTGACTGAAGCCTACTTAGATACCCTTTCTTCTATTCCTACTTCTATGAGTGAGAGAATTCCTATAATTGATTCAAATTTGAATCCAATTTCTTTTATGATATGGAATACTCAAGGTGCAAGAAGCAATTCTTTCCTCTCGCTTTAAGAGAAACTATCAGAGTGAACAAGCCAGTTGTTTTTGCCCTAGTAGAGACTCATATGGGAGGGCATCAAGTTGAAGGGATCGCTATAAGGTTAGGTTACTCAGGCCACACTAGAGTAGATGTCGAGGACTTCTCTGGAGGTATTTTGGTCTATTGACAACCACAATTAGTCAATATTGGTCCAATTGAATATAGCTCTCAACATATCACACTCGAAATCACAAGGACAGGTGAAGAACCTTGGTTTTTTTTTTTCCTATGATTTATGCTAATCCACATCCTAGAAAGAAGCACATCTTGTGGCAATCTTTAAAGGACTTTGCTTCTCAACACAACAGACCTTGGCTCATAAGTGGTGACTTCAATGATACAAGGTACTCTTGGGAGTGCAATTCATACAGCCAAGGAACTTTAAAAAGAGCTCAAAAGTTTAATGATTGGATTGAGAGCATGGAACTCATTGAACTTGAGTTTTTTGGTCCTGCCCATACTTGGTCTAGAGGATTGTCTGAAGAAATCTACAAAACTGCCAGGTTAGACAGGTCTCTTTGCAATCTTTCATGGAGTATAAAATTCTTTAATGCCTCAGTCAAGCATCTCCCAGCAATCCAATCTGATCATTATTGTCCAATTATGATCTCTTCAAATGGTTTTTCTCCTCTTAATGCTATTATTAGACCTTTTCATTTTCAAGCAGCCTGGCTCACTCATGAGCAATTCCATATTTTTGTTCAAAATAACTGGTCTAATGATGTGCCCTTGGTTTCATTTCTTGAAATATTTTCTTCTGAGTTACAAAATTGGAACAAAATGTGTTCCACAACATTTTTCAGAAAAAAGAGAATTAGTAGCAAGAATTGAAGGAATTCAAAAGAAGTTGTCGATTAAATATGATAAAGGGCTTATCAAACTTGAAAACAAGCTTCAAAGAGACCTTGATGATGTGTTACATCAAGAAGAATTGTTATGGTACCAAAGAGCTAGAGTAGATTGGATAAGGGATAGTGACAGAAACACTTCTTACTTTCATCTTAGTGCGCTTATCAAGCAATGGAAGAATAAAATTGTGGCACTAAAGAATGATTAAGGAGTCTCGGATCGGAGATGTGCATGAAGTCAAGCAAAGATGTCATGAACTATTTTCGAACTTTATTCAAAGATGATGTCTGTGATAACTTAACTGAAATTCCTAGAGACGTGTTTCCTTCTATCCCTGAATATGAGTGGTGGAAATTAACAAGGGAATTCAATGTGAACGAGATACATGATGTAGTTAAACACATGGGATCTCCCAAAGCGCCTAGCCCAGATGGCTTTCAAGCCTTATTCTTTCAAAAGCATTGGTCTATTGTTGCACCCAGCGTGTGTAAACTTGTTCTAGATGTCTTACAAGGCAAAGGGATCCCTCATCAATTGAACAAAACATTCTTAGCTTTAATCCCTAAAGTTGATGCCCTGAATCGGCTACTCAATCTCGCACCAATAGGTCTTTGTAATGTGACCTACAAGATCATCTCTAAGGTCATCGTCAATAGGCTCAAATCAATTCTTCATAGCCTAATCTCTCCCACACAAGCTAGTTATGTCCCAGAGAGGCAAATTACTGATAATGTTGTCATCTTTCAAGAAAACCTGCACTCCATGAGACTCAAACAAGGCAAACATGCTTTATGGCCATCAAATTGGACTTAGAAAAGGCATATGACCATTTAAATTGGTCATTTATTAAAGACACCCTCTTTGAGATGAAGCTACCTAATTCTTTGATTTCTGTTATCATGGAATGTATCTCATCTGCTTCTTTCAAGTCCAGTGGAATGGAGAACCTACTGATACTTTCTATCCTACAAGAGGTATCAGACAAGGAGACCCTTTGTCTCCTTATATCTTTGTCATGTGCATATAGCGTCTCAATCATATCATTGACGAAGCTATTTTGTGCAACCATTGGAAACCTATTAAAATTCACAAAAAAGGTCCTCCTTTATCCAATTTATTCTTTACAGATGATGTTGTAATTTTTGCAGAGGCTTCTTCTCATTAGGCTCTTGTTATTCGTGAATACTTAGATAAGTTTTGCAAAGCATCAGGCCAAAAAGTCAGTTTTGCCAAATCAAGAGTCTACTTTTCAAAAAATGCTTGTCTCCAAGAGCATGAAGAAATCTGTGAAGCCCTAAATATTCCTAAAACTGAAGATATAGGATTTTATTTAGGCATGCTTGACTTGCATGAAAGAATCACAAAAGCAACATTCAATCACCTTTGTGAAAAGGTTGATCGAAAGCTATCGGGTTGGAAGTCCAAAACCCCGTCGTTGGCAGGAAGAACCACTCTTGCTCAATCAACTCTCTCAACCATGGCTCTCTATTCTATGCAAACAGCCAAGATCCCCCGCTCAATTTGTGATGAAATTGATAAAAAAAAAAAACCCGTAAAGGTTTATTTGGCGCGGAAATGATGATCATAATAAAATCCATCTCATCTCATGGGAGCAACTTCAACAACCTAAAGAGCATGGAGGCCTTGGATTTAAATCCATGAGACAAGCCAATGCTGCCTCCCTCACAAAACTAGGGTGGCGAGTTCTCTCAGAGCCTAATTCTCTTTGGTCGAGGGTGTTGCGGAGTAAATATTGCAATGGGAGATGCTATGTTGATATGTTTCAAAGTCACTCCAACTCTTCAAATCTTTGGAAAGGCATTCAAATGCTAAATTCATCCAAGAGGGAGTACAAACTGCAATAGGTAATGGTAAGCACACCTTATTTTGGGATCATAAATGGGCCATTGATAAGCCTCTTTATCAAGTGACAATTAAAGAAATTCCCCCAAATCTTTCTGGTGCTACTGTTTGTGAGCTTTGGGATCATGAATAAGGGTGGCGTTGGGATTCTTTTGCCGAGTACTTGCCCATCAGCATCTTAAAAGTCATTGAGTCCTTTAGGCTCATCAATGATGACTCGTGTGAAGATTCCTACTTCTGGAACAAATCTTCCAGTGGTTGTTTCTCGATTAAGTCAACCTTAGAGCTTATGCATCAACTTGATCTTGATAAAGAAAACCCAAACCGGAAGATTATTTGGGCGCCCAAGGCTCAGAATCGTGTTAAAATCTTCTTATGGCTTGCCATGCACAATCGCCTTATGTGTAATGAAGTAAGAGTCAAAAGACACTTGAGCTATGATGGCTCTTGACCTCTATGTCACTGCTGTGCTGAGACACTTCTACATGCTATTCGTGATTGTACTCATGCAAGAAATATTTGGAGACATATCTGCCCTAATGCACTACAACCAGCATTTTTTCAAAAGACTAATGTGCAAGCTTGGATTTAAGGTAATCTCCAACTGCAAAGCACTAATGAAGATGATACTTGGCTCTATATTTTTCCTCTAACTTCTTGGTGGATATGGACATGGAGGTGCCAAAAAATCTTTAGGGACGGAGTTAATATCCCTGTTGATCAAATTACTTTTATTCGTAACAAGGTTAATGAAACCAAGGCAGCATTGAGCAAAGATAATCTTCTTGCCCTCATGAAAATTCAGAAACAAGAAATCTTTGTTCAATGGAGCACTCCTCCATATGAATGGATGTCTCTTAATACTGATGGTGCAGCCAAGGGCTGCCCTGGTCTTGCTGGAGCAGGAGGCATATTTCGAACTCATAGAGGCGATTGTGTGGGTTTCTTTTCCACGAATTTAGGTATTTGCACAGCCATCCATGTAGAATTCATGGCTATTCATCAAGGCTTATTGTATGCATGGGAAAATGGCATCAAAAAGCTAGATGTGAGGGTTGATAATCAAGCATGTGTGCAGATTCTTAATTACAACACCAAGTACAATGGTCCAAGCAAGCTAATTGTCCAGCATTGCAAGGCCTTAATTGAACGTGAAGGTTGGATGTTTCTTATCTCCCATAGCTATAGAGAAGCAAACTGAGCTGCTGATTGGTTAGCCAATCGAGGTATCCATCAAGAAGAAGATTTAGTTGTTCACAACTCACCCCCTTATGCTCTTGCTCAAATCTTATACGAAGACCTTATAGGTGTAGCCTGGTTTCGTATGATTGCTATGTAATTTGTTTTGTTTTGTTTGAGGTTTTTTCCCTCTCGCTTGCATCAAAAAAATAAAATAAAAATTATAGCTACGACCCATAGTCGACAACCAATCTATGTATTCAAAACAATTGGTCATTTTTTTAATTTCGATTCTAAAGCTACAACTGATTCAAAGATCTACTCGCAAAATGTTGCTTCAAATTTAAAAAGAGCATTCATCGTCAATACTCTTATCCACAATGGTCGTGGTTTTGTTATATTAGAATGTTATCTAATTTAAATTATCTTGTAGTCTATAGTTATGACCTAGACTTTGTCTATTTGCCAAGGAGTCGAGTTTGAGCCTAAAATTATAGTTAGAATTATTAGCATCCAAACTCAAGTTCAATTGTGCTTGGCCTATAGACTCAGTGAATCCAAATAAATTAATATATCTTTAAATTATTTAATCGTCCATGGAGACTTTATCAAGTGAAATTAAAATTCAATTCAAATCGAAGGTTATTATTGTAAAACTAAGTTTGTTCAAGAATCTTGTCATGTGGCAATTTAGAAAATGTCCCATACAAATCGTTGTAAATCCTACGTAATACAAAACAAATATATATGAAGTAATTTAAAAAATTAGTATTTTGTTTTGGATTAATTATTAGCCTTATTTTTTCCCGGGCTGTCAAAGGGCTGTATTTTCACGTGGCGCAACAATTGTACCAAAAACTTGTTGATGGGATTCCACTTTGACAACTATTTATGATGAAATTTCGTAAAAGGGATACCTTGTTCATAATTGGTTTTTATACTATATATGTTTATAAACAATTATGAGCCAAGTACCTTTTTTTATTAGGGATTTATTTTAATACAGCAAGTGAACAATTTCGTAGCACATACAGATCGAGCTTGAAGTCTAGTCTAGTCTGCTTTTTAAACTTTTTATATATTGTATATCATGTATATATATGTAATATGATATAAAAACGTTAGATTTTTATCGTTGGTCATGTTTTATTATTAGTTTAGTTTTCAATTACTCAAAACCCATCTTGATTTCGAGTCTAGTTTACAATGTCGTTGAATTTCCACATTTCTTTTATTAAATTCCTATTTTATTTTGGGGCTCCAATTTGCACTCAAAGGATATCAATAACGATCTTTAAGCAATGTGGCTTCCTTCTAAGTGCTTCTAATGCTCAAAATTATCCAATAATACTCCAAGTCTCCAATTATGTTCTCAATACATGACATTCATCAAGTTAAATTACCGAAAATATACAAAATGAGTTATATTTCACAACTTAAAGAAATTATATGCAATAATGAACTAGAATGCACCTAAATGCTAAAAGCTCTTAACATGCAACCTAGATGCACATGATTCATGATTTTTCTAAAGCTTTCATAGTGCTCTTAGGAGCACCTAAAACTAGATGCTCCTTCTCATATTCTTTGCACATTTCAATATTACTTTTCATTTTGAGGTGATTCAGTAGCACCTAAAAACATCCTTAAAAGCATATAATTTTAAGCTTTTAGGCTTTGTTAGAGATGATCATGAGCCGGGCCGCGCCTAAAAAAATTTGTCCATTGGTCGGGTCGGGTCGGGTCAAAATTCGAGCCAAAATTTTGTGCCCAAAGTCCGCTATTTCGGGCCAAAATCGGGCCGGCCCAAAAAAATAGACTAAAAAGTCATTTTTGGCTTGCCCAAAACCAGTCCAAAGCAAAAAAATCGGGCCCGACCACGGGCCAATAAATTATGCCCAAAACCCGGCCCAAAATCGCGGGCCGAGCTAAAATGATCAGCTCAAGGCTTTGTTCTTTTGAAGTGAATTGAACTTCATTTGAATGAACCGAATTGAACTAAACTTGAGTGAATGAAAACTGTGAGAAGAAAATCGTGAGAGAAAACTAATAGAATTGAACTAAATTTGTGTAGCTAAACTAAATCGGCTGAAAAGAACGAAGCCTCATATGCTCCTGAAAGCCCTTAAGAATTTGCAGTATTTTATCGACGAAATCAGGAAAGGTGCAAGAAAAAGAAAGAATTAAACACATAGAGAAGAAGCTTGTAAACCCTAACTCTCCAAATTCCAATCCGTAGAATTTTGCTGCGATTCCAAGGGAAATTCCACACACACTCTCTCTAGATTACAGATTGCAGATTTCATTTCAATTTTCTTTTCTATCTAGAAATTTAGATTTCGAGTTTCGTATTTTCGGCATCAAATCGAGTCACTTTTCGAGGAAAGAAATTGCAGACGATTCCAAAAAATCGAAGGTTTTTAAGTTTTATGATTTAGATTTTGTGGTTTACAGTTAATTATTTCAGTAAGAATTTCGTTGATTGCAGCCCCTCGGTCGCTGCCGAGCACCGACCACCGACCACCGTAAGTTCTGTTTTAGTTTTTATTTTGTGTTTGTTTTTCAATTTTCATACTTTATGAATATTAGATTCTTAGATTATTTGAATGTTTACATGTAACTCGTTGATATTATTCATTGGTTAGTGACTTACTGAAATTGAAATCAAATATAGTTTTTTAGGAATTAGCAATTTAGGACTAGATTAAATTGTTCATTTTTTTAATGTATGTGTTAATGTGTATGACTTTATGTTCTATTTTGATTGAGATCAAATATGGAGTAATTGATTTATTTTGTCAATTCAATTAGGAAATTGACAATTGTATGACTTTAAATTTTAACCTTATTTTGTTTCCTAAATTGGGTTGTATGAGTGACTATGCATATTCTGGACATTTCGGTTGTATGACTTTATGTACTGAACGATTTTTGCCAACTTTTTTGTGTACCCCCAAATTTGAATTCCTGGGTCCGCCCCATTTATTGTCATAAGATGATAAGAATGGTGAGAATTCGCAATGAACATAGTCTTACAAATTCTTTTTCTCTTTGGCGATGGTCTTACAGATTTGTGGACGACTGTTGTTGGTAAGAGTCCCCTACGTGGATCTGCTCATACTTGTTGTAGTATTGATTTAATATAAGGCTAGGACTTAGAAAGTTAATGCAGGAGATGAGAAAGATGAGTGCATCTGTGCATGGAGGGAGGGAGAGAAAAGGGAGCAAGGTTTCATGATAAATAGTAAAGTTTCTAAGCTTCGACGTCTGAGAACACTAAATTGTAATGAACTAACATAGTTGTTTGTAGACACATAATAGTGATGAATATGCCTATAATTACAAACCCAAAAAATACATTATGGGAGTGAGAAAGATGATTAGGGAAGAACAAGCGATGATATGATTGAATTGATTATTAAATTACTGATTACAACCTAGCTACTCTTTTGAGAGGAATGACACTCTCACATTTTCTCACCATAATTTTCAACATGCCTTGTTCTTTCTAATTACCCCTATATATAGAGTTTTTCCCTCAATAAACTATTTAGCTTATTCCCCAAGTTTATAATCAAGATAATTCCTAAATTACACTCCCTCTTAATCGCTAAGTACGTAAATATTTAGTGAGTTTTAGAATAGCATTGTTCACAATGGATTCCTCTAGGAATATATCATTTATTGTATGTCTATTTACGGTGCTCGATACAATTTTCGGAAGTTTTAAGGAAAAGTGAGGGATGCAATCGTTCGGAGGTGGTTTTTTTTTTTTTTGGGGGGGGGCGTTGGGGGAATGCGGGGAAATGGCATTGTAAGGTTATGTCCTAGAGGTTTTCAGTGGCTCTTTTCTCTCTCTATTCGGTTTGCCCACTACCCAACCCCTCCCGTTTAAATCTTTTTAAAAGTGTCTTCATTGCTTCCTTAAGATTGTTTCATTTAACGGGAAAAATTCTCGCCTAACAATTGATTTTAAATGTTATTTACCAGTTTCTTTCAAGTGTGCTACACAAGATGCATCCTCCATTGACATTGCACCGGCACCCTATGTGTGCTTGAAGTAAGTTGTTGCTTTGTTTTTGAACTTCATTTCGATCTTATGTCGTGCATGCTACGCCTTAGCATCTTGATTTTATGTATGTTCGGAAACTAATGCTGGTTATTGGGTATTCTATATCCCTTCTACTAAAAGGTGCAAGGTCTTGTATATTTAAATGAACTTGCAATGTGGTATTTTTCTCGTTGTCAATAAGCATTTTCTTTCCTATCTCGCAATGGTTCAACGTAATTTTTTTGTTCCCGTGGTCTATGGATGGTAATCTGTACCTATATATTCTCATGCTACTTAATCTAAATCCTTCTTTCCTTTTGCCCGCGCTATCATATAATATCTCTTTTTTTTCCCTAATTTGTGTCATTTTGAACTAATCAAGTATTTTTCTCTTGAAAGAGGTGGCATGAAAACGACTTGTTTGACCCAAATTTGGTTATTGTTATCCTAGCCCTTTCGCACTCCCACATTTAAAAGATCGAGGAGGTATTGACTTTAGACTCTCATTGTATCGTGCAGATCATTGAGGCATTCCGTAAATGTCATGCGAGATCACCCTTTTGGCAAATTTTTCGGCAAGTGCACCGAGCTCAAAATTAAACTTGATTCTGCTTCGGGCAGAGGTAATTACTCTCCATATTTTATGTATATAAAAGTCTTGAACATCTTTTTCTTTGGGTGGGTGAATGTAATGGATTTTTATGATTTGTTCCCCCGTAAAGCCGTAAAGCGAAAGGTAAACTTTGAACAGAGCAAAAAACTAAAAGAAACATTACGGGCACAAGAGGAAGGAAACCTTAGGACAAAGTTAAAGAATGATTTGGGGAATTGCAAGTGTATGCTTTGCCGGAACTATTGGTACATACTTGAAGTTAGCATTTTACCGTGCATGTAGCATTCAAAATCGTAGTTCTTATTTCTCTCGTGTTGTTGATTTTGTATTCATTTGCTAGGAATACTTGAGGAATAGGAGAAATATTATAACTTCCGACTCGGGGTCTAGGGATATTGTATACTTGACTTGAACTTGCAAGTGAATAAAAATCACGACCTTTGTTATTCATTTACCGAGTGCCACAGTCTATTTTTCCTTTTTAAATATCACGTACAAGTATAAAAGAGAGAAGAGGATCGCATGCTCCAATCACTTTGGCACCGTCATCTTTAAATCGCAAGTAAAATATCTAACACTCTTTCAGATATCACTTCACCAGGAGCAATTATAGGAATACCAGGTGGATATGGACATATCAACTCACCAGATACTTTTCCATCTGCATCTTTAACATCGACCTTCTTTTTCCTTGCAAAGAAAGCCTCTCGTGGAGTTAATTGCATGTCAATGTCATTCCATAGGTTGAAATTTATATCAATATGCTTTATTCCGTTCTTCCTTTGATGTTGGATGAACGATGACGACGATGATAAATGCTTGAATCCTAAGATTAGCCTATTGATGTGCTCCCTACAAGTTCCTGGTGGAATCATAAGTGTGAGATATCGCGCGGCGCAGAGCTCGGAGATTACCTTTTGATCCATATATAAGAAGTCATCGGCTTCGTATCCGTAAACACCAAGATCATAGACACCAAAAGTAGCACGTAACGGGTCAATATTAGGGAAATCAAATATGGTGATTCCTTGAATTTGTTTGATTGTGTTTTTAGCTTCCATTGCTAAATTAATTGCATTGTCAAAAATAGTTGCTGAATGTTCTTTTAGTTGAGTTGTAGTAGCATCTAGTGAAGCTAAAAGCGGGGGGACTTGGACTAGTGCTCAAGGCTTTGAAGGCATCTCGCCGATTTTATCCTTGTCTACAATATTATTATCGGATACATGTAACATAGATGATTGAGTAAGAGAGGAAAGAACTTTATGAGTGGATTGAACAACCACATCCGCGCCTTGCTCAAGGGCCGACAAGGGAAGAGATGGGTGAAATTTGAAGTGAGCACCGTGAGCTTCATCTACAATAAGAGGAATGTTATGTAGATTACATAGCTCAGAGATCTCTTTTATGTTGAGGCATATTCCTTGATAAGTAGGGGAAGTAATGAAAATAGCACCGGGTTTGCGGCCTTCTGATTTCAATTCCTCAATTGCTCTTTTTACCTACAGTAGAATTATCTTTCCATTAGAGGAAAAGAGTACAAAAAAATATAAATAAGAAAATCATTTTGAGGAAAACAGAGAGAATATAACACACATCAATCCCAAATACTACTTTCATGGGCTCTGAGTTGTTAGCAAATCAATGACCATAAATGTCCCCCGCAAACAAACTCATATTATTGCTCATGCACACCTAGGAAAACTTCCGCATAGGTCTATCGATCCACCCCCCGACTCTCAGCCAAACATGCTTAATCGCAGAGCAATTTAGCATATGATTAATTTACCAATATAGGTAGTATCATTACATCATCTTTAACATTTGTGACTATCCCAAAGACACCCTTATAATAACATAACGAATTCTATATGATACCCCGAACGTACAGAAAACATAATGTCGTCAAGATCGATTAGGAGAGCGGAAGTTACTTGCCCGAGATGGAGAGATTGTAGTAGACATATCCCAATCAAAATCATAATCAGAAAATATATACTTAGGTACCACCCCTGATAAGACCATTGCATATATTGCTGATTTGTGAGAATCTCGAGGTAGAATTAAGGTGTCTCCAGGACTACAAGCACCCATTATAGCTGCATGGATTCCACAAGTTGTACCTCCAACAAGAAACCACGTCTTTGATGCTCCAAATACTTCTGCTGCTTGCTTTTGTGCTTCCAATATAGGCCCTTACGGAGTTTAAAGGTTGTCCACCTCAGATATGTCATGAAGGAATGGCCTTTCACCAATGAGCTGAATCATTGGCAGTGGAGCTGCTCGACCTCTGTTGTGTCCAGGAAAACCAAACATTGCAACATTATCGTCGACCGCGGCTTTCAGTGCATTCACTAATGGAGTGGGCTTGTGCCATTTAGAACGCTCTATACGATAATACTGTTAAAAGAGTGTTAAAAAAACTTAATACTTCAACTTGAAAATATTCTTCGAGACGAATTAATAGATACTGTGAATCAAACACAATAAATTTCTTTCTATAAATCAACTAGATTGTGCTGTTAAATTGTGTTACCTTGAACCTCAGGCAAAAGAAATTGAGCAAACAATGAGAGGCAGGGGCGGATCTACTTTGGGTCCTGGGTGGCCCAGGCCCCTCAAAAAAAAAAATCAGTTTCATGTGTTACCTTTATCAGTTTCAGGGTGAGTTGATGTGGCATCTCTAGAAGATGTTGATGCTGCAAAGAAGATAAACATGGATTTTCTCCTAGTGAAGGAATTGTTCTAGGGTATATATGGCTGGTTTTCAGGGAGAGATGGATCAAAAAAAGTATGCGCAAAACACAATGAGTTCTTATGGCCTGATTTATATCTTTGAAGATTGAATGTGGGTGCGAGTATGAGTTTGAAAGAATAGTTGGGCGAAATGAAAATGCAAATTGTTGGGCATAATATTGGGCGGTTATTTATAGCATTTAGAGGAAATGAATTACTGGGAAGCAACCATGTAAATCGTGGGGATATCTCAACCCAAATCAATTATGGAGATATTCTCCTATAATTTAGGCATAATTAGTAGCAAGTTACCATCTAAGCATTATATTGTCCATGATTACCGGAGATTACACATCACGCCACACGCATAATTTCACTGTGGAAGCGACACATCAGCGATTTTGGAGCTTAACACTACACGTGGCATATAACTTAATTGTGAGGATCAATTTGTAGACGACATTTGGCAGAATTAATATTAGCTTGACACGTAGGATAAATATATATAGATGCTATACCAATTTTGGACTTCTTTAATACTTCTTTTTTTAATTGCACCATTTCGGTTTTCACGTTTGCCGAAACACTTCTTTGAACGTCAATATCTCTAATTGCGTATAAGTAAAAATTATAAAAATTTGATATATGGAATCCTTGCATTGAGACGAATCTAACAAGACCCCATTTGACTATATTTTTTTTTCTTATATAATGATGCGAGAGCTAAACAAAGTTGGTTGATGAATAGTTCCAAAAACAAAATGGTGCAATTAAAGAAAAATAGAGGAAGTATATATATATATATCAAGTATCTCATGTTCGATGGATCGCAACTTGCACACACCAATAAAGGTGTTGTATCGTCATGAGTTCATGCCTATATTTTTGTTTTTTCTATAGGGGTTAACAGTGGCGGATCTAGAATCGGCATAGAGTGGGTTCAAGGCAAAAGTCAACAGTCAAAAGTCAAAAGTTAAAAGTCAAAATTTTAGACTGAATAAATAAATAAATATATATAACTAGAAAAATATCGCTTAATGTATTTATTATGTATAGAATGATAGAGCTTATAAAAACTGAAATAATTTTATATTATAATCATAATTCATTATTGATTTAGACTATAGAAGAAAAAAAATAAACAGTATTTTCTTTTACCTTTTATCTTGTCGAATTCGTCGTATGTTGGAATTATTGGAAATTGGAATAATTGTTGTCTTCAAAGTTCGAAACTTGCGAGTCGCCGCTTTCTCGGTAAATTTTTTTCAAAAAGCCCAAACCACTATTAACTGTATAATGGTAAAATGTGATTTGCTATATTTTATTGAGATGGTTTATATGAATATGAGTCATGTGAGTTGTGGAGGTTAATATGATGTCACATATGAGAGTAGTCGAGTAGAGAATTGTTTTTTTTGTTGAAAAGAGGAATTGCTTTATGCAAACTTGGGGTATTTCTACTAGAGAGGAATTGCTTCTTCTTCTTTTTCGCTGAAAATTGTCAAAAAAAAAGCAGATTTGGCAGGAGAAAAGTGGTGTTTTGATTGGTTTTTTAATTTACCTTTTTTTAGGGGTTTTTGTTACTTTTCCAACTACTACTCCTATTAGACTAGTACTGCCAACTACCAAGGATACTGACGTGCTGCAACTTTAAAGTTTCATGCTTTATTTTTCTTTTTTCTTTTTTTCCCAAATTCAGTTGATTATATATATATATATATTTTTTTTTTTTTTTTTTTTTTTAACTCCGCCTGTGAGTGTCTGTGTGACATTCACTGCCGGTCTCAAGCCCGGATAAAGGAGGAGAGTTGCGGTAGGTTTGGGGCGGCCAAAGATAAACATAGTCCCATATCATGACATGAATCGACGGATGAAAAACGTGGGGCGTCCCCTACTCGACCGCGCCGCACTTCATAGACCCGGGTGTAGTGATAAGTATGCAAGGGGTTGCTAGGTCGTCGCCCGGAAGCGACGCGCCATCCGGCGCCGGGGGTGGTGTCAAATATGCAAGGGTTCCCGCATCAGGGACGGGTGCGGGTAAAGAAGTTAGTCCAGGGTAGTGGTAGTGGTAGGGGTAGTAGGTTGCGCTTTGGAACATGGAACATTGGCTCTTTGACGGGAAGATCGGCGGAGGTGGTGGAGGTTATGAGGAGGCGAAAGATTCACATAATGTGCCTTCAAGAGACTAAGTGGGTTGGTGGAAAAGCAAGAGAACTAACCCCGTGGGGTTATAAGCTTTGGTACTCCGGAAAGGATAAGTGTAGGAATGGAGTAGGCATCATTATTGATAAGGAATATATTGATGATGTGGTGGAAGTTTCGAGGAAGAGTGACCGCATTATGAGTATCAGGCTAGTATTAGGGAGTAAGGCGGTGACTATCATAAGCGCATATGCGCCGCAAGTAGGATTGGAAGCATTTATTAAACAACAATTTTGGGAGGATTTGGAGGAGGTTGTGCAACGAGTGCCTATTAATGAAAAATTGATCATTGGTGGGGATCTTAACGGACATGTGGGCACTAGTCGAGTTGGCTTTGAGAGCATTCATGGAGGTTTTGGGTATGGGGAGAGAAATGAAGTCGGAGGTGATATCTTGGATTTCGCATTAGCCTATGGTCTTAGTATTATGAACACTTGGTTTGAGAAAAGAGAATCTCACCTTGTGACGTATAGGAGTGGAAGTAACGCGAGTCAGATTGACCTCTTTTTAGTAAGGAATGGTTGGCGGAAGAGTTATACAAACTGCAAGGTGATACCGGGTGAGAGCGCGACCACCCAACATAGACTAGTCGTGCTTGATTTCCGGGGTAGGGAGTCTTTAAGAAAACGAAAACCCAATGTGGAGCCGCGAATCAAGTGGTGGAAGCTCCAAGGGGAGCACAAAGAGAACTTCTTAGCTAAGATGGCTAGTAAAGATATTTGGGCTTGTAACACGGAAATGGATGTAGATTCGATTTGGACAAAGATAGAACTTGGTATAAAGGAAGTGGCGAAAGAGGCCCTTGGAGAATCTAAAGGAACTGCACCATCAAGTAAGGACACATCTTGGTGGAACGAGGAGGTGAGACAAGCGATAAAAAACAAACGAGAAAGTTATAAACTTTTGGGAAAAGATAGCAGCGACGTGAACTATGAGAAGTACAAAGAGGCTAGAAAAGAAGCCAAGAAGGCAGTACGGGAAGCTAAAGCACAGGTAAACAAAGAGCTTTATGCAAAATTGGATACGACAGAAGGTGAAAAAGACATTTATAGAATTGCGCGTATGAGGGACAAGAAGACAAGAGACATAAGAAAGGTAAAATGTGTCAAGGGTGTGAACCAAAGAGTGCTTGTGGAGGATGAGGAGATAAAGGATAGGTGGAGGTCGTACTTTGATACCTTGTTCAACGGTGATAAAGCACAAGACATCGGGGATGTACACATTCCGCCAAGTATGTTAAATCGAGAGTTTATGAGGAGGATTCAAAAGGGAGAAGTCGTTGCAAGCATCAAAAAAGATGGGATTGAAGAAAGCTACGGGGCCGGATGGCATACCTATCGAAGTTTGGAGGTGTTTAGGGGGAGAGGAATCGAATGGCTGACAACATTCTTCAACATGATTTGGAGACACAACAAAATGCCATTAGAATGGAGGAAGAGTACTTTGATTCCTTTGTATAAGAACAAAGGCGATGTACAAGATTGTACCAACTACCGAGGAATCAAACTAATGAGTCATACGATGAAACTCTGGGAAAGGGTGATTGAGCAAAGACTTAGGAAACATGTGAAGATATCGGAGAACCAATTTGGATTTATGCCTGGAAGATCGACTATAGAGGCCATCCACCTCTTAAGACAAACAATGGAACATTACCGTGATAGGAAGAAGGATCTACATATGGTTTTCATTGATTTGGAGAAGGCATATGATAGAGTACCAAGAGAAATACTTTGGTGGGCGTTGGCAAGGAAAGGTGTTCCACAAAAATATATAGATATCATTAAGGATATGTATGAGGGGGCAACTACGAGTGTGCGGACTACGGTGGGGAGGACAGAAGAGTTTCCTATTACGATCGGAGTGCATCAAGGTTCTGCACTTAGTCCCTTTCTCTTTGCCCTAGTCATGGACGAACTAACGAGGTCAATTCAAGATGATATACCATGGTGTATGATGTTTGCGGATGACATTGTGTTGATTGATGAGACAAAGGAAGGTATTGAGAGAAAGTTGGAATTGTGGAGACATACATTAGAAGCCCGGGGTTTTAGATTGAGCAGAAGTAAGACCGAAGTTATGGGATGCAAGTTCCAGTGGGGTTACAAGCAGCGAGGCGAGGGCGGTCACTTTGGATAGCAAAGTGGTTCAAGGATCGAACGTCTTCCGTTACCTAGGATCCATTCTCCAAAAGGATGGAGAACTCGGATGGAGACGTGGCTCATAGAATTAACGCGGGTTGGTTAAAGTGGAAAAGCGCCACCGGATTCCTTTGTGATTCCGGCATTCCCCAAAGGTTGAAGGGAAAGTTCTACCGTACGGCAATTAGGCCCGCTTTTGTTATATGGCACCGAATGTTGGGCGGTGAAACAATGCCACGTTCATAAGATGAACGTGGTAGAGATGCGTATGTTGCGGTGGATGTGTGGCCACACAAGGAAAGACCGATTAAGAAATGAAGTGATCCGGGAAAAGTTGGAGTTGCATCCATTGAGGAAAAGATGAGGGAGAATCGGTTAAGATGGTTTGGTCATGTGAAAAGGAGATCGGGTGATGCACCGTGAGAAGAATTGAAGAGTGGAGGAGTAACCAAATTGTAAGGGGTAGGGGAAGACCTAAGATGACTTGGATGAAGGTAATTGAAAGTGATATGAGGTTACTTGGGATTGAGGAGAGCATGACGTTGGATAGAAGTGGGTGGAGGGTAGTATCCATGTGGAGGAAGGGGTGTGACACGCATTTATTTGTTTTTCCCAATTGTGTTGGTATTAAAACCTTTTGTTGAAAACCTCTTTTAAAACTTGTTGGTGTAAACCTTGCTTTAAAAAAAAAAAAAAAAAATTTCTTTAAAAATTTTTTTTTAAAAAAAAAAAAAAAAAAAAACTTTTATCTCTCTTGGCGATGGCATCTCCTCCCAGAATACGGTTTCCGTTGACGATTCATGTTAATGACCCCAAATCACTTTGGGAATAAAGCATTAGTTGTTGTTGTTGTAGTTGATTATATTTTTTTTTTAAATCCAAGTAGGGTCAAGTAAATCCGCCCCTAGGGGTTAAGTTACTTCGTAGTTTTGGTTAAAACAACTTCTTTGGCTTATAGGAGTATATAATACTTTCGTTTTTCTGCAGATGCATCTTTAACTTTTGAGTTTTGAATTAAGTAAATATAACTATAAGGGAACTTTTAACAAAATCTAAACTCCTAAAACCAAAACTATGAGAAGCGTATATTGGAAGAGATTACCGCACACTTGCATCAACAAAATCAAAATAAATTAGTCGTACACAATTAATTGCATGATTGCTTCTCAATTAACAACGTCAAACAACTTGAATACACAAGGAAGACGACTACGTAAGATATCATATACTGCCACAGCGCCACTTCATCAGTTAACAACCGCCGCCACAGCCTCCGCCGCCACCTCCACCGCAGCCTCCACCTCCACCACCACCACCACCACAGCATCCACCGCCACCACCACCACCACCACAGCATCCGCCTCCACCGCCACCACAGCCTCCGCCACCGCCGACGCCACATCCCGCATTGGTAGTGGACAAAGCAGCATCAAAAGCCATAACAGCAGCTACTGATCCCAAAACACACATATTACCATCTCTTACACCTCTATCTATCTCTGTAGCTCTGCCAACTTCAACATCACGAACTCTTACACCTCTATCTTTCGCTGTTGCTTTGCCAACTTCAACATTACCAACTCTTACACCTCTATCTTTCGTTGTAGCTTTGCCAACTTCAACATTACCAACTCTTACAACTCTATCTTCCCACGTAGGTCTGCCAACTTCAACATCACCAGATCTCTGCAAAGTGGAGATTTTTATTTGCGAATTATCCATTCTTCTAATTAGATAGTATATGAGTGTAGCGAGTACTAAACCAACGATGATACTGACGACTACTACTATGAGCGGAATTAGACATATAGATATCATATTGCTGGAGTGTGATTAAGAATCAATC
The DNA here is from genome assembly GCA_947648045.1 of Beta corolliflora. NCBI lineage: Eukaryota > Viridiplantae > Streptophyta > Magnoliopsida > Caryophyllales > Amaranthaceae > Beta > Beta corolliflora. The sequence goes on from CANSZD010000824.1 coordinate 408,714, forward strand.
ACAAAGCGGCGGAAGCTATGAGCAGTGATCCAAGAAAGCAAATATTATAAATTTTGTGGAGTGCAGGAAAAAATTTTGAGGAACAAAAATAAGAAAATTTTGTGGAAGCGAGATACCGAACCTAAAGCTGTGATCATACCATGTTGGATATTGTGAAAAATCTTGAATTGAATTAGAATGTTTCCCATTGATCATATTTATAGTGAAACATACAAGATATTACTCCTAATTGGATTAAGAAACCTAATAATATTATAATACTATGTTACAAATTATATCTTGTAACAATTTATATTGAAAGAGAATTCTATTCTCTATCAAAAAGGTGAAGAACTCACTTAAAAGAAGGATGTTTAAAGCCTTTCTATACAGCTATTACAAAAACGAAACAATTACCTAGGGACAATAGGATTAATATTAAATATGATGTACGTGCAAAAAAATGAAGAAGCTAAGAATCTAATCATAGGATATACAATGCTAGTTCTAACCCTGGCCGATACGAATTACATCATTGTATTCTTTAACTTAATTCCTTTTTAATAGTTGTTTGATCAAGAAATACAAACACACATATCGTCTTTCTCAAAGTTTCATTACTTGCAAACCAAATACAAAAAATTGAAAGTACAAATTTGTTTCCTTCTTATATATCACATACAAGTATAGAAGAGAGAAGAGGATCACAAGCTCCAATCACTTTGGCACCATCATCTTTAAATTGCAGTATAATATCTAAAACTCTTTCTGATATCACTTCACCAGGAACAGTAATAGGAATACCAGGTGGAAATGGACATATCAACTCACCACATATTTTTCCAACTGCGTCTTTAAGATCTACCTTCTTTTTCCTTGCAAAGAAAGCCTCTCGTGGAGTTAATTGTATGTCAATATCCTTCCATAGGTTAATATTTATATCAACGCGCTTTATTTCGTTCTTTCTTTGATGTTGGATGAACGATGACGATGATGATAAATGCTTAAATCCTGGTGGAATCATAAGTGTGAGATATCGCGGCGCAGAGAGCTCGGAGATTACCTTTTGATCCATATATAAGAAGTCATCGGCTTCGTATCCAGAAACACCAAGATCATAGACACCAAAAGTAGCACGTAAAGGGTCAATATTAGGGAAATCAAATATGGTGATTCCTAGAATTTGTTTGATTGTGTTTTTAGCTTCCATTGCTAAATTAATTGCATTGTCAAAAATAGTTGCTGAATGTTCTTTTAGTTGAGTTGTCGTAGCATCGAGTGAAGCTAAAAGCAGGGGACTTGGACTAGTGCTCTGAAGGCTTTGAAGGCATCTGCTGATTTTATCCTTGTCTACAATATTATTATCGGATACATGTAACATAGATGATTGAGTAAGAGAGGAAAGAACTTTATGAGTGGATTGAACAACCACATCCGCGCCTTGCTCAAGGGCCGACAAGGGAAGAGATGGGTGAAATTTGAAGTGAGCACCGTGAGCTTCATCTACAATAAGAGGAATGTTATGTAGATTACATAGCTCAGATATCTCTTTTATGTTGAGGCATATTCCATGATAAGTAGGGGAAGTAATGAAAACAGCACCGGGTTTGCGGCCTTCTGATTTCAATTCCTCAATTGCTCTTTTTACCTACAGTAGAATTATATCTCCATTAGAGGAAAAGAGTACAAAAAAATATAAATAAGAAAATCATTTTGAGGAAAACAGAGAGAATATAGCACACATCAATCCCAAATACTACTTTCATGAGCTCTGAGTTGTTAGCAAATCAATGACCATAAATGTCCCCCGCAAACAAACTCATATTATTGCTCATGCACACCTAGGAAAACTTCCGCATAGGTCAATCGATCCACCCCCCGACTCTCAGCCAAACATGCTTCATCGCAGAGCATTTTAGTATATGATAAATTTACTGGTATAGGTAGTATCATTATATCATCTTTAACATTTGTGACTATCCCAAAGACACCCTCATAATGACATATCGTATTCTACGTGATACCCCAAACGTACAGAAAACATAATGTCGTCAAAATCGATTAGGAGAGCGGAAGTTACTTGCCTGAGTTGGAGAGATTGTAGTAGACATATCCCAATCAAAATCATAATCAGAAAATATATACTTAGGTACCACCCCTGATAAGACCATTGCAGATATTGCTGATTTGTGAGAATCTCGAGGTAGAATTAAGGTGTCTCCAGGACTACAAGCACCCATTATAGCTGCATGGATTCCACAAGTTGTACCTCCAACAAGAAACCACGTCTTTGATGCTCCAAATACTTCTGCTGCTTGCTTTTGTGCTTCCAATATAGGCCCTTGCGGTGTAAAAAGGCTGTCCACCTCAGATATGTCATGAAGGAATGGCCTTTCACCAATGAGCTGAATCATTGGCTGTGGAGCTGCTCGACCTCTGTTGTGTCCAGGAAAACCAAACATTGCGACATTATCTTCGGCCGCGACTTTCAGTGCATTCACTAATGGAGGGGACTTGTGCCATTTAGAAGGCTCAATACGATAATACTGTAAAAAGAGAAAGTGTTAATTACACATTGTAAATGAAATAGATGCTCGTTTAGCAACTTATTAAAGTTTGATGTTAATTGCGGCTTGTTATTATGCTCGCTTGAGATTGATGGAGATCATAGTAGCGTTTCTTTATACTCCACTTCCTCCTTTTCTTTTAAGGTAAGATGAAGGGGGCTCAGTTGAATGGGATAAGGGGAATTCCTCAAATGAGTCCCATGAGGTTTGATCCCAAGACCTCAGGGATACTAAGTAGGAAGCAATGTCACTACTCCACCACCTCAACGTCTCCGTTGTTTAAAAGTTACAAAGCAAATGACATGTATATGTAGAGTAGTATATGTTAAAAATACTAGCCTAGCTTATATGCTCGTGATGCGTGCGAAAACATGTAGAAAATTAAATTAGATGCTAATTACATCTAATAAATCATAGATTTTAAAATTTTTAATCAATTTATCCCATTAAATCATGAATTTTTAAATTTTTTAAACAATTTAATTGAGAGAGAAGTAACTAAATGTGTAATAAGTTTTCACTGTTTTCTTTTTGTTGTGCCTTTTTTTTATCTTTTTATTTTTTTAATTAATTAGGTTGTTACTTTTTTTTTCGTGTCCCTTCTTCGTTGCCATATATAATAGAGATTTTTAAATTTTCTGTATCTGGTTAAAATTTTCGAACTTTAACCTCAAAAAAAAGAAATTGAGCAAACAATGAGAGGCAAAAGAATTTCTAGTAACAGATGGAGAATTGGAGATCCCCATGTAAATTTTGAGAAAATTTGTCCATTGTATCTAAAACAAAGAGACATGAAATGAAATTTTGTGGAACAGGAATAATAAAATAAACCATCAATTTTGCATCATCATTCTGAAAATTAAGTTGTGCTTACCCCTCGTCCTTCCAGCACATCGTCTTGCTTAATCTTTGGCCCATGTGTGTTATTCTCCTGCAAAATGATTGTAATATAGCAACTTCAATTTCAAAATTTTCAATATGCAATTTGAATTGAATGTATTTCATTGAAGGGGATCATGAGCTACACTTACATTAATACTGCAGAATATTTTTGGGGTAGTGTGGGCATTGAAAATTGATAGCACCATAGCTTTTTATCACTCGCTGTCCAAAAGAAGAAAATAACGATAATCACTTATTAATGAAACTAGTGCAATGATAAATCATTTGCTATTATAGCTTTTCCCCAAAGTGTTTTTAGCACTGGTGGAAATTGATTTGCTATAATATTAATCCCGCTTTTTCCTTAAAAAAAAACAATTGATGAGACGACTTCTAGCTGTTGTTGTTCTACCTCACTAACTCTGGCACTATGGTCTCTTTCAAGAATCTCAATATCATACAAACTACTTTTTCACTCATTTGAGCTAGTACAAGAAAAGCTAGAGTTGGGGCACACTTGCAAACTTCAACGAGAACGCTACTTATAAGTAGCAAAAATCATAAGTGTATCATCTGCAAAATCATATATTTATATTGTTGGATATCTAAATTAGCAAAATCTGATTGCCGAGATTGTGTATATTTTCAATTCCAGCCAGATTGAGAACATGTGTAAATTGCATTGTTACGTAATCAGCGGTAATAAGGTGAAGTACTGCATTTTCAATTATGTTGAAGTGGCCTTGTTGTACCTCACCAATTCTGGCACTATGGTCTCTTTCAAGAATCTCACATATCATACAAACTACTTTTTCACTCATTTGAGCTAGTACAAGAAAAGCTAGAGTTGGGGCACACTTGCAAACTTCAACGAGAACGCTACTTATAGTAGCAAAATTATAAGAGGATTGTTAAATATCGCCCCCAAACTACTTAAAATCGCCCCAACCACCATATGAATGTACACCATGGAAGGAACGTTTGGCCAGGAAGTTCCTTCCATGGAAGCAACGTTTAATGGAAGGAACTTAAACGTGAACGTTTTAGCCACACGTTCCTTCTTTGGAAGGAAGGGTCATAATGGTTTTTTTTAAAAAAAAACTTTATTATGTTATTATGTTAATTTTTTATTTACGTTATATTTTCATATTTATAAATTTTTTAAAATGTTATTATTTTATTAATTCATGAAATGTAATTGATGTTTTTATTGGAATATTTTATAAAAATAATTCATAAAATATTGTTTATTATGTTTTAATTTAATTATAATTATTATTGTAGGTTGTAGAAAATTATAAATAGTATGTTTTGATTATAAATAATTATTATTGTAGGTTGTAGAAAATTATAAATAGTATGTTTTGATTATAAATAATTATTGTTGTAGGATGGTTAATGTATTGATTTATTATTTTTTAATTTTTACGTATTTGTTGATGAATAGATATTGGGGTTTCGACAATTTGCCAGGAAGACACTTCCCGGGTTTCGCGGTGTGCACAACGAGGATTCAGGTCCGCGTCATCCCCACTCACGTGGTGTTTCCGCTTTAGTTAGGAGGATGCGAATGAACCCGACTGGTCCGCGACGTCAGCTTCAGTTACACGATGAGGGGGTTGGTGGGTCGTACGATGCAAGAGAGCATGGATGAGGGGAAGGATGACCCGAGTACACATGAGCCGGCAACTGATGTTCTTTACGATGATGATGTTCAGGATGCATTTATGCGGGAATATTGAGAGATCCAGACCCTATAGCCGATGATCGTTGGAATGTCTGTAAGGGTAGGGGTGGACGGTTTATACGCGGCGAGGGGAGTTCATCGACTGTTGAGAGTCGAAAGGGGAAGGGGAAGGATGCCGATGACCTTAGCTGGAAGGTCACAGGTCCAGTTGCAGGAGGACCTATGGTTGGGTCTGTTATCCCTAGGCTTTCATGATGTTATGTGGTTTCACATGGGATGAAGTTAGTTCTCCAACTAACTTCTTGGCGGCGGGACTGAGACCGCTGATTTGTCGATGGCCCTCCGAGTATAACATCATTGGGTGATTATGAAACCCATGTTCAACCCTAGTCTCGACTACCCAATACGCGTAGTCGTTTTTTGGGACTAGGAACAACCGAAATTCACAGCCACATGCTTTTCTCTTCGTTTTTCTTCTAATTGCTGAACTGAAATCACGAGGTTCTTTCTTCTTGCCACGATCACAATCCAAAAGTTGATACTTCTTTTTGTGACTACTGATCGTCAAGAAAAACCCAAGCTCAACGGCAATGCTCTTACACCACTCGGCAGCAGCATCACACGTTTCAAATTCTGGGCTATTGTCGAAATACGGGTTATAATTAATCCCATCACCAACAGGCTCCTGAAAAAAAAATCATCGTTAATTACACGAAAAAATCACAATATTCACACATTAGTTTAACCAAATTAATCTTATTTCAATTTTTTTAAAACTATTTAGTACCTAATTGAATTTAATTTCACATATAATATAAAAGTTAAATATTAGTAAAAAAAATTAAAGTTTACGTAAAAAGGGTCCATGGGCCCAAAATTGGCCAGAACGTTGGGCATGTGTTTACAGTTAAAAAAAAAATTTAACTTTGTTTGTAGTATGGAGTGTGAAAGTTTGGAGGAAGCTACGAAGCGAACTAAGCTGAGCTCTACAAATTTATCGAACCCCATGGTTGAGGCGGCGGTTGGTAGACCAACCCCGCCAAGCATAATGAATACTTTGTTTTGGAACTGCCGAGGGATGGGCAACCCTTGGTCAGTTCGGCAACTCCGGAGGTGGAGTAACATTTACGCCCCCGATATTATTTTTTTGTCATAAACAATGATAAATAAGAATGTGGTTGAGGATTTAATGGACAAAATAGGTTTCAAGAATGCTTTTGGTGTCTCGAGTATAAGGAAGACAAGAGGTCTTTGCATTTTTTGGAAGGATGAGATAAAGTTCAATCTTGTTTCTTTCTCCCAAACCAAATCTGTGGAGATATAGAGGATGGTGGCAAAAGTTGGCGATTTGTTGGTGTTTACGGGTGGCCGAAAGAGGAGGACAAACACAAAACTTGGTTGTTAATTCGTCATCTTTATGAAGAATCCGAACTTCCGATTCTTTTTGGTGGTGATTTTAATGAGATACTTTGTTCTAGTGAGAAAGAAGGGGGTGCTGATAGAGCTCGGCCGGAGATGCTCTCGTTTAGGGAGACTATTGATAAGTCATATTTATATATAGTGTTAAGGTGCATTTAAGTTACATTTTAGAGCATTTAGATTCATATTTAGGTTCATCATTGCATCATATTTTTAAGTTATGTTATTCTACTCCTATTCGGTATGTTTTCTTGTTTTTGATGAATTTCAGATAATGAGAACGTATTTGGAGTATATTTAGCTGAGCTTGAGGATTAGGAGCACTTGGAAAGAAGCTACGATGCATAAGGATCATATGGATATGTCATAGTACGAGTTTGAGCCAAAACGAAGCGGAAAATCATTAGAAGAAATATGAAAAACGAGTCATGTATACTCTTCTGATCATAACTTTTGACGTGCTTCTTAGAATCAAGAAATGTTAGTTGGGTTGGAAACTATACTTGAAGGGCTTTCCAACGATAGGTCACACGCCCCAAATGGACTTCTGGTTTAAGAGATACAGGCTTCGCAAGTTGACGCAAAAATCATTGTTTTCCCACCCGGTCGACCGGGCGGTTTTGCCTGACCGGGCGAGACAAAATTTTCTTCAGACTCCAAGGCATGTTTGCCCGGTCAATCGAGCGAAAGTGGCTCCAAAAGTGCTTGCGCGCCCGACCGGGCGGAATTTCCTTTTTGTCGTAATTTCAGATAACGTTGCCCGACCGGGCGGTTTTGCCCGGTCGACCGGGCGGTTTTTCCGGAAGGATAATTTTTGCCTTTTTTAGCCGGTTTTGTAAAAACTATAAATAGGACTTTAGTAATTTCGATTAGGGGATCTTATTTTTCTGCGTTTTTAGGTTTAGTCTTCTTCTCTTTCTCTCTAGCTTTAGTTGTAAACCCTAGTTTTTCTTATTCTTCATTAATTCATGAATTCTATTAGTTTCTTTCATTGATTTCTTTAATTATATTTTCTTTTATAGTTTTAGTTTTTATTCTTTGTTTCATGATTGAGTAGTCTTATTTTCTAGGGTTTGGGAATCCATGTTTATAAGATATGATTATTGATTGATATTTATTCATGGTTTGATTAGTCTTGATATTTCTAATTGATTAGTGTTTATATTATTAATCTTGCAATCTGATCAATTGTCTGATTAAATATTGCTAATATCGAGTCATAAATCGAGAGATAGTACTCTTTAGAGGCTTACCTACAATTAGCAAATCTGATTATGTTGAGCGACCGTACTAGCATATGTTGATTTGAGAGCGTTAAGGCCCGACCATAGGATTAACATGTGCTCTAGATATCTGATTAATTGAACCATTGATGATATTTTTATATATTATAGTTATAAACATGGTAAACCATTGCCCTAGATCCTTTTTAGTTTGATTTTCGTAGTTTGATTAGTTTAGATATTTAATTCAATTTTACTGATCTTGTTTAGTTTCTCTGTACTTTAGAAGCTAGATTAAAACGACCATCTCTCTGTGGATTCGACCCTACTTACCCTACTACATTGTTAGAAGGTTTTGCAGGAATTATTTTTGACAGGTGTACGACAACCTATCAAATTTTGGCGCCGTTGCCGGGGAGACGGTATAGTTTTATTTAGTTTTTATTATTTGGTGAGACTAAACTGTAAATTTTTTTTTTTTCCCTTTAGTGAATATTTTTTTAATAACTTTTCTGTATCATGGAGTCATGCTATGTTGATGATGGGGATAATTCTTTTGCTAGGCAACATAGTAATAATTCTTGGGATTCTCATGTTTACAGTTTTGATGCATCATATCAAAATCCACCCAATTTTTTCATGAGTTCTCTTGAATTACCTCATATGTTTTGTGAACATGCTAGTAATTCTAGAGCAATTTTTTCTTTTCCTCAGTATGAGAATGAAGCGTTTTGGAAATACTATCATAGGCTTGGTGATTATATTGGTCCTAATCATGGAATTGAACTGTGGGATATGTGCCTAGTGATTTATGAGGGGTTAAATGAAGAAACTAGGATGGTGGTAGAATCTATGTCTAATGGGGAATTTCTATTCGATCACCTGATTATTGTTGGGATTTAATTGTGTGGTTGGCTAGGGATACTTATGAGTGGGAGATGTCTTCAACTTGCTCTTTCACCCCAAACTTACATGACACCAACCCCTTATTGTTCAAATTGTCAGTCTACTTCACATGATTTTTCTTCGTGTGATGTGACATTAGTTTATGGTTTTAACCCCTCTTTCCAATATGAATGTCAATCTGCTCAAAATTCTAGCCCCAAACCATTTATTTATGATGATGTGGAGGGTTGGATAATAAATGAGAGCTATTGGGATGATGAAAAGATTGAGAGAGAGACTATTATGATGGATGTTTTGCAGGAGCAAGAAACCATGGTTGAAGTTTCCTCTTTGGAGGTAAGTCCAGTTGAGAGTGAGGTGATTTATGAGTCTTTATCGATACCACCTATTGTTTTTGAGTCTCATGTTCCTTTCTCTCAAAAACTTGACCTTATACCTTCTTCTCCTATATTATATCCTCCATCGTTCCTTCTTTCTCCCCTTTTGAATGACTCTCATGATAATGTAAATGATGTACAATTAGTTTCTTTTCCTTCTTTTGAGTCATGTAAAAAGACTAACAATTTTTCTTTTTCTTCTTCTTGTAAATATAATTTTTCCTTTGATTTTTCTTTTTGTAGTTTTAGTAATTTTTTAGTACTAATTTTTTTCATTTTTCCTTTCCACTCTTATATAATATCCTCTGAGATGTTTGCAGGAACATATGATAAACTTCTTAGAGCATTGAACTATTATGAGTGATCTACTAATCTTAAACGGTCATGCAAGACCTTAAATCGGCGCTTATCGGGAGGCAACCCGACTTTGTTCATTTTTTTTTTTTGGTTTGACTAACTTTGCTAATGTGTGATGAAGTCTTTTGCTAGGTACAAGCGTAGCCAATTTTTTTGGCTAAGTTCACTGCCTCATTACAACTATCGATTGTGGTGGAGGTGTCGATGTTTTTTGACACTCCCTTTGATTACCCACCCCTTTTGTAAGTTGTACCTCTCCCTCATTTAATTCCTCTTTGTTCACATTGAGGACAATGTGTCATTCAGCTTGGGGGAGGATGTTTGTCATCATTACTTAGCGCATGTTAGTTGCATTTAGAGTAGTTTTTTCATTGCTTTCATAGGATGTTGCATGGTTTGTACCGCTCACTAGGAGTGGGAGTTTACGTGTAACCAAAAACATTGTATTGCTTTCGTAGTTGCATTGGCATATTTCATCTCATATTAGATTTCATGTCATTTTAGTTGCATCTATGGGACTATTGCTAGCACTTATTGAGAACCTTGCTGATATTTTACTACAATTCCTAAGCATAATTCATCTTGTTCATGATTCTTCATAGCACGATTGTTTCGCAATTGATTGTTTGTGGTAAGATTGATTGATTTCTCTCTGGCTTGATTTAACTTTATTGTGCAGACACCTTAAACTAAGTGAGCTTTTGTGCCTATAAACTGACGTATCTGTGTCAGTTATGTTCTTTCATGTGTGATTAGTTCCTTAGTTGTCGCATTGATCTTGATTTTGACTTGGTACTCTTTGATATTTGATAGTGCATACATTTTGATATGATTGAGGCATTATATTTAATGATCTTAGCTCCGAGTTATTCTTGTTTTCATATTATCCTTCCTCTAGCTCCGCTGAGCCTTTCTGACTATGTTTGATTGCTACCTACATTACAAGCCATTGGCCTCATTTAATATTAGTCCTAAGCCTAGCTTGGGGGAGCGAGTATTAGTTTCGGTTTGGTTTGTAATGAATTGAGGTGCTCTAGTTGTGGTTTAGATGGATGGAAAAATATGTTTAGTGAGCTTGGAAATTGAAATGAAAGTTCAAAAAAAGAAACACAAAAAAAAAAAGTGAAAAATGAAATGAAAAAGAAGTAAAAAAAAAAAGTTATGAATAAAGTGAAATAAAAAGGGTTATGATTGAATTTCTTGAGTGAAAAAGGTTGTTGATTATATTTGGAGATTGTTGGTTGTTGCACGGAGTTGTTGTACCTTTCTTGGTCATGTTTTCAGTTATATAATGCTCCCCCTTCTTGGTTTTTCCACCACAATTCCCAAATTATTCCATACCTTTAACCTCAGCCCCATTGCAACCCTTAAAAGTCCTCTTGATCATTGTGTATTGTATTGTTGAGTATTAAGTGAGTCAAAAAGTCAAAGTTAAAGAGTATATGTTTCATCTGAGTCGACTTGTTTTATGTTGAGTGTCATCATTTATCCTTTAAACACATGAGAGATTTGAGCGCACATGACTATAGTGAGGTCTGTCAGGTTTGGTTAAATCCAGTTTGGGAGAGATGGTATGTGGTATGATTGGAGAGTCGATTGCAATACATGACATGCTATGCGGCTTTGTTCGAGATTGTTTCGATGCTTGGTTTGTGTAGTGATTATATCTCTTGTGTTTTCAGTTGAGTGTTTAGCCCTGTTGTAGTCCTATATTGTAGGTCGTCTTTCTTTTCCAATGTTTATGTCTTATTGCTTGGGGACAAGCAATGGTTTAGCTTGGGGGAGTTTGATAAGTCATATTTATATATAGTGTTAAGGTGCATTTAGGTTGCATTTTAGAGCATTTAGATTCATATTTAGGTTCATCATTGCATCATATTCTTAAGTTATGTTATTCTACTCCTATTCGGTATGTTTTCTTGTTTTTGATGAATTTCAGATAATGAGAACGTATTTGGAGTATATTTAGCTGAGCTTGAGGACTAGGAGCACTTGGAAAGAAGCTACGATGCATAAGGATCATATGGATATGTCATAGTACGAGTTTGAGCCAAAACGAAGCGGAAAATCATTAGAAGAAATATGAAAAAGGAGTCATGTATACTCTTCTGATCATAACTTTTGACTTGCTTCTTAGAATCAAGAAATTCCAGTCGGGTTGGAAACTAGACTTGAAGGGATTTCCAACGATAGGTCACACGCCCCAAATGGACTTCTGGTTTAAGAGATACAGGCTTCGCAAGTTGACGCAAAAATCGTTGTTTTCCCGCCCGGTCGACCGGGCGGTTTTGCCCGACCGGGCGAGACAAAATTTTCTTCAGACTCCAAGGCATGTTTGCCCGGTCAATCGGGCGAAAGTGGCTCCATAAGTGCTTGCGCGCCCGACCGGGCGGCTCTGCCCGGTTGACCGGGCGGAATTTCCTTTTTGTCGTAGTTTCAGAACAACGTCGCCCGACCGGGCGGTTTTACCCGGTCGACCGGGCGGTTTTACACGGTCGACCGGGCGGTTTTTCCGGAAGGATAATTTTTGCCTTTTTTAGCCGGTTTTGTAAAAACTATAAATAGGACTTTAGTAATTTCGATTAGGGGATCTTATTTTTCTGCGTTTTTAGGTTTAGTCTTCTTCTCTTTCTCTCTAGCTTTAGTTGTAAACCCTAGTTTTTCTTATTCTTCATTAATTCATGAATTCTATTAGTTTCTTTCATTGATTTCTTTAATTATGTTTTCTTTTATAGTTTTAGTTTTTATTCTTTGTTTCATGATTGAGTAGTCTTATTTTCTAGGGTTTGGGAATCCATGTTTATAAGATATGATTATTGATTGATATTTATTCATGGTTTGATTAGTCTTGATATTTCTAATTGATTAGTGTTTATATTATTAATCTTGCAATCTGATCAATTGTCTGATTAAATATTGCTAATATCGAGTCATAGATCGAGAGATAGTACTCTTTAGAAGCTTACCTACAATTAGCAAATCTGATTATGTTGAGCGACCGTACTAGCATATGTTGATTTGAGAGCGTTAAGGCCCGACCGTAGGATTAACATGTGCTCTAGATATTTGATTAATTGAACCATTGATGATATTTTTATATATTATAGTTATAAACATGGTAAACCATTGCTCTAGATCCTTTTTAGTTTCATTTTCGTAGTTTGATTAGTTTAGAACTTTAATTCAATTTTACTGATCTTGTTTAGTTTCTCTGTACTTTAGAAGCTAGATTAAAACGACCATCTCTCTGTGGATTCGACCCTACTTACCCTACTACATTGTTAGAAGGTTTTGCAGGAATTATTTTTGACAGGTGTACGACAACCTATCAACTATGGATGAGCTTTCCCTTTGTTACTTAGGCTACTCGGGTCCGTGGTATACATGGGAACGCGGTGTCTCCGCTGCTACAAGGATCAGAGAGAGACTTGACAGTATTGTGGTTTCCTCCTCTTGGCACGAAATGTTCTCGAATATTATTGTTGAAAACTTACTGCGGTATAAATCCGATCATTCTCCCATTATTACTCGCTGCCAACAGTACAAAAAGAGAGGGAAAAGAAGCAAGCTAAGGGGTTCAGGTTTGAAATCAACTGGCTACTGGATGATTCTTGTGAAGATTTTGTTCGAAGCTCGTGGGAAGCTTCTACTGGTGGTCAAATTTTTTACCGCTTGGAAATGCTGGGGAATGACTTAGTTGGGTGGAGTAAAGATAATTTTGGGAAGTTGGGTGAGAAGATTTCCAAGTTTGAGAAGAAACTTTTAGAAGGTAAAAAAAAAAACCCATTTCAGATGACAATTGTAACGAATGTGTTGAACTTGAAAAAACACTTGATGATCTTCATGAGAAGCAAGAGGCCTATTGGTACTTGAGATCTCGGGTTTCTGAGGTTCGTGATGGGGACCGAAACACAAAATATTTTCACCATAAGGCTTCTCAGAGACGGAAAAGGAACTATGTTGCAGGCTTATATGACAGTTCTGGCATCTGGCAAGAAGACGGGGAGCATATTGAAAACATTTTTGGTGAGTATTTTAGTGGAATTTTTACTTCGTCTCGTCCATCTGAGGCAAGTTTCCAGGAAGTCTTGCACCACATTAGCCTTGTCGTGACTGATGATTGCAATGAGCACCTGCTTCGACCCTTCTCTAAAGAGGAGATTTTTGCTGCTCTTCAACAAATGCACCCTTGCAAAGCGCCGGGTCCTGACGGTATGCATGCTATTTTTTACCAGTGCTTCTGGCATATAGTTGGGGATAATGTGGTGAGTTTTGTTTGTAGCATTTTGCATGGGATTAATTCCATTGTATTAATCACACAAATTTAGCTTTGATCCCTAAAGTTAAAGATCCCACTGTTGCTGCTGAATTTCGCCCTATTGCTCTCTGTAATGTGCTTTATAAATTGATCTCTAAATCGATTGTTATGAGATTAAAAAATTTTCTCCCTGCTATTGTTTCGAAAAATCAGAGTGCTTTTGTTCCGGGGCGTCTCATTACTGACAATGCTCTTATCGCCATGGAAGTTTTTCACTCTATGAAGTACCGGAATCGTAGCCGTCGAGGTATTGCAGCAATGAAACTTGATATGAGCAAAGCCTATGACAGGGTAGAATGGGGTTTTCTCCGGAAACTTCTGTTAACTATGGGTTTTGATGGGCGCTGGGTGAACCTAATCATGAGCTGTGTCACTTCTGTTTCTTATTCCTTCATTGTTAATGGAGGAGTGTGTGGTTCTGTTACTCCCGCTCGAGGTCTCAAACAAGGTGATCCCCTTTCTCCGTATTTATTTATTTTGATTGCTGATGCTTTCTCAAAAATGATACAGAGCAAGGTTCAGGAGAACCTAATTCATGGTGCTAAAGCTAGCCGCAGTGGTCCCGAGATCTCCCACCTTCTTTTTGCAGACGACAGTCTCCTGTTCATTAGAGCTACCCGTCAGGAATGCACTATTATAGTTGATATTCTCAACCAGTATGAAGCAACATCCGGTCAGAAAATTAATTATGAAAAATCGGAAGTTTCTTTTAGCAGGGGGGTCACTGTTGATCAAAAAGAGGAGTTAATGGAGATTTTACAGATGCGGCAAGTTGAGAAACATGATAAATACCTTGGTATCCCTTCTATTGCAGGGAGGTCAAAGAACTCCATCTTTGATGCTCTCTTGGATAGAATTTGGAAGAAACTCCAGGGTTGGAAAGAGAAATTACTTTCAAGGGCGGGCAAATAAGTTCTCCTCAAATCTGTTATTCAGGCCATTCCTACATACCTCATGGGTGTGTACAAACTTCCTGTTTCGGTGATTCAAAAAATTCATGCAGCTATGGCACGTTTCTGGTGAGGAAGCTCGGTTTCTCAACGGAAAATGCATTGGAAGAGCTGGGATTCTTTGTGTAATTTGAAGTGTTTGGGAGGCTTAGGATTTAAAGATCTTTCTGTCTTTAATGATGCTTTACTGGTTCGTCAGGTTTGGCGTCTCATGCACGAGCCAAACTCTTTTTTTGGGCGAGTTATGAAGGCAAAGTACTATCCAATGAGTAATTTTCTTGAAGCACCTCTTGGAGTTGCCTGTAGTTATTCTTGGAAAAGCATTTGGAGTTCGAAAGCTCTTCTAAAGGAGGGGAGTATTTGGAGGATTGGTAATGGTTTGAGTGTGAACATCTGGGATGATCCGTGGGTGGGAGATGATGATGGCCGGTTCATTTCTAGTGCTCGTGTCGATGGCTTAACCCATGTAAGTGATTTATTTCATTCACATTCGAGGGAGTGGAATAGCCATTTGGTTGAGACCCATTTCAATGAGAGAGATGTTCGGTGTATTCTTGCGATTCCCTTGAGTGATGGCTATGGTGATGATGAGATGACTTGGGCTTTGACCAAAAATGGATGATATTCGGTCAAAACAGCCTATATGTTAGGCAAAGGTTGCAACCTCGATCTTTTTCACAAAGCTTGGGTGGACATTTGGGGTTTGGAAACTAGCCTGAAAGTCCGCCATTTTTTATGTCGCCGTTGTACTCAAACTCTCCCCACTAGTTAGCTGCTTCATCATAGGCATTTGATTGATGACTCACTGTGTCCTTGGGGCTGTGGTTTCGGGAGACTCGCCGCCCATGCTCTCTTCGAGTGTCCTCGCGTGGCGGATCTGTGGTGTGACCGGTGGATGTGGGGTGATGTGCGTGGTTGACCCGGGGCTCTTCAATGTGTGATATGATTGATAAGTGGAGCAAACTTGACAGTAAGGTTGTGATGAAAGGTGTGGTCTTGGCATGGTGTATATGGGGTGAGAGAAACCAAATGGTATTTCAAGGCAAATGGTCACCTCACCATGTTCTTCTAGCTCGCATGAATCGTTATGTTGATGAGATTGGTTCCTATGCTACCCGCATTTACTCGAGCAAAGTCTCCCTGCCAGCTGCCAGTCCAAACAAGTGGTGTGCACCACCCCCTGGAATGGTAAAAATCAATGCCGACGCTTCACTTGAGGTTGAAGGTTGGGTGGGTGTTGGTGTTGTAGCGCGAAATTCAGATGGAAAGGTTCTTTTGGCGGCTTCTCGGTGCATAAAGGCTTATTGGTCTCCGGAGATTACGGAAGCTAAGGCTCTTGCCATGGCAGTGAGATTGGGGAAACATTTTGGCTTTAAAGAAGTCATCCTTGAGTCGGATTGTCAAGTTGTCATAAACCGCCTGTCGAAGAAAGCTATTTTTCTTTCATATCTTGATTTTATTCTCTATGAGATTATCTCTTCTAGTGTTTGTTTTTCTTCTATTAGTTGGTCCCATGTTAAGAGGGATGGAAAATTTGTGGCGCATCATTTAGCTAAGTTAGTTCCCTTTGGTGTTGAACAAATTTGGGAAAACCACGCTCCTATGGAAGTGGCATCCTATGTACTTATGGACAATTTGTCTATTGATTATTGCTAGTTTGCTTTTCCCCCCCAAAAAAAAAAAAAGGTGTAACTGTTACATCATAAATTATGGTGTAACAACCCATAAATCATCGTTTCTTTTATAAAAAAAAAAACTCAAATGACATGGAATAGATGACAAAATGACGTCATATTCACGTTGTTATTTGTGTAGTTAATATTATATTTGTTGGGGTCTGTGTCATTATATACGTGTGAGGTTTTGTTACACAATAAGTTATGGTGTAACATGTTACACCCAAGACTTACTCATTTGTTTATTAGTTGTGTGTGTCTGATTGAAACTCACGTCATTAACACTCGACCAGATCATGATCTTATCATATTGCATTCATAAATCATGATATTCACTTGGTCACTGGCTAGTAGAATAAATAGAAGTGTTGCAGTTGTTTTGCTTATTTGCTCATTTGAAACTCTCCGTTTTAGTACATTTTGTTTATTTGGATGATTTCAAATGAGTAATGAGCAGAAAAATAGCCTTGGGTATACCATGCTCACGGTACATCCAGGTGTATGATAAAAAATTTGTTATTAGGGTGCCATAAAAGTTGGGACAGCTAATAGGGAAAATTAATAAACCACAATGTCGTTGTGACTATTGCCAAAAGTCGCAGCAAAAAGAAAAAAAGTGTTTACATGGCTTATTCTTGTATCTATACTGTGTTCGAATCAGAATCGATGTTGAGTCCAACAAGTCGAATCCGATTGTAACTGGTTTCAGTTTTGGTTCTCAATTTTTCGAACTTTAGATTTTGATAATGAAAAAATAAATACTAATGAGACTTTTATTTTTCCCCACCTTTGTCTTTGGAGAAAAATAATGTACAAAAAAATGGCAAGTTCACTCGATACCGTGAATTGGAACCGGTTTTCATTAGGTCCAGTTCCGCTCCTGATTCCTCGAGCGTAGTTAAAGCAGTTTAGATTTCGATTCCAAAATTTAGAAACCAATTCTAAGTTCAAATAGGGTTTGAGCCTTACTCTACCTGTATTTTTCTTTAATGAAAAGGTGGATAAACGAGATATCGAGTCAAAAAGAAAATATAAGAAATCAAAATATATATAAAGGAGGAACTTTTCGGGAGCATAGGGAGCTCATCAAGATTTCGAGATCATATAGCGCGCCACGTAGGATTGCCATGTCATCACTTTTTATTTTTATTTTTTTACAAAAATAGAGTTATGCATAGATGTAAATACATATAGGAGTTTTGGATAAGCATAAATTAGAGTTTGTTTTGAATAAACAACCTAAATTATTATATTATGTAAATTGTATATAACTTTTGATACGTAGTTCGGAATATTATAATTTTCGGACCATTGGAGAGTGCTCGAAATATGCTTCGAAATAAGATCATTTTACAATATAGTTCTAAAACTTATGAAATAGAGTGTGCCACGTAGGATTGTCATGCCATTAATTTTAATTTTAAATCTTTTAAAAAATAGAGTTCTACATAGATTTAAATACATAAAAGGAGCTTTTGGATAGGGGAAATTAGATTTTTGTTTTGAATAAACAACCAAAATTATTATATTATGTAAATTGAATACAACTTTTGCTACATAATTCAAAACATTATATTTTTGTACCATTGGAGAGTGCTTGAAATATGCTTCAAAATAAGATCCATTTACAATATAGTTTTACAACTCATGAAAATATATTTAATTAGATGAATTGTAACGCATTATTTAGTATTTCTTTTAGATAATTATAATAGCTACTATATGTGATTTTTTTTACAGGTATTATATGTGATTATAGCATTTTATCATAGGTCCAATTCAAAACCTCAGCCTTACTCAACTGAACCAAAACAATTTAGTATTGCAACAAAATTCATTAAGAAAACTTTGTTGTTACACCAAAAATTAAAATTTATAGTGATAAAATTACATATATATTAGAGTTTTGAATGATGAAAAAATTAGAGTTTGATTTTAAAAAGCAACCTTAGAATATTATAGAGAGCTCCACGTAAGCATGTCATGTCTTTATTTTTAAGTTTTTTAAAAAAAGCATTCAACATAGATATACATACATATAAGGTGTTTTGGATAAGTGAAGATTAGAGTATGATTTTGAATAAACAACCTAAATTAATATACTATGTAAATTAAATAACTTTTGCTACATAATTCACAATATTATTATAATTTTTTTCCATCGGAGAGTGCTCGAAATATTCTTCGAAATGATGTCCATATACAATATAGTTTTACAACTTATGAAAATATATTAATTTAGATGAACATTAATGTATTATTTATTCTTTCTTCTAAATACATATAAAAGTAACAATAAAAATAGCGTATTATATGTGATAATAGCAATTATGTCTTTCAAAATCATACTTTTAAAAATTGAGTTATATAAAGATAAAAAAAAATACATATCTATAGTTTTGTATAGTGAAAAGTTAAAGTTTGATTTTGACTAAACAACCTAAAAATATTATACAATAAAATTTGTATAATTTTTGCTACATAATTCAAAAAATCAAAATTACATCATTGAAACTTGCATACAACTATAAAATAAAAAATTTAAAGGAAATGTTTTATTTTTAACCTATGCATTGGATAATATAAGAAGAGTATGAATTTAATTAATAAAATAAGAGGTACTACATTATTATGGTAAGAATAGAAGTTTTAGAATTACTAAGAGAAAATGGAGTTTGATTCCATCAAAATTATCTGAAAATAAAAAATAAAATTGGGTATGTAACTTTTGCTACATATACACAATTTTATTATAATTGAACTGAGCTTGAGATTTGCATCAAAACAATAATAATTAATTATCAATATAATTATATTACTATAATTAATACAATCATGATCAGATGTCTCTCAATAAGTATCTAATTCATTATATTTATTATCGCAAAGCAATAAAAAAATAGCCGTACATCGCACGGGCTTCAAAATCTAGTTATAATATAAGAGAAATTGGTGGGAGATGCCAAAAGAAAATTAAAAACTTGACATGAATGACAGAGGCTGGATTGCAAAGGTACTTTCCTTTATAAGAAGTTGATAGTAGGAACTAGGAAGTAGGAAATACTGATGACTTTTAAGGATTGGATGGCTTTTAAAAGGTCTTGTGATGAGAGACATTTATGTCACTCATAGGGTAGTAATTTGTGCTTAATTAGAGTCATTTTAGTTTAATTTTCGTAAGTATTCTTCTAATTTTATTTCCTTTTTAGTTATTATTATTTTCTTTATTTATTTTCATTTTATTATTTTATATGTATAGTTTCTCCCCTTGTGTTTGGTTTTCTATGTAGGTAAGCTTTTTGGAGCTACGCGTTCGAGTTTCAAAGTTAGAGGGGTGGCTTGATTTAGTGCTATAATATAGAGCTTATCCTACACCACACTTCCCACCTATCCATACAACACATCAAGCATAGAGTGGAGCAATTTTGCCAAAATAAGAGCTTTATTTTGGAAGGATTTGTGCACAAGGGTCATATTAAAACGGTTATAACTTTCATCACAAACAATATTTTTCAGTGATTCAAATTGGAGATGAAATTTTAGCTCGATAGTTTTCCAACGAGTGGTCATAATCCTGATTCCGATGAAAAATGAAAGAGATATGGCTCTTTGAAGTCAGGCGTGTCTGCTGGCCCGCCCAAGCTTTGCCCAGTCTCGCTCGGGCTCCACAGCCCGTCCGAGCAAGTACCATGCCCGCCCGGGTTGATGAAGAGTGGAGCTTCTGCCTCGACGAAGAAGGATAGCATGCTCGACCGGTGGATCAGCATGGGCCCGACCACACTGCACCGTCCGGGCCTTGACCCAGCCCGTCCGGGGTGCCTTGGTCAGCCCGCCCGGGTCATGTGGAGCTCGTCCGGGCTGCTGTTATTCGCATGTTTTTTCTTCGGCCCATTTTGTTTACGACGATGTAATTGAGGGGGAGTATAAATACCCCCCTTAGCCCATTTTGAGCAAGCAAGTTTTATTTTATTCACCACTTTTAGGTTTAGAATATTTTTAGGGGTTTAGGGAGGATTAGCCTCCATAGCTTAGTTTAGGGGAAAAGTGAAAAAACTCAAAGAGAGATTGAAGATTTGGAGATTCAAGGGTGACAACTTGTATTTAAAGATTCAACAATTTATCTATGAGCATTTCTTACTCTCTCTCTCTCTCCTTTTATTGCTTTATTTTAATTGTTTTTATTGTTTAATCTTCATGTTTAATAGTTAATCTAGATTAAAGTTTTCATCTTTTCCTAATTTCTTCTTGTTTGTTCACTAGATTTTGTTTTGTTTTTGCTTTAAAGTCTTGATATTTGGTTTTTGCTATTTTTGGATTTGTGATTTATTGCTAGTTTTTCCATGTTTAGGATGTTTGGTAGTATAATGGGTAGTGAGTAGTTCATTAACTAGGATTGGGAGTAGCCCAATCATTGTTTGCATCCTATTTTCATGAGTAGATCGAGTTTATTGGGTTAGTTATGTTTGGGATTATTTGTGCAATTTCAATCATTGATGTTGATTGGTGACTTAGTTGATGTGAGCTTCATCACCTTTTGATCATTTTGTTGTCCATTTAATGGTTTACTTTTATGTGGTTGACCTTCATGATTGATTGATTAGTTGATATACATCACTTGTTGATTGTTATTAACTTGGGTTTGATTTCAATTCCTAACTTGACCTAGTTAGGTGATAACACTTCGAAATATAGGTTTTGTTGCCGTAATTAGAACTCTAAACTCCCTAACAACGATTTTAGAGGTGTTTAGGTTTGTTTGTTCCCTTTGCATATCCCCAATACATGTCAATCCCAATATCTGTACTGGGTTGTTGGATGTGAACTATGACTGTGGTGTTTTCCCATTCCTAGTGCATTTCCTAATTTGATTTCAATAGTTTATACCCTTAATTTAACCTAAACTTGACGATTTCTTCGGTCTAGCTTATTGTTAAATTAACACATATTGGTGCTCCTTAGTCCTTGTGGAAGAATGACCCTTGCTTGTCACTTTACTTAGTTTAGTGGTCTAGTTAGGTTTTGTTTGACTTTAGGAGACTAGTAACGACCTAGTTTTCCCTATGTCAAAATGTCGCCGTTGCCGGGGACTTCGGCTTATATTGATTTGTGTTGATTAGATGAGTCTAGGCTATTTGTGAATATTCTTTGTTTTTCTTTGATTTTTTTTTTCTTCTTTTCTTATTCTTACTAAAAAAAATGGCAGTATATAAATAAGTAACCCTTTATATATAACCCTTTTAATTTAAATAAGTAACCCTATAAATTATAAAATAACCCCTAGCTAGTATACTAATAAGTAACCTCAACAGCAGACATAAGTAATCCCATCAATTATAAGTAACACTACTATATTAATGAGTAACCCCAATAATTACAAGTAACCTCTGGTATGTTAATTAGTAACCTCAAAATACAATAATTAACTTTATATAGAATTGACTGCACCGTTAATTAGCGGCTGGCTACATATAAGACACGGTGAAACTTTTTTAATTCATGAATCATGAGCATGACTAATCTCGGTTTTTAGTTATCTTCTCGGCAATGTTGTTGTCTATATGGTGATTTTGTGTAAACTGACCAATTAGAGTGCTGTCATTTCTTGGCAAATACGAAAGTGCTGCCATTTCTTAGCTAGCTGCACGCACATTCCAGAATTGGACCTCTTGAAAATAGTTGAAATGTTAAAGCGAATGTGTCTTGATCCTCTGACTGCACAAAAGTTGTTGAAACACCGATTCTCTGAATAATTGAAGAGTAAATAAGATGCTAAGCACCGTGTTGAATCGTACAAGTCATGTGCAAAGATTATGCGTATCGCAATTTGCATCAAATATAATGTCGAACTCTTTTTTTTGGTTAGAAAGAGAACACTCTTTTTTTTTTTTTTTTTGTTAAGATAGTAATATAAAGCAATAATAAATGTTACGGCCTAGGGCCCATTACAATCCGAAACTGAAATGTTTAGTACATAACTAGGTGGGTTGGGAAAGCTCCTAGCTACATTCATATTAACATTAGCCTTCTTACACAACTTAGCCAAACCATCAACATTCAACAATGCTATTATGCCTCCTTGGTACATGCTTTAGCTGGCCTGGACATCTTCAAAGGCTTCCATGAGGTCCCTGCAATCCAATCACATAGAAGAGTAGGCACTAGTGAACACACATTGGTTAGTTAGAAAAGATATCGCATTTAGACAGTCGGATCGGAGTATATGAGGAGTTTTCCAAAACCATTTGATGCACCGGCCTGAATTAGAGCTTCCCTGATTCTGAATAGCTCTGGCGCTAGAGGGTTAGCGGCCATGACAATAATTTATATGTTGGTAATGAGAGTCTCTTGCCAATACTCATGGTGTATTATTGACAAACATGTGTTTTTTAACGTTTGTATAAAAAAACTCTTATATAAAAGAGAGAAGTGTTTCATTTATTCTAAAAGGAATGAAATATATTTTTCTATTACCACTGAACACCACCTTTAAATTATTACTACATCAGCTCTTATTTGATTTACACGGTTTGCTTTTCACTAGTACCAAGGAAAAAGTGAAAAAGTAGGAGAAAGAGGAGAGGAATTCTGAAAAGTGAATTGTAAGAAGTACAAAAATTAAATAAAAAAAATAGAGGAGAGCGGAAAACGGGGTAGGTGGGGGTTTTAAGTGGATCAATTTATTTGGTGAGCGACCACATGGGGGACGGGGAATAATGATTGGGCATTTTACCTTATATAGATAAGATAAGAATGTAACCATTAAAAAGGAACGACTCGAAAAGGAAAGTGTGTAGATTAAAAAGGAACGGAGGTAGTATTAGAGATAATGAAAGATTACAAGGAAAAGGAAGTATCCAAGGACCCATACAGATTGCCAAAAACGTTACATGTGACTTTTTCAGAACAATTTATTTAAAATATTTTATAACAACCATTAATAATTCTATACTAAACGAGCCTTTAAGAATATAAATTAGAAAACCCTTAAATGTATTTTCCAACCAAGAAAAACTTAGCATTTATAAATATCAAATGAATACGAATTTGCCATAAAATTTTATTTATACTACTTTGAAGAATGAACTTATTTCGATTATTAGTCTCTTCAAACAAACCATTTATTTATTCCAAATGAATATGTATTTGCCATAAATTTTCAAATTTTTTTTTTGAAGAGAAAACGAGCCAGATATATTAAATAAGATCAAGTCCCGCCAAAGTTTGAATACTTTGTGGGAACGAGTGAGTACATATATAGTCAGACCCAACCACTGCATCCCACCTAGCTACATAATGGGCTATTGTGTTCCCTGCTCGTTTAACATGAAAACATTGAAAAGAAGAGAAAAAAGAGCTAATCTCAATGATATCATCGAACAAGAGAAAAATAGGAGCTGCACCAATTTGCCGGTTTCGTATAGCTTGCACCACACTTAGAGCATCAGATTCCAACACCACCTTCTCAAAACCCATTCGACGAGCCACTTCCACCCCAAAATGAGCTGCCCCAGCCTCGGCGAGCGCAGGACTCCAGTTTGCTGCTATTTATACAACTCTATTTGAAAACTGAGTCATGATTAGGCTATATTTTCAAACCAATCATTTACTATACCAAATGAATACAAATTTGGCATAATTATTTAATGGTAATTTGTCGAACAATGAACCTCTTGTTCCTATCAATAAGATTTAATGTGTTTTAAAATTATAACTAGTTGTTGACCCGGGCGATGCCTCGAGGTTAATCTATATTATATTATGCATTGCATTTTAGTTATTCAAGATGGTTAATGTCGTTCTTTTTTTTACTTTTTTCTTTAAAGAATGTAACCGATTAATGAGAGTTTGTTGTTTAGTAGTGTTCATAACCGGTTACCTAGTTATTCGGGTACCCAAATATGTGGGTGTACCAGAATATGTGGGTACCCGCATTTGCGAGTAGCTAAGAAAAGCAACCCATGACTCGACTATGAACAACCGGGTGCTCGCAAAAGTGTCATAGCTTTTTTTATGGAAAATAAATCATTAGAAGAGCTACAGAAGAAGCTACTACTATGAGTGTCAAATGTCGATCCATGTTGATTACAGTATTTTGGGGTACTACCATGAGTGCCAACTGTCAATTGCATGCCAACTCTAATCATCATTTCTCAAAGGATCTACTACCAATCAACCATAATGTAAATATTCTCACTTGCAGATTGCATCACAATTAATTTTTCCATTAACATGTTGATTCATCAAATCCTTTTTTTTTAAATGTTGAATTATTGATTCATCTAATCCAACTTCTCCTATAAAATGTTGATTATTCTTATTATTTATCTTTCATTTCCCCTCTGAAAGTCACAAGCACAACAATGTGGTATCGGGTAGCTAATAAGCTAACTTAATATATTTTCACAATTGTTTATTGTAAGAAGAGATTAATGTAACTGTGAAAAATGAAAGAGAAAAATATTATATAACGATATATTTATCCGAGATACACGTTTAACTTAAAAGCAAGCTCATTTATCAACTCGATTTTTGCATCTTTTTTTTTGGGCCGGTTACCCGACCCAAAAAATAAAATTTCATATTTATTACCTGTTTTTGGGTAGACAGATTAACATGATGGGTCAAAACATATCGGGTCTCATGAACACCCTTGGGGTAGTTACAATTTGGTTCTTAAAGCAGAAGCATTGTAGTTTATAGCTATAAATTATGAAATATTAGGCTATAAAATTTCCAGATATGTCAATCATATACTTTTTTTTTGAAATTCAAATAGTATATTGTCTATAAATAATTTTTTTCCCCCACAAAGACGAATATGATATTGTAGATTAGTTGGTTAATGCATTTGCATTTCAAATGGGAGGTCATGTGTTTAGCCTTAAACACTATATTTTTATATTTAATTTGTGTCATTTGATTAGAGAGGGGAGTACATGTGACAGCATGACAAGTCATATTTACTTTGCATCATTTGTTTGGGGAGGGAGGGAATACATGTGACATCATGGGTATGCAACACCTAAATGGGGAAGGGAAGATTAACAGTTGTACTTCTTAATTCTATGAGAATGTTCGGTTTGATTAGTCATTCGAGTGTGTATTTGATGGTTGGTCTGGATCTTTTGATGGGTATGGAGCAAGCAAATGAAGGAGGGACTATTAGCGGTAGTAGTGTGCACTTTTGCTCCAACAATGTTGGCGGGCCACATAAGCTACCAAGTATTACGGGCCGTAACTTTTGAGATAATTGGATGTAATGGTGGGTATCCTCAATAATTGTGTGGTATATTGTGAGATGTAAGTTACCATATCTTTAAATGCTTTTCTTAGATGTATGTTATAGTATTTTTTCTCACCATAAAAACCAAAAAGAGATGGTAGATTAGTGGGTTAGTGTGTTCGTATTTCAAATGAGAGGTTGCGTGTTCGAGTCTTCATACATACATTTTTGTTAATTACTTTGTATTATTTATTTCAGAGGGGGAGGTACATGTGGCAGCATGGTATTTGTTTGCTTTGGGTTTTAGATATATATATAGATATAGATAGGAAGTTATGGGTGATAATAACTGTTTAAACCAATACAAAATAGTGGTTATAAACATTGACCATATTTTATAATTCATGTATAACTTAAACTACAATCTTGTTAAATCTTATAATTTATAAGATTTTCAAGATATAGCTACATTTATTTATTCAATGGGTAAATTAACCAATCCTAATAAACAATTTTAAAAATAATTATCTATACTAATATATTAAAAGGCGTTCCTAAGCAAGGAACGATGTCACGTGGCGCCTTCGCGCTGAGTATTTTATGGTATGTAATCCACATACACTAAAAAAATAGAAAATGCATTATGTAAGATTCGATCCCGAGATCACAAGCATATATACTAATGTCTTAACCACTAAACCAAGTGATATTTGATGTTATTATTTCAAAGTAAAATATTAATAAATGAAATATATAATTACCCGGGGCGTAGCCCGGACTTAAAAACTAGTTAATAAAAAAAAAAATGTGCCGGCCATGTCGCGAGCTAGGAAGTAGGAAACAAATAAAAAATGAAACTATTTGAGGGAGGGAAGAAGTAACACACG
Organism: Beta corolliflora; assembly: GCA_947648045.1. Lineage (NCBI taxonomy): Eukaryota > Viridiplantae > Streptophyta > Magnoliopsida > Caryophyllales > Amaranthaceae > Beta > Beta corolliflora. Next base: position 435,165 of record CANSZD010000824.1, read on the forward strand.
AATTCCCGCATACAAGAATGATGTTATAAATAGGAACATACAATTTCAGTTCTCCACAAAACACACAATAACTTTACTCTAAACCTTCTTCGTGTCACTTCCCCCTTTCATTTTTCTACCCACCAATCAAGAAAATATCCCCTACAATCGTCGTAAATCCCAACTGATCACCATAAATGGCGCCTGTATTGCCCGTAAACAGCCTAGAACCAAAAACAATCCTCCCTGAAGAAGAGCAAGAGCAGCAATCTGATCATTCCGATCACCTCTTGTATGTCCGAGTTCGACTCGCAACCGATGAATCAGATGTTCCCTTCATTCATGGACTCATCCATAAAATGGCAGCATTCTATCATCTCAGTGACGAATGTGAAGCAACAAAGCCTGCTCTCTCCACTACCCTTTTCAACTCCAAAACTCCTTTCGAACCCTTCAAAACTGTCACTGTCTTCCTCGTTGAAGTTTCCTCTACTCCTTTTTCTCCCAACCATCCCTCAACTCAACACTTCAACCATATCGAAACCACCCTACACCTTCCTCACCCCATCAATGATCCAGAAATGCCGCTTTTTCGCACCGAAGAAGGAACAATCATTGCAGGTTTTGTGATCTTCTTCCCGAGCTACTCCACATTTTTGTCGAAACCCGGGTTTCATGTGGAGGATTTGTTCGTGAGGGAAGGCTATCGAGGTAAAGGTTTTGGAGGAATGCTGATGAAGGCGGTTGCTAGTCAAGCTGTGAAGATGGGGTATGCTAGAATGGAGTGGACTGTAACAACTTGGAATGTGGCTTCTCATACGTTTTATGAGAAATTGGGAGCTCATATTTTGCAGGATTGGCGGATTTTTAGACTTGCTGATGATGCCCTCTTATCTTATGGTCGATCAGTTTAAGTAATCAGTAATGGGATTGAAAGTTACGTAAGTATAACTGTATAAGAGCATGGGACAAGTATTTCAAGGTCATCTATCGAATTTGTGTTTCTATTCAATAATGCTATTTATGTCGTTGTTCATCAATACTACTCCACCTTATGTGTGTATTGATAATTTTATGTTTAAGTCATCACATGCAAAGTTCTACGCAAGGTTGCTTATTATTGCCTAAAGTAATAAAAGTTCCCATGGCTCTTTGTGATTTTGGTTTTCCTTATTATACGTACTATATATACAGAGTACAGATGTATATAGTGACTTACTGGTGCAGGGATAATCTATCTCTTTAAACTACATAATCCTTGGCCTAGTTGGTTGAAGGTTTCCTTCTAATATCCTTGTGATAAAGATTCGATTCTTAACCCTTATAAATTAGGATTCCCAAATTCCCCCCACTTGTGCATGAGATATTCATCTTACATAAGTGATATATTAAAATAATAAAAAAATTAATGGACCCGGTTCACAATGACTGCACCGCGTATCGTATTATATAGTCAGTTTTATTTAAAATAGTCAGTTTCTATTTGACGTAGTCAGTTTTAATTGTATGATATAATCGAGTTTCTTTTGTATAGTCAGTTTTTATATGATATAGTCAGTTTTCTAATATAGTCCGTTTTCGTATGATATTATCGGTTTTCTCTGATATAGTCAGTTTATGTGTGATATAGTCAGTTTTGGGTTCACAAAAAAATATTTTGAACCTGATCCACCCAAGACGAATTGCATATTCAAATGTTATATTAGTGGGTTCAAAATAAATTTTAAATGGTCAATTTATGAAAGATGATATTACAAATTTTTACTTTCATTGATAAAATGATCTCAAATATCAAATTTAAACTGTGGTTGAGTAACTCCAAACCTGACAATAATGTCAAAGCATACCCTTGGACTGCTACCTCTTATACTCACTACGTTTTTATTGATGTTCCTAGTTCCACTTGCACATTTACCAATGCACAATATTAATTCTTCATCAATTAATTTACCTCTAATTTTGGCACTATTCATAAGTAAGGAAAATCCTCCAAATTTTTTTCCAATATATAAGAAAAAATATAGTCATGTGGGGTCTTGTTTGATTCATCTCATTGTATACATTACGAAAATCAAACTTCTATAATTTTTACTATTATGTAGTTAAAATTATTAATGATACAAAATGTGCATTGACAAACTTGAAACGGAGATATAGAAGTCTATTTAGGGACGGAGGGAGTACTCATTAAGAGGAATCAAATAAGACTTCACATGACTATGTTTTTTCTTATATATTCGGAGAATTTAGTAGAATTTATGTAATTCTAAATAGAGTAAAGATTCCAAATAGGAACATCAATGAGGAACGGAGAAAAGTAGTTTAAATTCAACTCAATATTGGTAGCTGGGGAATCTACACCTGATGAAGAAACCTATCATTTTTAGGGTTGGTAACTTTCGATAATGGCTTGAAATTGAAAATTGAATCCAAAATCCAGAGATTTTGGGGCTTGGTTTATGAATAACATATCTCAATTCAATAGTATTTCTGGGTTTTTTTTTACACTTGTTCTATATTAACTTTTGATACTATTCACATTTTTTGAAGGAATCTAGAAAATGTCCCATACAAACTGTTGTAAATCCTACGTGATACTCCCTCTGTTTTTTTATCATTCTCACTTTCCTGTGCGCGTCTCCCAATGCACATCTTTGATTTAAATATCTTCCATTATATATTAGTAAAAATTATAACGATTGAATATTAATAAAGTGTACTAATTGAGACGAATCAAACAAGACCCCACATGACTATATTTTTTCTTATAAATTGAAAAAAAATTAGAAGATTCTCTGTAGGTATGAATAGTATCAAGATTCCAAGTGAGAAGGATAAAAAAAACAGAGTGAGTACAAAACAAATATATTTAAACTAATTAAATAAATTTCGATTTTTTTTTTATTAATTACTAAACCCCCTATTTTTTCCAGGGCTCTCAAAGGGTTGTACTTTCACGTGGCGTAACAATTGTACCAGAAACTTGTTGATGGTATTCCACTTTGACAATTATTTATGATAAAATTTCGTAAAAAAGCATACCTTGTTCATAATTGGTTTTTCATACTATGTTTATAAACAATTATGAGCCTGGGTAGAAGAAGGAAACAACAACAATGAAGAAGCAATTAAAGTGTTTGCTCAAACTCCTATTCAGACTGAAGCTCTGGTTGTCTATCACTGCATAAGAAGTTGGAAGGAGAACCAGAATGATGGCCATTAAAACGGACTGTAGGGAGATCATCGTGGCATTGAAGATGGAAGGAAAGCTGCTAAGGAAATTAGACACGTCGTAGAGTATATTCATCAATTGGCAACTGATATGTGTGTTCATGTTAAAAGAAACGAGGTCTCTAAAGCTCACGCACTAGCCAATAAGGCAAGGAAAGAGTAATAGAGCCTCTATATGTTTTCTCATTGTTAAAAAAAAAAAAAGGAGTCATGTTCTTTTTTGTTACGGTTTTATTTTAATACCGCAAGTGAACAATTTCGTAGCACATATGAGTTGAGCTTGAAGTCTAGTCTAGTATGTTTTTTTAAACTTTCTTTTATTATATATCATGTATATCTAATATGATATATGAAAGTTACATTTTTATCGTTGGTCATTAAGCGTTATTAATTTAGCTTTTAGTTACTCAAAACCCATTGATTTCGAGTCAAGCTAGTTTACAATGCCCGCTCAATTTCCACATTTCTTCTACTAAATTCCAACTTCAATTTGGCTCCAATTTGTACTCAAAGGATATCAATAACGATCCTTGTGCAATGTGACTTCCTTCTAAGTGCTCCTAATGCTCAAAATTGTCCAATAATACTCCAAGTCTCCAATTATTTTCTCAATACATGACATTCATCAAATTAAATATACCGAAAACACACAAAAGGACTAATATATCACAACTTAAATAATTATATGCAATTATGAACTAGAATAATGCTCTTAAAATGCAACCTAAATGCACATGATTCATAATTTTTCTAAAACTTTCATAGTCTTTGTTGGGAGCACCTAAAACTAGATATTCCATCTCATATTCTTTGCACATTTCGGTATGATTTTTTTTTATATATACTTCTTCCGTTTCGTTTTAGATGCAATAAAGGAATATTTTATATCTTACAAAAAATACCTCTTTATTGCATTAGTACGAAACGGAGGAAGTATGAGACATGTGCGAAAAAACATCCTTAAAAGCATATAATTTTTAGGCTTTTAGCCTATATACTCCCGAAAACACTTAAGAATTTGTAGTATTTCTCGAGGAGGAAAGGGACCAAGAAAAAGAATGAATAATAATAGGGTCAAATTGTGAAATAGTACCTTTTGTAGGACTCATTTTGTGAACTAGTACCTTAAGTTTTTTTTTTTTGTCAATTAGTACCTTTAAGTACACAAATGTTTTATTTTCAGTACCTTTACTCCATTTTCCGGCCAAAATGGTCAACAATCCGATGTTGACTTCCAAATTTTGTGTGTTTTTTGGCTCCAACTGGAGCGTGCTCCCACTCTCCTCTTCTAACTCCCTTTTCCCCCCATTTTTGCACTCTTTCATCTTCCATATTTACTTTCTCACCAACCTCAATTTAGTCTCAGTTAATTCTCTCTCTCCTCTCTGTCTCTTTCTTCTCTCCTCTCACATTCTCTGTCCTTTCTGTCTCTTTCTTCCTTTGCAACGCTGAGTCATCATATTTGTGTGGAAAGGTGCTGAATTTTGCCTTTGTGGACCACAATTCAGAGCGAATCTATTACTTGTTATGCAAAGGTACCTTTTCCCCCTTCTTTTTTTGCTCATTTTTACGTAATTCCTTGTTTATTTAAGCTGGGTAAATTACATTGATTAGTGTGTAGTTGAATAATTAAACAATATAGTATAAAAAGCGAACTTGGTGTATTATCTTAATGCCCTAAATTGATGATGTGCAAATTCTGTATTTGATGTTTATTATCTTAATGCATTAATTAATTTATCACAGAATGAGGACAAAATTGGAGTCTATTAAACAAAGACCTAACCTTGGTAGGCCTGCTAACTTGAAAATTTGGTATGGGGTTTTTTTTAAGGAAACTAAAAGGGGAAACAAACTGCTATATGATGGTGATGGGGTTTCAATATATATTAAGGAAAGGGAAGAGAACATTTGTTATCGGACAATGTCACATATCATAAGGACTGATTTGGGGTTCCCAAATGTGGGTGTCATTTGGTATAGGAGGAAGGGTTTAAGTCTAGAGAAAGGGCTTAAACAGTACAAGAATAATGCTTGCTTTGCTGAATTGTTGGATACAAGGGATCAAAATAATATGGTCACAATTTTGGTTGAACATTGGCCTGATGATGATGATGATGATAGTGGAGATGAGGATCAGGGGACTGGTGAGGAGAGTGATGAAAATGAGGAGCAGGGGAATGATGGAGATGGTGAGGAAGGAGATGAAAGTGATGATGATGACAGTGTTGAGGACCCAAATTATGTAGTAGACAGGAGGGATATGGACAGGGATGTTGCTGACACCTTGGGCCACCAAGAAGGATATAGTTTGGCCTTTGACATGGGCTTTGGTTGGGATGATAGTGGTATCCTAGTTGGAGATAATGGGCCAATTGCTGAACCCTCACAAAAAGCCCAAAAAAACCCTAGAAGACCTAAACTCCCGGTCGGGAAGGAATGAAAAGGGTGGGGGAACCTCAAAGACTTCAAAAACACAACATCATACACAAGATGATGTTCTGTACACTGAGGAAGTTGATGAGGACATACCAGGTCCAGATCTGTTCTCTGAAAATGTATCCCAGAGGATAAATTCAGAGAATCAAAGGCATGATGATGGTGTAATTGGTGAAGCCAATGAACAGCAAAGAAGAACCACAACTGACCAGCAATCCCACCTACCATTTCCTGAACCTGAGGGGCGGGGGAGGACATAATAGTCCCAGCTGATGTTGATCTAAATGAAGACTCAGAAGAGGAGGGGAGTTTGAGAGGAAGTGATGATGAATCTGATGAGTATGCAACATTCAACCCAGAGGTTGATTTCAAGAAACCAGTGGAGTTGAAGCTTGGATTGAAGTTTCCTTCAAACACGTTACGAGGAAAGCAATCAGGTATCATCTTTGTGAGACATGGCTATGATTATTATTTTTTGCATAATAATAAGGATAGAATCACATTGTATTGCAAGTATAGATGTAACTGTGAATGGAAAGCTTCAAAGAGAGTGATGTGCACTTGTACATTAAAAATAAAGTGTACTTTTAAAATTCATGCAAGAAAAATGAGGGGTGAGGAGACATTTCAGATTAGGAGTTTAAGGCTGAAGCATGCTTGTGGTTTTCAGAATGCTAACAGTAAAGCAACTTCTGGTTTTATAGCTGAGCACTTTGTAGATGCATTTAGGGATGATCCTAAGATGGGTATTAGGGCTTTCATACTTAGAATTCAGAGGGAACTAGGGGTTGATGTGCAGTACTATAAAGCATATTATGCTAGGCAAATGGCTTTGGAGCACATTCATGGGAGTGCAGCTGACCAATACCATAAGGTTTGGGATTATGCAACTGCCATAACAAAATACAACCCTGGTTCTTCTGCTTATGTCTGTGTAAGTAACATAGAGAGGCCACCTGTTATGTTTGAGAGGTTGTACATCTGTTTACAACCTTGCAAAGAGGGATTCATACAAGGGTGTAGGCATATTTTGGGTGTTGATGGATGTCATCTGAGAGGGACCTTTCCAGGGATTTGTTTGGCTGCTGTGGGTAAGGATGGGAACAACAATTTGTTCCCCGGTGGCACGGGCTATAGTGGAGGCAAAGAATAAGGACACTTGGACCTGGTTTTTGGAGCTGTTGGTGAAAGATCTTGGCTCTATTACTGAGCATGTTACCTGGTTGCATGAGAAGGATGATCTGGCTTTCATGTCAGATAGGCAAAAGGTGTGTGTGCATCTCCCTTATTGGCTTCTAAAATCAGTTCTCATTGTGGTATGAATGCACTAACTTATCTAAGTTGATACAGGGTTTGCTTAGTGCCTTTTCAACAGTCATTCCTGATGTTGAAGTCAGGTACTGTTGCAGGCATATATGGGCCAATTTTAAATTGTCCCATCCAGGAGAGGCATACAGACTATGCTTTTGGAGAGCAGCTAGGGCTTCCACCAAGGTATAAAGCATATTGAACTTCCATTATTTCAAGCATCTTTGAGGAAACTTGGTCGATTTGTATGTTTGTCACATTTGTGCAGGAAGTCTAGTTTACCATACTGGTGGAAAAAACGTTATATGTCACAACACAACCGCTGCGGTCCTTAAGAAAATCGTAGCGGTAAATTCTCAAAATTTTGGGTGGAAAAATTGGGAACATAAACTGCTGCGGTTCTCAGAAAACAGAAACGGTTAACAGAAAATCGTTGCGGTTCTCTGTTAACCGTTTCATTTTTGTGAACCGGCGGTTAATCTTTTTTTTTTTTTTTGACCCAACAATTACCAAACCAACTCTCCCTTGTTGTTCCTTACAATGCGGAGCCCAAAAGTCCCAAAATTTCCTTTTAATGCCTTGACTCTCCCCTCTTGCTCCTTACAATGCGGAGCTCAAAAGGCCTAAATTTTCCTTTTAATATCCTAATCCACCCGCCCCTCTCTCCTCTCTCTTCCTCTCCACTCTCCCCACCGCCATTTTCTGTCAACCCCTCTCTTCATCAACCCCTCTCTTCCTCTTCACTAGAACCACCACGCAACCAACTAAATCCCTCTCTTCCTCTGTCGACCCCTCTCTTCCTCTCGTCAACCCTCTCTTCACCCTCCACTCAACCCCTTCACCACCGGATCCACTCTTCGTCTCCTCTAAACCAAAATGCGCAACCACCAACTCTCCCTCATCGAAGAAGAAGAAGACGAAGAGGCGAAGACGACGAAGGAAGAAGACGAAAAGGCGAAGAGGCGAAGACGAAGAAGGAAGACGGTGAGGAAGAAGAAGAAAAATCGAAGAGACGAAGAAAAAGGACGAAGACGAAGAAGGAAAAGACCAATCTCTAATTTAGGGTTTGTAAATTTAGTTTTTTATAATTATTTTAATTTTTTGTCGATTTTTTCATTTTTTATTTCTTTCATAATTTCTTGTAATTTCTTTTTGATTTTCGTTTTCTTTTAATTTCTTTTTGTAATTTTCGTTTTTTATTGATTTTTTTATAGATATAGGCTTTGTTGATTTTCGTTTATCTATTGATTTTTTAATTTCATTGGTCCTCTCTGTATTTAGTCTGTATTTATGTAGATCTATAGGGTCCTCTATTAAATTGTTCAAGTATTTTTAAATTTCGTATTTAGTTTCTGTTAAATTTGTATAATTGAATTCATTTTTAGTTTGTATAATACAATTCAGATTTAACCGTTATCGTTAATGTTTGTATAAATGAATTTATTTGTGTTTATAATTGAAGTATTTGTTAGCAGATCATCTTAATTTGCAGACATGTATAATTGCTTGAGTTTTGGTTGGTTCCTCCTGTTTGCTGCAGACCTGCAGTTTAGGCTCTTTTTTTTTTTTAGTTTCATGAGCCCCAAAACTGATGCGGTTTTGCAAGAAAATCGGATCAGTTAATAAAGGTAACTGATCCGGTTTTCTTGCAAAACCGCATCAGTTAGTGACAAACTGATCCCGTCCAAAACCGGATCAGTTTATCCCTCATAGCCGCTGCGGGTCCAACCGATGCGGCCCAAAACCGGAGCGGTAATCCCGGTTTTGACCGCAGCGGTTGAACTTTTTTCCACTAGTGCGTCCGCTCAATTTCCACATTTCTTCTACTAAATTCCAACTTCATTTTGGCTCCAATTTGCACTCAAAGGATATCAATAACGATCCTTGTGCAATGTGACTTCCTTCTAAGTGCTCCTAATGCTCAAAATTGTCCAATAATACTCCAAGTCTCCAATTATGTTCTCAATACATGACATTCATCAAATTAAATACACCGAAAACACACAAAAGGACTAATATTTCACAACTTAAATAATTATACGCAATTATGAACTAGAATAATGCTCTTAAAATGCAACCTAAATGCACATGATTCATAATTTTTCTAAAGCTTTCATAGTGCTGTTGGGAGCACCTAAAACTAGATGTTCCATCTCATATTCTTTGCACATTTCGATATTACTTTTTTTGTATATACTTCCTCCATTTCGTTTTAGATGCAACAAAGGAATATTTTATATCTAACAAAAAATACCCCTTTATTGCATTTAAAACGAAACGGAGGAAGTATGAGACATGTGCGAAAAAACATCCTTGAAAGCATATAGTTTTAGGCTTTTAGCCTATATGCTCCCGAAAACACTTTAGAATTTGCAGTATTTCTCGAGGAGGAAAGGGGCCAAGAAAAAGATAGAATAAACATACAGAAGAAGCTTGTAAGTTGTAACCCTAACTCTCCAAATTCCAATCCGTAGAATTTTGCTGCGATTACAAGGGAAATTCCACTGTCTCTCTCTACCGATTACAGATTGCAGATGTCATTTCAGTTTTCTTTTCTATCTGGAAAGTTCGATTTCGAGTTTCGTATTTCCAGCATCAAATCGAGTCATTTTTCGAGGAAAGAAATTGCAGACAGATTCCAAGAAATCGAAGGTTTTTAAGTTTTATGATTTAGATTTTGTGGTTTACCGTTAATTATTTGAGTAAGAATTTCGTTAATTGCATCCTATTCGGTCGTTGCCGAGCGCCGATCACCGGCCAGCCACCGTCGGCGTCCCCTCACGGCCTGACTACAGTAAGTTCTGTTTTAGTTTTTATTTTATGTTTGTTTTTCAATTTTCATACTTTCATACTTTATATATATATTATATTCTTCGGTTGTTTGAATGTTTACAGGTAAATTGTTGATATTATTCATTAGTCAGTGACTTACTGAAATTGAAATCAAATATAGTTTTTAGGAATTAGCAATTTCGGACTAGATTAAATTGTTCATTTTTTTCATTGGTATGTGTTTTTTTGGGATCCAATTGGTATGTGTTAATGTGTATGACTTTATGTTCTATTTTATTGAAATCAACTATGATAATTGATTAATTTTATCAATTCAATTAGGAAATTGACAGTTGTATGACTTTTAAGTTTTAACCTTATGTCTTTTTTTTCCTTAATTGGGTTGTATGACTATGCATATTTTGGACATTTCGGTTGTAAGACTTATGTATTGAACGATTTCTGCCAACTTTTTCCCGTTACTTTTGTGTTTGTTGTACGTCTGTACCCCCAAGTTTGAATTCCTGGGTCCGCCCCATTTATTGTCATAAGATGATAAGAATGGTGAGAATTTGCAATGAAAGTAGTCTTACAGATTCTTTTTTTCTTTTTGGGCGATGGTCTTACAGATTTGTGGACGGCTGTTGTTGGTAAGAGTCTCTCCTTTATGGATCTGCTCATACTTGTTGTAGTATTGATTTAATATAAGGCTGGGACTCAAAAAGTTAATGCAGTAGATGAGAAAGATGAGTGCATCTGTGCATGGAGGGAGGGAGAGAAAAGGGAGCAAGGTCTCATGATAGAATAGTAAAGTTTCTAAGCTTCGACTTCTGAGAACACGAAATTGTAATGAACTAACATAGATGTTTGTAGACACATAATTGTGATAAAAATATGCCTATAATGACAAACCAAAAACAAATATATTATGGGAGTTAGAAAGATGATTCGGGAAGAACAAGCGTTGATATGATTGAATTGATGATTAAATCACCGATTACAACCTAGCTACTCTTTCGAGAGGAACGACACACTCTCATTTTCTCACCACAATTTTCAATATGCCTTGTTCTTTCTAATTACCCCTATATATAAAGTTTTTCCCTCAACAAACTACCTAGCTTATTCCCCAAGTTATTAATCAAGATAATACCTAAATTACACTTCCTCCTAATATCAGTTTAGTACAGAAATATTTAGTGAGTTTTAGAATAGCATTGTTCACAACGGAGTCCTCTAAAATTGTATGTCTATTTACAGTGCTCCGATACAATTTTCGGAAAAAATAAGGAAAATTGAGGGATGCCCTGTTCAGGGTGGGTTTGTTTTTTGGGGGTTGGGGGCATGCAAGGATATGGCATTGTAAGTTTATGTCCTAGAGGTGTTCAGTGGCTCTTTGCTCTCTCTATTCAGTTTGCCCAGTACACAACCCCTCCTGTTCAAATCTATTTAAATATGTCTTCATTGCTTCCTTAAGTTTGTTTCTGTTAACAGGAAAATTCTCGCTTAACAATTGATTTTGAATGTTCTTTACCAGTTTCTTTCAGTGTGCTACACGAGATGCATCCTCCATTGACATTATACCGGCACCCTATGTGTGCTGAAGTAAGTTGAAACTTTGTTTTGAACTTCGTTTTCTGATCTTATGTCGTGCATGCTACCGCTTAGCATCTTGATTTTATGTATGTTCTGGAAACTAACGCTGGTTATTGGGTATTCTATATCCCTTGTACTAAAACGTGCAGTGCATATTTTAAATGAACTTGCAATGTGGTATTTTTCTGGCTGTCAATAATCATTTCATTTTCTTTCCTGCAATGGTTCAAGGTAATCTTTTTTGTTCCAGTGGTCTGTGGATGGTAATCTGTACCTATATATTCTCATGCTATTTAATCTAAATCCTCCTTTCCTTTTGCCCACACTATCATACAATATCTCTTTTTTCTAATTGCGTCATTTTTCTCTTGGAAAGAGGTGGCAGTAAAACATCTTGTTTTGACCCAAATTTGGTTATTGTTATCCTAGCCCTTCTGCACTCCCACGTTTAAAAGATCAGAGGAGGTATTGACTTTAGACTCTCATTGTATCTTGCAGATCATTGAGGCATTCCAGAAATGTCATGCAGATCACCCTTTTGGCAAATTTTTCGGCAAGTGCACTGAGCTTAAAATTAAACTTGATCGCTGCTTCAGGCAGGAGGTAATTACTCTCCATATTTTATGAATATAAAGCTCTTGAACATCTTTTTCTTTGGGTGGGTGAATGTATTGGATTTTTGTGATTTTTTCCCCCAGAAAGCCGTAAAGCGGAAGGTAAACTTTGAACAGAGCAAAAAACTAAAAGAAACATTACAGGCACAGAGGAAGGAAACTGCCGGACACAGTTAAAGAATGATTTTGGGAATTGCAAATGTATGCTTTGCTGGAACTATTGGTACATATTTCAAGTTAGCATTTTACTGAGCATGTAGCATTCAAGATCAGAGTTGTTATTTCTCTCTGTGTTGTTGATTTTGTATTCATTTGCTAGGAATACTCGAGGAATAGGAGAAATATTACAACTTCTGACACGGGGTCTAGGGATATTGTATACTTGACTCGAACTTGCGGTGAATAAAAATCACGACCTTTGTTATTCATTTATTACTTTACTGAATGCCACAGGTCTATTTTTCCTTCTTAAATATCACAGATAAGTATAAAAGAGAGAAGAGGATCGCACGCTCCAATCACTTTTGCACCATCATCTTTAAATCGCAGTAAAATATCTAAAACTCTTTCTGATATCACTTCACCAGGAGAAGTTATGGGAATACCAGGTGGATATGGACATATCAGCTCACCACATACTTTTCCAACTGCGTCTTTAACATCGACCTTCTTTTTCCTTGCAAAGAAAGCCTCTCGTGGAGTTAATTGCATATCAATGTCCTTCCATAGGTTGAAATTTATATCAACATGCTTTATTTCGTTCTTCCTTTGATGTTGGATGAACGATGACGATGATGATAAATGCTTAAATCCTAAGATTAGCCTGTCGATGTGCTATGTACAAGTTCCTGGTGGAATCACAAGTGTGAGATATCGCTGCGTAGAGAGCTCAGAGATTATCTTTTGATCCATATATAAGAAGTCATCGGCTTCGTATCCAGAAACACCAAGATCATAGACACCAAAAGTAATTCGTAAAGGGTCCATGTTAGGGAAGTCACCGGCCTGAAATTTGTTTGATTGTGTTTCTAGCCTCCATTGCTAAATTAATTGCATTGTCAAAAATACTTGCTGAATGTTCTTTTAGTTGAGTTGTAGTAGCATCCAGTGAAGCCAAAAGCAGGGGACTTGGACTAGTGCTCTGAAGGCTTTGAAGGCATCTGCTGATTTTATCCTTGTCTATAATATTGTTATTGGATACATGTAACATGGATGATTGAGTAAGAGAGGAAAGAACTTTATGAGTGGATTGAACAACCACATCTGCGCCTTGCTCGAGGGCCGACAAGGGAAGAGATGGGTGAAATCTGAAGTGAGCACCGTGAGCTTCGTCTACAATAAGAGGAATGTTATGTAGCTTACATAGCTCAGAGATCTCTTTTGTGTTGAGGCATATTCCTTGATAAGTAGGGGAAGTAATGAAAACAACACCGGGTTTGAGGCCTTCTGATTTCAATTCCTCAATTGCTCTTTTTACCTACAATAGAATTGCGTGTATCCGTTAGAGGAAAAGAGTACCAAATTTTCCAAAATAACACTCCCAGTTAAATAGAATAACAAAATCTAGCTAGTATTGATTTTTGACAACTTAGCCTATAACATCACTTTTAGGAAAACATAGAGAATATAACACATTAATCCCAAAAATACTGTAACACCCCAACTTTCACGAGCTCCGAGTTGTGAACAAATGAACATCTATGACCATAAATGTTCCTCGCTAACTAACTTATATTCTTGCTCATACATGCCTAGGAAAACTTCCTAGTAGGTCGATCCATCCCCGTAACACTTAGCCAAACATGCTTAATTGCAAAGCATTTAGCATATGACCATCCTATAAAGATGGTGAATTTATCGGTAAAAGTGGTATAATTATATTATCATAACCATTTGAGAGTATCCTAAACATAATGAATTAAAATACCCTGAACGTATACAAAACAGAATGTCTTCAAAATTCGATATTAGGAGAGTAAAAGATTCAAAACTTGCCTGAGATGGAGAGATTATAGTAGGCATATCCCAATCAAAATCATAATCAGAAAATATATACTTAGGTACCACCCCTGATAAGACTATTGCAGATATTGCTGATTTGTGAGAATCTCGAGGTAGACTTAAGGTGTCTCCAGGACTACAAGCTCCCATTATAGCTGCATGGATTCCACAAGTTGTACCTCCAACAAGAAACCACGTCTTTGATGCTCCAAATACTTCTGCTGCTTGCTTTTGTGCTTCCAATATAGGCCCTCGCGGAGTTGAAAGGTTGTCCACATCAGATATGTCATGAAAGAATGGCCTTTCACCAATTACTTGAGTCATTGGCAGTGCAGCTGCTCGACCTCTGTTGTGTCCAGGAAAACCAAACATTGCAACATTATCGTCGGCCGCGGCTTTCAGTGCATTCACTAATGGAGGGGACTTGTGCCATTTAAAAGGCTCTATACGATAATACTGTTAAAAGAGAGTTAAAAAAACTTAATACTTCAACTTGAAAATATTCTTCGGGACGAATTAATAGATACTGTGAATCAAACACAATAAATTTCTTTTTCTATAAATCAACTAGATTGTGCTGTTAAATTGTGTTACTATTGAGCCTCAGGCAAAAGAAATTGAGCAAACAATAAGAGGCAAAAGATTTTCTAGTAACAGATGGAGATGCCACGTAAATTTTAAGAAATTTTGTCCATGATATGATAAGATCTAAAACAGAGAGACATCAAATGAAATTTTGTGAAACAGGAAAAATACGATAAACCATCAATTTTGCTGAAAATTAAAAGTCGTGCTTACCCCTCGTCCTTCGTGCACATCGTCTTGCTTAATCTTTGGCCCATGTGTGTTATTCTCCTGCAAAAAAATGATTGTAATGTAGCTTCTTCAAATTCAAAATTTTCAATATGCAATTTGAATTAAATTAATTTCATCAAAGGTGATCATGAGCTATTCTTACATCAATACTTTGGGGAGCGTGGGCATTCAAAACTGATGGCACCATAGCTTTTTATCACTCGCGCTGTCCACCCCCAAAAAGATAGAAACTTTAATCACTTGTTAATGAAACTACTGCATTAATAGATAGAAACTTAAATAATCACTTGTTAATGAAACTACTGCATTTAATAGATAATAAATTAAATAATTAAATTGTATGAAATAATGAGACGACTTCTAGCTATTGTTGTACCACTAGGACTGATTATGATACGAGTCGAGTTTGAGTATATCACTCTGCTCGACTCAAACTAGATAGCCTAAATTATCACTCTGCTCGACTCAAACTAGATAGCCTAAATTCGAACTCGAATTGAGTTGCTCGAATTCGCTTATTGCACGCTGTAAATTATACTATTATAGCATGAGCAATATGTTCAACACAAACAAATGTCTCACTTTCAAGTCTCAATCAACACAAAATGTGGAAGGTTTGAATAATACAGCAATTATAGAAAAAAAATAGTGATGTATTTAGGAGAAAAAAAATAAAAAAATGTAGAAATTAAACATCAGTATTTCAAAAATTCAGTAAGCAAACTCATGAAAAGTGGAAACACTATATGTCTATATCCATATCATATTATGGCATACATATTTCAAACATGGAAATGCAAGGTAGAGAAAATCAAAAATCAAAAAGCAAAATAATAAATAAATAAAGGGGTGAGATAAATACCTTTGGAGTGGTGGCCAAACTTTCGGGCTGCTAGAGAACAGGGTCAGAGGGAAAGAGAGAGTGTAGTGAGGGAGTTAGATGATTTTCGCCAATATAATGATGGAAAAATGAATATTGTGTTATTTGCGTATTTACTTTATTACCCTTTGTATTTTAGATTTGAGTATGGGTAAAATTATTTTTTAAAAAATAATCAAGCTACTCGTAATCAAGTAGTGAATTGCTCCGCCAAAAAAAAAAGAGTAGTGAATTGCTCGACTCGACTCATTAAAATCTCGAGTCGAGCTAACTCAAGTCGAATATTAATCAAGTTTCAACTGAATCGAGCTTTAATACTAGTTCACAAATTGTCTAGTTTTATAGTCACCCCTACCCACCAATTACTCAATTAAGCAGTTATCAGTTACACCTTTAGAGTCAAAAGTTTAAATTCGGTTGATAAGGGAGTAAAGCCAAGCAGCTCTGCAGTGAAAATTCATGACATAATTTTTTCCATGCAGATTTAATTTGCTTTGGGAAATTATTTTACAAGTGTCGGCATCACCGCACCAGATTTGAATAAATTATTTAATGTCATTTGTTGGAATTGCTGGTGTTTGCGAAAATTCTAAGGTGATCATATTGAAAACATGATCACTGAAAATGTGGGGTCAGAATGAATATGAGCCACACATTCAACATGACCCACTTGTATTTTCTCTTCCTCAAAAATATTTCTAATATTTATGAAAATACCATAAATTAATTTCTGAAAATCCCAAAAAATACCAAAAATAATAATAAAAAAAGAACAAAAAAAATTCCAAAATAAAATATTATTCCGAAAAATTATTTCCTGAAATTTTTTTTTTAAAACTTTTGGGGGTATTTTCTCTCACTTCTTCCTTCGACTTCTTGCGGTTCCTCTTTCACAATTGTGAATTCTCCTATCCCATGGAAATAATCTCTTAGCTTTGTGCCGGCATCGATGAATGATGTTAGGCCGGCGACGATGACTGATGCTCGGCCGGCGGCGATGACTGATATTCGTGGAAGTAGATTTCTCTGCGTCGTTTTGTAGTCTGCCATTCCCTTCCCGTATCCCTATATGCCCAGAATCAAACCCTTGCGCCGGCAATGCTGACCTCCACCTCGACTAGGATTTTTGCACCAGAAATTTTAGATTGTAGCTCGAGATATGTTATCGGCGACAAACTGATATCAGATTTCTCCTACACAATAAGAAAGAAAAAATCAGGACATGACCCCAAACTTTATGTCCTGCCATATATTTTAGGTGAAGACCCAACCTTTAGCACTTGGTCGATTTCTAGGACATACCCAGAATTTTAGTAATTAGGGCATGCCCCAACCTTCATGTCATGCCATATATTTTAGGTCACGACCCAAATATTTTGCGTTGGTCGATTTACTCGATTTTCTAGGATAGCCATTTAAGAAACGACCCAACTTTAGCCATTTAGGACACGACCCAGCTTTAGCCATTTAGGACCCGACTCAGTTTTAGCAGCCATTTAGGACACGACCCAGCTTTAGCCATTTAAGACAAGCATCGGTGATTCGAGCACACAACCAATCTCTGACACCAAATGGTCCCGCAGAGACGCTTGTCATATACTCCAATACAATATTGTTGTACTACATCATGAACTGGTTACTCTTGTTGTAACCATTGAATAATCATCCTAACACTTCTTAGTAATGTGGAAATCAAATAATAGGTAGATTTCCTTAGGGTCATATTCTTTAAATAATAGCGACCAACACAATGACTATTGATTCATATATAGGAGACAAGACATTCTACATAACACAATGGCTCTTGTGTATCGGTATGGATGAAAATGATTTATTCGGAGAGAACAATTGAGACAAACGATCGATCAATAAACCCTCCGACGCTCTGTATATATCTTGGACATATTTGGTTAGATGAAACCCTCTAACCACTACTTTGAATGATATAACGTCCAATCATCACCATTGGTGTCTCTTAATTAGGAATGAATACACGGCATTATTGCATTGGTCGATTTAAGCACATGACCCAACACTTTAGGCTTAGAACACCGTACGACTTAATGTGGAAATCAAATAATAGGTAGATTTCCTTAGGGTCATGTCTTTATAGCGACCAATTAACACAATGACTATTGATTCATATATAGGAGAAAATACATTCTACACAACACAATGGCTCTTGCGTCTCGGTATGGATGAAACCCCCGGACCATAGTGGCTCACCATGGGATAATAAGCCAATAAGGTACGAGGGATGACATTATTGTATTTCTTGGAATGGTTTATTCGGATAGAACAATTGAGACAAACGATCGATCAATAGACCCTCCGACGTTCGGGCATATTTGGTACAAGGGACGAAACCCTCTAACCACTACTTTGAATGAGATAACGTCCAATAATCACCATTGGTGTCTCTTAATTAGGAATGAATATACGACATTATTGCATTGGTCGATTTAAGCACATGACCCAATACTTTAGGCTTAGAACACCGTACGACTTAATGTGGAAATCAAACACTAGGTAGATTTCCTTAAGGTCATGTCCTAAGATATTTAAGGGTCATGTCTTTAAATACTAGCGACCAACACAATGACTATTGATTCATATATAGGAGACAGGACATTCTACACAACACAATGGCTTTTGCGTCTCGGTATGGATGAAACCCCCAGACCATAGTGGCTCACCATGGGATAATAAGCCGATAAGGTACGAGGGGTGACGTTATTGTATTTCTTAGAATGATTTATTCGGAGAGAACAATTGAGACAAACGATCGATCAATAAACCCTCCGAAGCTCTGTATCTTGGGCATATTTGGTACAAGGGACGAAATCCTCTAACCACTACTTTGAATGAGATAACGTCCAATAATCACCATTGATGTCTCTTAATTATGAATGAATACACGACATTATTGCATTAGTCGATTTAAGCACATGACCCAACACTTTAAGCTTAGAACACCGTACGACTTAATGTGGAAATCAAATAATAGGTAGATTTCCTTAGGGTCATGTCCTAAGATATTTAGAGTCATGTCTTTAAATACTAGCGACCAACACAATGACTATTGATTCATATATAGGAGACAAGACATTCTACACAACACAATGACTCTTGCGTCTCAATATGGATGAAATTAAACCCCCGGACCATAGTGGCTCACCATGGGATAATAAGCCGATAAGATACGAGGGATGACGTTATTGTATTTCTTGGAATGATTTATTTGGAGAGAAAAATTGAGACAAACGATCGATCAATAAACCCTCCGACGCTCTGTATCTTGGGCATATTTGGTACAAGGGACGAAACCCTCTAACCACTACTTTAAATGAGATAACGTCCAATAATCTAACAAGACCACACTTGACTATGTTTTTTCATATATAATGGTGCGAGATAACTTAATAAAATTGGTTGATAAATAGTGCCAAAAAGCAAATGGTGCAACTAAAAAATTACGGAGGTAGTATTTAATAAACACTAATCTTTATTTTGTAGTAGAAATTAGAAAGCGTGTTTTAGCTACCCTACATTCTAAGTTAAACATTTATTCTGTGTCAAAACGGTTTTCCTATCAACAAATGTAAACATACGTGTATCTTATTTTTGTCTTTCTTTTGCGTACCATAATACATAAACAATTGGGGAGAAACATTTGACGTGCTGATACCCCCTGTCTCCGTGGTCACTAGCCATGATATGAAACTCACTTGCATTTATGCGGCGCGGGATCGAATCCTTTGAAGGCGAGCAGTGTATGGCCTTTTTGTAATTTTGTTCTGGGCAGCGTAAGATTTTATTAGATCATTATACTAGTATTATTTTTTTTATTATCTATTTTTTGCCTATTTCTAAGTTATTTAGAATTATTATTAACCACATAAAATGATATTTTTAACCCAAATATGACAGATTATTTCTCTTTAAACGTTTTGATCCATGACAAACATGTTTGTACACAAACGTCAAAAAAAGATGTTTGATCCATGACAGACGCTTTTATGGCACGTTTGGGCCAAGGCCCATATGCCTTCTTAAACGTTTGTTCCGCGGTGCAAACGTCTACTAAAGATGTTCATACCATTGAATTATTATTATTTTGAATTATTATTAATTATCCACATATTGTTACTAATGATATTTTGATTCCAAACATGACAGTTTTTTCAAAATTAATACTAGCAATTTTATCTAATGTTTGTCATAAATTTTAATTCTTCCTAAAACATGATTATACATCATTGTTCATTTGAATCCAGATAACAAACCACAATCTAAGTTGGCTGGATCAACATGATAGTTGAATCTTTCTTTTTTATTGGAACATAATAGTTGAGTCATCACCCAAAGCCCCATAGTTGGGTCACCCACCAAAATACATAAAAGTTGGGTCATCACCCAAATCTCCATAGTTGGGTCATCACCCAAAGACCGATAGCTGGGTCATCACGAAAAGCCCCATAGTTGGGTCATCACCCAAGAACCCCCCAAAATTGAAACAGCCAACAGTCATGCCATGTTGAATCTGATAAAACACTGAAAGAACCCCGAAATCGATTAAACGGAAATCGAGATTGAAGAACATGATGGTTTTGTTCATGCGAAATGGAGTATAGACCTAAATCAAACAAATCAAGACAACTGAAATCGAACTTTCCCCAAAACCAAAACCAAAACCCTAGATATGTAAAGAAGACTGAAATCGAGCTTTCCCTAAAAGCACACTTCCACCCTTGGTGTTTGCGTGAAGAAGATCCAGTTATGCGTGAAGAGTAGAGTAACAAAAGAGCAGTTAATTGATCGAAAATGGTCGAGGAAGGAGATGAGATGGGTGGAGAGAGAACGCAGGGAAGGAAGTAGTTCATCGGGATTCAGGGGGAAAAAGAGGAGAGAGAAAAAAAGATGGGTATATTTTTTATTTTGGTCAAAATAATTAATTTCAGAAAAATGAAATATTAATTTTTTAGGATTTTCTTATTAATTTTTTTGAAATTTACAAAATTATTTTAAGTATTTATCATAAATATTTATGATTTTAGTAAAAGAAATGAAAAAGAAAATAACTTGCTGAGTTGGCAAAACGTGTGGTGCATAGCCCCTTTGACTTCCGTTGACTTCGGTGGTCATAATTTTGGTATGATCACTCAAGACTCATCCTGGTGTTTGGTGGTCAATTGCTCAATCATTTGGGCGTGAATCTCATGTTAACGTGAAAGATCAAAGAAGAAATAAAACATAATCATTTTAGAAGATCGAGCTGCCATTTCTTGTCTGAAAAAACATTCAAGAATCTTGTCTTTTGGAATAATGTTGAATCAGAATATGTTAATGCCTTGAAGCAAGTGCCATTCTTTTTATTTGAAGATTGCGCTAGAGTTTGGGATTGGAATGTGATCTTGGAAAATGATAGGTTGAACGTGGATCATGTGATCAACGGCAAAGAAGAAGGATTTAATTATTTCCATCTAATTATTGATGACATTTGAGCTCTTGCATGTAGTTTTAGTCCTATTTCTTGGTCTTTTTTAGTAAAAACTTATATATAGTGGTTCATGCTCTTGCTTAGTTCCCCTATCGGAGTTAGATAAGAGTTTGCAACTCGAATTTTCCCCTTCTATTTTGTCCTTGGTGGTTGATGATTTGCAGTTGAATGAATAACTTAGCTTGCTCTCTTTAGATCCCCTTCCCCAAAAAAAAAAAAGAATATGTTAGTAATGGATTTACTTAGTGTTTGATTTACACGTAATAACAAAGATGACTCCCATATTTGTGATCAATACGATGCCTTTGGTTGTTGCATGTTATTGAGTATTACTCAATATCAATATCAATATTCAATATCAATATATATCATCAGGACGTGTGGGCAAGCCTTGTAGCCCGTATCACATACGTCCGCCATATGATCTTAGAGATATTGGTGATTTTAGAAAATGATATAATTTCCTACTATATGTTAATGAGAACTAATTATACATAGATTGAGATTACTAAAAGTATCAATCTTTTTTTTGTGGAGTAGGGGTTGGGGGATAACAACTATTTGAAATTTTACTTGATTAGTTGAAGATCAGGTACTAAATTCTTCAGTTATACGACCATTCTGAAAAAAACTATAAACTAGAAAAAAATGTGCAATATCTTTAATTTCAATTATTTTTGTAAATAGATTTATGTATCAGTAAATAAGGAGAGCTGAGATATAATTATATTATCATAGTTTATTAGAATAAAGTTGGGCTAGAAACTTTTACAGCAAGTCTTCTGTGTGGCTGGTCGCACGATTAACAACCATGTGGTTGTGCGCGTAAAAACAAACCAACTATAATATACTCCCTTCATCCCATAAAATAAGTCTTGTTTCCTTTTGCGCAATCTCCAAGACGTACCTTTGACCTTGGATATCTTTATTTCCGTATTAATAAAAAAATATAAAACATTGATATTATGAAAGTACATAGTAAGGCGAATCTAACAAGATCCCACATGAGTATGTTTTCTTGTATGTATTAATAAAAATACTTGGTCAAGTATTTTATTATTTGACTCCCAAAAAGGAAACATGACTTATATTATAGGACAGAGGGAGTATTAAGACATTAGTATATTACTAAGTAACCCCTAAGATACGTAACCCCAACAATAAACATGAGTAACCCCTACTATGTTAATGCGTAACCCTAGCCAATGTAAATCACCCATGATATATCAATTAGTAACCTAATTATCAAAAAGACTATTAATTAGTAACCTAAAAAAAAAGTTACTATTTAAAAACTAAAAGCATTATAGTAATAGAGAAAGTCTATTAGAAGAGGGGTTACCATGAACCAAATTTAGAGCTGATTAACTCTAGCCCGACCCGGTTTTTGGACAGTTTTTTTTGGTTTGAGCGGGCTTGGGGCAAACCAAAAAAGACTTTTTAGTCTATTTTTTGGTCCGGCCCGATTTTGGCCCGAAAAGCCCGCCCGGCCCGAACCCGACTCGACCCGGCCCATGATCACCTCTAGAACCAATCATTGTTGATGGCAGCCCTCGAGAAGAAAAAATAGTTTGGAGAAAAGAGGAAATATGAGAATAAGAAGATGAGGATAAGGTTTTAAACCAAGTATAAGTAATATCCAAAGCAGTATATCCAAGTATAACTCATTTTTTCACCTTTTTGTGGGAAGGGCAAACAATCGCTACTGCATCACAGCGGACATTGCTACACCTATCCATCGGGTAGACAATCCACTACTAATAGAGCATTAAAAAAATTTATGTTGAGTTGGATTCCATTACCTCAACCCTAAACAAGTCTTTATTAATAGTGGGTAGACAAAGTTTTTTCCCATCACAACAACTCTAGGGCTATAAATAAGTATTTTTTATATCTATGGAACTAATTAAATATTTATTAACACTGAATTACAGGTGATTTTGTCGTAAATTATCAATTTAATGAGTGCTTGTTTGGTTGCAATGTGAATTAAATTCTTATAGGAATTTACAATTTGTTGGAAATTAACTCCCTTATGAAATTCATAGGAATTAGTCTAAATTGTTTGCTAGTCATAAGGGAAGTTTCAATTCATAGGAATTTATGTAGGAAATGTGAGTGACCAAGGGGAGGGTAGGTAAATAAGTTCCTACATTTTGTGGGAATTCCAAATTTCCATGAATTTTCATTGCCCCCATTTTCCCCATTTCATGTCAACCAAACAATTACCCAAATCTAAAAACCATGGGAATTTCTATTGCCTAGATAATTTCTTGTATACCAAACAACCACTAAGAGTGTCATTACGACAAGTGTTTTTTATGCTTATATACAGTGGCGGAGCCACTTGGTAACAAGGGGTAGCAGATGCTACCCCTATAATATCTTGAAAAATAACTTCAGTTTAGCTACCGCCTATATAGTCGCAAAAAATTAGCTACCACTTTTAGCGGTCGCAAATGGTCTTAGCGACCGCTTTCTTGGTCGCAAACTGATTTCCCAATCTTGATAACAATCTTGTTGAAGAAAACTGTAACAGTGTTATTATGGCAACTGAAAAACCTGAGATGTTAAAAATGGTCGATCATTATAATCCACCACCAACCAAGAAATCTCAACCACACCAAAAACTCAACCAAGTTCAATTCTTTTTTTTATTGTTATTGTCTTCACTCCTCTGGACCTCACTTCCCATAAGTACAGCAGTCTTCTTTTTATTTTTTTCTTCGGTTGAATCTTGGAATATGAATTCCACTGCTTTTTTTTTTTTTTTCCTTCTAGTGTTTATGGGCCACTCCATCCTCTCTTTTATTGGCGGAATTCACAGTACCTAACAAATATATAAAAAGTTTTTTTTTACACCAATACACCATTGTTTTATACCAAGGTTGCCTAGCAAAGCCTCACTTTCCACTGTTGTATAGCCATAGTTAGGGATTTTTAGTTTTTAATGAATTGGGGATTGATAATTATAGATTTTTGATTTTGCAGTGAATCTCTGATGTGAAGTGTGAATATTTAACTTGCTGTTAGGTTGATTTTTTTAGTATTAAAATGTTCAATTATAATACGAGTAAGAAAATACTAAGTGAGTTGATGATTTGTGAAAATTTTGTGTATTTCTGTTGTGTGTAAAGATATTTCAAAATTATGATGAGAAAACAAAATAGTAATATTTTAGGACTTTTTTTGTTCTAGAGGGGCACCTAGTGAAAATGTGGATTTTTTTGGGCGTTAGATATAATCATGATATTACGCTACCCCTAGCTCTAAATCCTGGATCCGCCACTGCTTATATATATAACTTTTATGATCTCATTGGTAGCAAGTAACAAATGGCGGCAGTCACAATAATTTGTATATTTGAGTAAATAAAGTATCTTGCCAATACCTATGGTGATTTATTGACTAACATGTGCTTTTTTTCCTTCATATATCTGTATTACCACTAAATACCGTAAAAAACAATATATATTATTAGACTTTTTCTTGAGAAGATATATATTATTAGATGATAATGAAAGATTGTGAAGAAAAGGAGGCATCTAAGGATTGGTGCATATAATTACCATATATATTGACATGTGACCTTTTTCATAAAACTTTATTTAAAGTTAATTATTATAGCAACCATTCATTACTGTTACTAAACGAGCCTTTAAGAATGTAAATTACAAAACCCTTAAATGTATATGCCAACAAAGAAAATCTTAGCATTTATTAATATCAAGAGAATATATAGTATGAATTTGCCATAAATTCTCAATTTATACTACTTTTTTAACTGTGTCGTGATTAAGCTATATTTTCAGATAAAACTTGGTTGACCTAGTGATTAATTTACCTTTTTTTTTTTTTTTTTTTTTGAAAGAGAAATTTCATTAATTGAAAGCCAAACGACATCTACAATAAGTATTAAAGAAAAACAAGATATAATCAGACAAGATCAAATCAAATTCGTCTTCGAAAAAACTACAATGAACCAGATCGAGCAATACAGCGCAGCCCCCTTGTATTTGCTGAATCATGCAGCTATTGATGGGGAAGTCTATCATTCTGACATAGTTTGGGAAAGAAAATTCTTGATTTAACCAGGTTGACCGCATCCGAATTTCCAATACTTCAATGTTGATGGTCTTGAACTTCAAACAATAAGAACAATTTTTCATACCAAATTTTAAACTTCCACGTGGGAAGAGAATAAAACTAAACTCCAAACTCCCATGAAAGGAGAGAAAGAACCCAAAAATTGGGTAGAAAACTCTCAGAAAGAGAGAGAATGGAAGATTATTAATAACAAAAACAATGAAAACTAGAAGAAAAAAGAAGAATTGGGGGCTTACCACCATCGAAATGATGATGGCAGCCCCAAACTAGAAGAGAAGGATTAGGGTTTTTTGAGAAGGAAGAGGAGAGAGGGAAGAGGAGGAGGCTAGGGTTTTTTTATGCTACATAACAAACCTAATTGTCATACTCATGTTAGTGATTAATTTACCTACTACTACTACTGGAACTATATTTCCAAACCAACCATTTATTGATACCATCATACCAAATGAACATGAATTTTGCCATAAATACTCAATTTATACTTGTTAGGAAATACTCCTAAATCTAACTACTTTGAAATTTGTGTCATGAGTAGGCTATATTTTAAACCAACCATTTATTGATACCACATGAATACGAATTTGCCAAATTATTATTAGATGATCCCGTAAAAAACAATATATATTATTAGACTTTTTCTTGAGAAGATATATATTACTCCCTCCGTCCCATAATATAGTGCTTACATTCTATTTTGGGTGTCCCAAAATATTGTGCCTACTTCATTTTATATTAATTAGTTTTGACTAAATTATCCTCAATTTTTACACAAACTTCCCAAAATATTCCTACCTTTCTTTCAAAATGTGTGCTCCTATTTATTACTTTGCACCATTTCAAGGAAAATTTAATGTTTTTTGATTTTTTTTTATGGAAAAAGGAAATAAAGGGAGTAGTTCCAAGACAAAATATTTAAAGTACTTCATTAAATTTTCTTTTTTTAGAATTCTACTACTCCCTCCAATCTCCTTAATTCCCGTGAAAAAAAAGAAGTAAGCACTATATTATGGGACGGAGGGAATATTAGATGATAATGAAAGATTGTGAAGAAAAGGAGGCATCTAAGGATTGGTGCATATAATTACCATATATATTGACATGTGACCTTTTTCATAAAATTGTATTTAAAGTTAATTATCATAGCAACCATTCATTACTGTTACTAAACGAGCCTTTAAGAATGTAAATTACAAAACCCTTAAATGTATATTCCAACAAAGAAAATCTTAGCATTTATTAATATCAAGTAAGAGAATATATATAGTACTCCCTCCGTCACATAATATAGTGCTTACTTCTCATTTTTCACGGGAATTAAGATAAATGGAAGGAGTAGTAGGATGTTCCAAAATAATAATTAATGAAATGCTTTTTTAGTGCTTTTATCTTGGAACTAGTTATTTATTGTCTTTTTCCTTTAAAAAAAAAAAAAAAAATAATAAATATACCTTAGAATGGTGTAAAACAATAAATACGGGCACATATTTTTAAAGAAATGTAGGGGTATTTTGGAAAGTTTGTGTACAAATTAAGGATATTTTAGTCCAAACAAATTGATTAAAAAGAAATAGGCACAACATTTTGGGACACCTAAAAAGAAATGTGAGCACTATATTATGAGACGGAGGGAGTATGAATTTGCCATAAATTCTCAATTTATACTACTTTTTTAACTATGTCGTGATTAAGCTATATTTTCAGATAAAACTTGGTTGACCTAGTGATTAATTTACCTACTACTACTGGAACTATATTTCCAAACCAACCATTTATTGATACCATCGTACCAAATGAACATGAATTTTGCCATAAATACTCAATTTATACTACTTTGAAATTTGTGTCATGAGTAGGCTATATTTTAAACCAACCATTTATTGATACCACATGAATACGAATTTGCCAAATTTTGATGGTAATTTCTCGAACAATGAACCTCTTGTACGTTCCTAACAATAACATTTAATGCGTTTTAAAATTATAATGGAAAGTTGTGGGTGATAATAATAATTTAAACCAATATAATAAAGTGGTATACTCCTAAAATCCTAGAATTATCTTCATACTTTCTATTTGTGGTCAAATTTTATAAACTTTGACCATTTTTTGTAATTCATATATAATTTGAAATATAATAATCTGGTTAGATCTTATTACAACGTCTATCCAATAGGGCTATAAGTAAATTATAGTTTATACACTCCTAATAGATAGACAATTAAAAAAGGGAAATTCCCAATGGTAGGCTCCTATTCTTGAAAATTCCCAGTAGTAGATTAACTTTTTTTTCTTCCCATTACTAGACCTCAGTTTTCCTAATCTACCCATATGTAGCATTAATTAGACTTAAACGTTAATTTCATGTTTTTTTTGTTACTTCTATTAACTTTTGTTTCCTACTAACCATGATTTATTTAGGTCTAGACTTTTAACTAACAAATTTTTTTTCCTCCAATTCTAATTTCACTTTCCCTCCAGCCTAGCCTCCCCTTCCCATTATGAAGTGCTTTGCCTTGTGACTGTCATTCACCTTTCTTATTCTTTTTTTTCATCTATTTCTTGACCGAAACAGGGGGGATACACATTACACTACGATTTTGAATCCGAAGAGAAATTTCAAGAAATTTAAAAAATTCCATGGCAAATTCATCTTCTTACTCCATCACTGTGTAATTTTTTTTCCCTTGGGTATGCATTATATATTTCAGAAGTCAAAGAATAGTGAATCTCTCACTTGCATGAAGAGTATGCATACTACTAACAGTATACAGTACACCAAGATATGTTTGGATTCATCGTAAAGATTAATATTGACCTACTCTTTGAACTAAATAAATCATGGCTAGTATGGCTTAGAAAAAACTTAACAGAAGTATTAAAATCAAACATGAAATCAACGTTTAAGCCTCATTAATGCTATATTTGGGTAAATTAGGAAAATTGAGACCTATTAATGGGAAGAAAAAAAAAGTTGAATCTACCATTGGGAATTATCAAAAATAAGAGCCTACCAGTAGGAATTTCCCATTAAAAAACAACTGTTAAAGGTGATTTGATACCGAATCATTTGTTAAAAGCAAAATTTCAAAAAACTACCTTTTATAACCAACTTTTTTCAAAAAATTACCTTTTAAAAATTTTCTTTCAAAAAACTGCCTTATATAACACATTCCTTTCAATATACTACCATTTTACGTTTATATTTAGTACTAATCGATAAATGACAATCGCCGTACGTGTTGCTGCCGGTGGGTTAGCAAGAAAAGAGGAAAGAAACGAGAGGGGAAGAAAGAAAAGCAATTTATGGTGACTCAATTATTTTTTTTTTTTTTGAGGGAAGTGGTGACTCAATTATTAGTGATTAAACCCCATTAATGGTAAAATGGTAGTATATTGAAAAAAATTTGTTATATAATAAGGTAGTTTTTTGAAATAAATTTTTTAAAAGGTAATTTTTTGAAAAAAATTAATTATAAAAGGTAGTTTTATGAAATTTTTCCTTTATTAAATTTTATTAATAGTAAAAATGTACATTCCATGCCGCGAGGAAGTATGAACTAGGGCCATACAAGACTAACTCTTATTGCAACAGAAGTAACATACGAAGTCCAACATAGAAGGATAATGTTGTAAATACGGACATCCGTTTTCAGTGTTCCACAAAACACACACTTAACTTTCAACCTCCTTCGTGTCTCTTCCCCCTTTAGTTTTCCTCCTCATCAATCCAGAAAATATCCCCTACAATCGTTGTAAATCCCAACTAATCACCAAAAATGGCGCCTGTACTACCCGTATACAGCCTAGAACCTAAAACAATCCTCCCTGAAGAAGAGCAAGAGCAGCAATCTGATCATTCCGATCACATCCTGTATGTCCGAGTTCGACTCGCAACCGATGAATCAGATGTTCCCTTCATTCATGGACTCATACATAAAATGGCAGCATTCTATGATCTGAGTGACGAATGTGAAGCAACAATACCTTCTCTTTCCTCCACCCTTTTCAACTCCAAAACTCCTTTCGAACCCTTCAAAACTGTCACTGTTTTCCTCGTTGAAGTCTCCTCTACTCCTTTTTCTCCCAACCATCCCTCAACTCAACATTTCAACCATATCGAAACCACCCTACACCTTCCTCACCCCATCAATGACCCAGAAATGTCACTTTTTCGGACCGAAGAAGGAACAATCATTGCAGGTTTTGTGATCTTCTTCCCTAGCTACTCCACATTTTTGTCGAAACCCGGGTTTCATGTGGAGGATTTGTTCGTGAGGGAAGGCTATCGAGGTAAAGGTTTTGGAGGAATGCTGTTGAAGGCTGTTGCTAGTCAAGCTGTGAAGATGGGGTATGCTAGAATGGAATGGACTGTAACAACTTGGAATGTGGCTTCTCATACGTTTTATGAGAAATTGGGAGCTCGTATTTTGAAGGACTGGCGGATTTTTAGACTTGCTGATGATGCCCTCTTATCTTATGGTCAGCTAAAGTAATGAGATTGGAAGCTAAGTCATTACAAATCAACCAATCAAATTATTAAATCAGATAAAAAGAACCCTTAGTCGTCTCTCATTAAAACCCTAGCCTTTCTTCAGTTAGTTTGGGGATGTCACCATCATTTTCGATGGTAATATACCCCCATTTTAACTTTTATGCACTTATATTTCTAGTTTTCGTTAATAATAATCCTTTTTTCTCTCTCTATTGGGGAGTTTTCTACCCAATTATTGGGCTCTTTGTCTCATCTAATAAGAGTTTGGAGTTGGATCTATTAGTCTCCCCTTGTGGAAGTTTTAAGTTTGATTTTCGTGATTTGTTACAAAAATGCAGTTTTTTTTTATGATTTGCTCTACATATTTAATTTGCGATCATAGGATCTCCTACGCTACCTACATGGTCCAATAAAGAATTCTCTCAAAACTATGTCACATGATAGACTCTCTCAATAAAAGTCTCGCATGATTTAGCGAACGAACAGGGCTACTTTATATTGTCGGATCTCGCTCATTATTATTGTAGTATGTCGTAGAGGAACTTTATTTGATCATTAGATTGTGTTTCGTTATTCTTTAATATCGATTGTAGATGTCGTATCACTTTCGATTAATGAAATTTATCTTCTCCACTCAAAATATAAAAAAGCTCAGTTATTACAAGTATTCCTCCATGTTGGAACATTTTCAATTTATGTAAATTTGATATTAATTGCAATATTACTAAATTTGGTTTTATTTTTTGTAAAAAACTTATATGGACCTGGTCCACACTTAAATAGTGTGGACCTAATGCTAGTATATGTGATTTATATAAAAAAAAGTCACTATGTTAAAAAACAATAGATATAAAAGAGGAGTAGCTATAGATTGTAAGGATGACTATATATGCGAGAAAAAAAGTTATTATGTCAAAATTGTAACTTTCATTATAATAAACTAACTTAAGAAAGAGTCACTGTATGAGAATAAATTGTCACTATGTAAGATAATGGTAGATAAGTGTAACTTTAGAAAGTAAAAAGTGACTATAAGGAAGAAAAAAAAGGGTCACTATATCACATAGATGACTTTAGTCCACATAAATATTAGTGTGGACCAGGTCCACACAAGATTAACTCTTTTTGAGGGGATTATTAAATTTGGTTAATTATTGTCATCTGTAATGATCTCTATCACACGTCTTTTTTTTCAGCCTTCTTATGTCTGTGCCATACACTACATATTGCTACCGGAAAAAGGAAGGAATTACTCCTAAGTTTCAAGAGTAATAAGAGTATGGAACAAAGTATTTAAACGTCACGGTGTATTGGTGTTTGAATTCAAGAATAATGCTATGTATCTCGCTGTTCATCAATGTTAATATGTTATGTGGTTTAAATCTGAGTGTATTAATCTTTGATTTCAACAGAGTGCGTGCTTGCTTTGTATCTTGCTGTTCATCAATACTCCACCTTTTACCTTAATTCTTAAAAGAAGTCATCATGCAAAGTTTTACGAGAAGTTTATTATTTGCATGAATTGATAAAAGTTCTCATGGATTTTCTGTGATTTTGTTTTTCTCATTATACGTACTATACAGTGGCATATACAACTGATATATTGGTGGGTGTAGAATAAATTTTAAATATATTTCTTACCGGAGTAAATGGTCACATCTACTTGTTATAGGTTTATCTTATCTCTAAAAATTATCTCAAATAATCAAATTTCATGTGGTTGAATGACCCCAAACCTAACAATAATGTAGCTCGAGATGACTTGGGGAGTCTAGACCTAATTAAGAAACCGATCAGTTTCAGGGTTGGTAATTTTCGGTAATGCCTTGTGAAATCGAGAAGTGCCTAATCATCTCGAAAATGCACAAAGTTTGTATATCAAGTTGCATTTTCATAAATAAAATGCTACTGATATTAAGTCGTAGAGGTGAGGATCAAGGTTGGTCTAGTGGTTGTAAGACCCTTCTTCCACCCCTGTGAGATTGTGACACGAGTTCGATTCTCACCCCTTGCAAGAAGGATTCCCAATCTTCCCCCTCTTTGCAAGGGAATTATCCTTACCTTTAAAAAAACAAAAAATTAAGTCGTAGAGGTCAAATATTTAGTAACATGTACAAAATTTATTTTTAACACATACGATACGACTTAATATTAATAACATTTAATTACGAAAAATGCCACTTAATGTACAAAATTTATACATCTCCAGAGATGAACGGGTCACTCCCTCAATAACTCTGAGCTCTTCTCAAAACAATCTCCCCCTAACCTGTAACATGAATTACCGATTGAAAAAATATCTATGATTTTTTCTCTCTCATCAGTGCATGTTTACTGCCTCTCTCACCATTGAAGCTACTATTCTTCCTCAAATCAGGTTAGTTTTCATCTCACCTTCCCAATCCAAGAACCACCATCCAAATTCGACTCATCCTGATCCATATCACCCTCACTAAAATTGTAGTCCACTACCAGCCATGGTCATACCTTGAGATCATCCAACTCTGATGGAATTCCGATCAAAATTCAGCAGCTTCACCTATAAACTGGCGTCCCAACTTCTCTCATATATGTTCGTCTCTCACTTATGCCATAACTGCAACTTTGAAGGGGATGGTGTTGGTGAATTGAAGGGAAAGGTGGGATAAGTCATAAGTATTTGTTGAACAATAAGTCACGAATAGACCTGGTTATTGGGCGGGGCGGGTCGGGGTAAGTGCGGGTCGGAAGCGGGTCGGGTCATAAGAGGGTCGCCTCAAGGGTCGGTAGCGGGCCGGCCAAATGGTGGCCGATAGGTCGATAATGGGTGGGTTAAGGAGTAAGAAAACACAAAGAGCAAAGAGCCAAAAGTGATTATAAATGTATGCGAATCCGAATATATAATTGTTTTTACAAAACCTATTTTATTTTTCAAAATTATTGGGTTTACTTTTTTCCATAATTGCTTTCCATTATAAATGTGCATTTCAATAAGCGTCGATACTTATAACCTGAACTTTATTTTTATATAAGTATTTGTTCAATAAGTCACGAATGGTAGCTGTGTAAGGAAAGGGGAAGAGGAGAGAAAAATTGGCTAATGAGAATTTGACACGTTATCTTTGTAACCCGTTCAACAAGTTCACAAATTATTAAAACCGTTTTGAAACGGGTCTCATAATAGTTAGGAAACTTGGGATGATTCTGACTTCTAAGTTCAATTATAATTTTGATTAATTTGAGAAGACCATTAATAGTTGAAATTATTGGCGTTAATTTTTCCTATATAATATACTTTATTAATGTTTCTTTTTCTATTTTTTTCTCCACACCCCAGGTATAATAACAGGCACCCATAAAGCCATAAAATTTATCCCCTTAAGCCATTCGATTTTAAGGTAAAGAGTCATGTCACGAGAGATGGCCACTAGTGCGGGATGGGCGGGCCAGTCTGTGGGCTCTAGCGGGCTGGGCTGAGATTTCACGGTCTAGGACCGAACCGTGAAATTCACGGTTTGGGCGGGCTGGTTCACGGGCTGAAAAATTTTGGCCCACATCGATCTGTTACTGGTTTTCACGGTTCGGAAGACGGTTTGTGGGCCTAGCGGGCTGGACCGGACTGGCAATCCGGCATGAGAATTTTTTTATTTTTTTTTTCTAAATTATTTGATCATTGAAATTATTCGATATTGTTACATAAAACCTTTAAAATTAATTAAGATATATATAATTATTAATATTAATGAATAATTTCATTATTTTTGAAGTTGATTGAATTCTAATATATGCAATTTGATTTATATACAATTTGAGTAAAATATACACAATTTGGTTGAATAATTACTTGGGTTGGGCTGGTCCGGTTCATGGGTCAGGCTGGGCCGGTTTCGTGGACCGGGCTGGGCGATTTTAGTAGCGAGCTTTCGTGGGTTGGGCTCAAAAAAATCAGCCCACGGCCCACCCACCAATTTCACGGTTTGAGCCGAGCTGGACCGGGCTTTTCACGAGTTCGGCCCACACAACCCACGAGGTGGACTGGGCTGGATGGGTTGGATTGACCCGCACTATTGGCCATCTCTACATGTCACTAACTCCACCACCTTTCCCAGTACTCCCAAGTCCCACCTTATCTTTAGCTCCTATGTTTACTCAACTTTGTAAACAATGGATTGTAGCTAGAGCATTACCAGTCTTACAAAAAAACCACACAAACCCTGACGATAGCAAAAGAAAATTGCAAAGACTATGAACATTGAAACATATTTTTTTTTCGATTAAGGAATAAGACATTTGACTAAGCAACTTTCCAACCACCGCGAATGATAGCTGGGAAACTTACTACGATCACCTGAGCCAAAGCTTTTGACCACAGCTTACCAACTTGTAGAATTACTTGTTGAACCAACCAAAAACTCTCGTCAGTCGTCACCTGACAATATATAATAACAAGTAAAACTTTGATTAGTATGATAATGCTTCCTAGCCCCTCAGAAAGTCAACGATCAAGCAGCCAATGAAAAATTGCTTATAGAAGTTGAGAATTAGCTGCAGCTTACACCTTTTCAACCTCTTCCAATGTTTATAGGTTTTCCTCCTACTGAGCCCTTGATAACATCGTTGATCACGATATCTAACGAGATATCCTCGTTAAGTAATTACCCCCCTGTACAGGTCAAAAACATCTTAGCAATGACTCGGAGAATCAGACTTCTTTCACCGCTGTTTACAGAGGTGCAAGAGCTTGAAATCCTGCTTCTTCCATCTGCAATCCTGTGTTTTACTGAGCTCTTGTCTCTGATGACGAAAGTGAAGCTTCTGATTCAAGGATGCACTGAAGGTAGCTACCTGTGGAACCTCATTCAAACAGAAGAACTGTCAAAGGAATTTACTGCAATAGTGAAGGAGATCGGCAAGGCTCTTGCTATATTACCACTACAATCTATGAACATAATGGTAGATATCAGAGAACAAGTGGAGCTCCTGTGCAAGCAGGCAAAAAGGGTAGATTTGTCAGTTGACCCCAAAGAGCTGGAAAGAAGAAATGAAGTTCTCCAAATAATAGCGACTGCCAAGGAAACCAATGATAAAAACTATGGTTTCCTGGATGTTGAAAGAGCAAGAGAGCTCTTGAGCAGCATTGGCTTGAGAAGTCCAGTTGACTTTGCAGAGGAAACTTCAAAGTTGAAGGCAGAAGCAACAAGTCAGAGCGGTACAGGTGGGCCCGTAGTTGTTTCCAAAATTAATAGTCTTATTTCTTTGCTTTCATATCTCAGGTCTACGATCTTTAGTTTTGAAGAGAATGAGATCAGGCTTAAACTCTTGAAGCAGAAAACTACTGCAAAGAAACTTGCTGCATCAGCATCTTCATCTTCTCGAGCAATACTGACAGATATTCCCAATCAATTCTGCTGCCCCATTTCATACGAGGTAATGATAGAGCCTGTAACTGTTGCAACTGGACACACTTATGACCTAGACTCCATTTCTAAGTGGCTTAATTCAGGGCGTAAAAGTTGCCCGAAAAGTGGATGGAAGCTGACTCACTTCGCTCTAATACCCAACTACAACTTGAAGAGTTTGATCCATCAATGGCACCAGGATAACAATATCCCGTTGAACAAATTAGTAGCATCTTCCTCGGAGCTGCATAAGATGAACAAAAAGGGGCAAGTATGTACTGATTCTATCAGATTCACATCGGAATTTTTAGTAGGGAAACTTGCTACTGCATCTCGAGAAATGCAATGTAGGGCAGCCTATGAGATTCGTCTGCTAGCGAAAAGCAGTATGAATAATAGGAAAATAATTGCTGAGGCTGGAGCTATTCCATTTTTGGTGAACTTCTTAAGTTCTCAAGAACCAATGATGCAGGAAAATGCTGTGACTGCACTGTTGAACCTTTCCATCTACAGTAACAACAAAGGTCTGATTATGGAGGCTGCAGCACTTCAAAAATTAATTGAGGTTCTAGAAAATGGGAAAACATTCAAGGCAAGGGAAAATGCAGCTGCAACAATTTCAAGTTTGTCAATAGTGGATTATTACAAGGTAGATATTGGAGGTCAATCAAGGGCAATAGCAGCTTTGGCACGTCTCTTGAGAGAAGGAACCACAACGGGAAAAAGAGATGCTGCTTCCGCGCTTACTAATCTTGCATTATATCATCCAAATCAGAGTAGAATAGTGCATGAAGGGGCAGTACCTTTAGTTATTGACGTATTGATGGATGACAAGACAGGAATTACAGATGATGCTTTGGCACTGCTTGCATTACTCTCAGGATGCTCTGAAGGAATGAAAGAGATCACCAGAAGTAAAGATCTCATACCCCTTCTGATTGATCTCCTGAGATCTGGATCCCCAAAGGGTAAAGAGAATTCAATCACACTTCTTTTGGGTTTGAGCAATGATGGAGCTGAGATTGTGAGACAGTTGGACCCTCAAACCTTTTCCTTACTCCGGAGTTTGATAGCTAATGGGTCATTCGAAACTCAGGAAAGGGTTAGTCTGCTGCTCAGGTTACTCATCAAATGCTGCTCAAATCCTGCAAACCTTTAGCATAAAACAGGATGAAATAAATCAAGGGTAACAATGAAATTGTTATGCTTGTCACTTGAAATCAGGGTTCACAACCCATTCTATACATTTTTACAAGATATAAGAAGACATACAATTCAATCTACCCAATTTTACAATTCCAGTTCAGAGCTTGTAGCCAGGTGGCATCATAAAGCCAGAAGTCCGCACAATTCTGGGGATGTGGTTCCTGATATTCACACCATCACTGATACTAGTAGTGCTTTTGCTCCCTACCCTTTTCTTTACTGAGGTGGGATGAGTGTCCATTTGCTCCAATATGTGTAGACAATGTAATAATTTCGATGCGATAATAATTAAAATGCATTTTTCAAAGCAGTATAACCAATCACCACTTTCTAAACAAAACAGAAAGAGAAAAAGATAAGATAATTAATAATCAATTGGTAGTTCATACACTTTATAGTATATGATAGCTATGTCAACAGCTCAGCATCAGAAAGATAACAGCAACAGAAGAAACTACCCCAAGAAAGGGTACAAAAAAGAACTAACATTGTAGAAGTTGTATCGCGTAATTACAGCTTCGCCTCCTTCACAGTGAAAGTACACTGAAAACTTACCACGAGTGCCTCATGAATAGGACATGCGAAAATACATAGGTGGATCACAAAAATCATCCTATTGATGATAATACTACACGACAGGTTATAGAGGGTGCACTGCAGCTTCTGAAAGAATGAGACTCCACAGCTCTTGAAGACCGCAGACTTCAATGAGTTGAAATATGAGTAATTGAGTATCATACAGCGTTCGTTGTAAGCGTCACAGAAAGGAAAAGGTTATAGAGTGTCGAGGATCAATAATGTAGTACAATTCCACTTAACAGCAAATAATATTACTTCATTAATACAATAACTTTACAAATATTTATCATATCTTACATATCATGTACAAACGGGAGCTACATCATGGACAATGAGAGAGTGAGAGATATAAGAAAAGGAGCAAAATTGAGCCTTCCTAGTCTCTTCTATAACACATTAGAAAAGAATGCCTTGTGAAGGTTCAACTTATGCTCAACCAAGCAGAGGATATAGCAAAAGATTGGTCAGCGTTTTTCTGTGAACAATTATTCACATGAGCTGAAGTGACAATGCTGTCAGTGGTTTACAATTCTACCATTTCTAACTTCACATGCGCTCCATCCATCTTGTATTTCCAATACCAGCTTCCACTATCTTTCTTCGAGTCTTCTATGGGGCCTAATTGCTTGGAAATACCTGGAATTAAGCGGATAACCTCATTTTTTGAATTTCTGGGACATAGTGAGCTAAAACACCTAAAAGTTTGTTGTTCTCTAGTCTATGTCTTCTAATCTGATTAGACAGCTTCCTTTATCAAACCAATGTCAAGGAGTGCCTTGACTTTGTTATTAGAGCTAAAGGGGTCATTTGAAAAGTATCAAAAAGTGACCCCTTTTTATAGTGAAACGGTTTCACGGTAAGACCATCTCATCTGAATATATGCCTCCAGATGGAAAGGACACCATATCTATATGCACTCTAGACTTAAAACCGACTAAATTAATAAAACAAATTATGAGTTCTATTTAAAAAATCAACAGTCTCAATGTCAAGTGGAATCTTATATAGACAAATAAATTATTATTTTCTACTATTCTCTTTCCATCCCGTCAACGTTTTTGCTCTCTTTATCCTCACACTTTTTCTGACCTAATTTCTTTCCCTTCATCCAATTTCAATAATACTACCTCCGTTTCTTAATACTTGGAAGTTGGAACATACTTTCCTATATCTTTTAGATGCAAAATTTGCCTTTTTGGTGAGTGGATTAAAAGAAATCAAATGTTGCAAGTTAAAAAAACGAAAGAAGTATGGAAATGACACATGAACCGATTACCAAGGAGAAGGAGAGAGAGTGATACATGGCTGATGTAATTAATGACAAAGTAAGGCTTTCCTTGTATAAGAACTTACCCAAGAGAGAAATGTTGCTATTGTGAAACATCCCAACAAAGAATATGTTGCAACTTGCAAGTACTAAGAAATGGAGGTAGTATTATCTACATTGAGTACTCTTAAAATCGTGGCAAAACCAAACTTTATTTTGGGGACAAAGGGTGTATGAACGTGCATCAGCCACTAAAAAGTTTATCCACAAACCTGGATTGGTGGATGTAATCTTCAACCTGTAACCATCAGGGACCTCAAATACATGATTTCCCTGCATCACAAACATTTCTTTCATGAGAAATCACATAAACAATATTCATGAGATGTAAGATCACACTTGAACAAATAATGGATATCATGGAACTACTGAATCTATTTCAGATAGAAACTTTACAATACATATCAAAAGGAAATGTATGATCTATAAAATCAAAATGTCATTTACTGTCACCACATGAAGAGAAATTGCCCAACATATTGTTGGGGTGAGGATTAGAACCCTGGGCAAAGCCCTGAAATTTGGTGACTCCTCTGAGCTAGCACCTCTTCCTCATGAAAGGTCCATTAATGACAATAATATGTTACCCTTTCTTGATAAAAGATTCGCCCGCTTACAACAATAACATCAATCCAAAAATCATTATTCACCTCAAGAGTAACATCAATCGCCTCAAATTCAGCATTTCCATGCAGCATAACCTTCAAACACTCGTTCCGATGCACCTCATGCCTCCAGTACATGTTTAATCTAGATTCCCAGTCAATTCCTTTGTTTGACACCCTGACGTTCTGCAACTTACACCTTGCACATCTATAGAAACCACAACATACATGAGCTGAGTTTGTATCCTTTTGCTCTTTGTAGGGCATTTATAGTTGCAGAAATCACCTGTGACCATACTCTAACAGAGGTTCCCCACTTTTGTCAGCCTTCATAGCACCCATCACATTATCAGCAACAATGATCATGCTGCCATTAAGCTGAAAGAGAGCAGCAAAGTCAGCTACGAGAAAAAAAAAAAGTCACACACATTTTACAAGCTTCATATCTATTATTACCTGAACATCTTTCCAGAAAAACTCAGCAACCTCAATCTGCAACTCTGATCCCTTGGAGATGGAACCTCCATGAAACTGGAAACAAAGACAAGAAAAGGTGGAATCATGATTGGTAAAGAACTAAAGATGATTATCCGACTAAGGATTTCTTTTTCAAGAGCAAATGCACTTGGTTTTGGTTTGAAGGGGGGGGAAGAGGTTGGGATGAGGAGGTAGACTGGGGTTCAAATAGCTAAGCAACAGCTTCTAGGACAGAAATCAACTATCACAACAACAAAACATACATACTCATCAGAAGCCAGAAAAACCCTCAACCTCCCCCCCTCCAACCAACTTCTACCTTGGGAAAAAAAAAGATTAATCTAGAATAAATCTCATACTTGCCTGGTCTCTCAAGTTTTATAAAAAGTTTGGCATACTCCAGAACAATTCCTATTTATTGGTAACCCCTCCAAAATTGTCCCTAGCAGTTCATTCAATCACCTTGTCTTCTTTTCCTAAATTAAAGCCTCTATAGTCTATACTGCAAATCAGAAACAATTTACTGCAAAGCCCACCTCTAATATCCACAGTACCATCTTGGACATTAATGACAAAGGGAAACCGAATTTGTGATTTCTTCTGTCACTTGCTCCTTATTTGGAAGCATGTGCAAACACACCCACACACACCCCACACACCCACATCTGTGTAAGTGTGGGTACGGTCGCATGTCTGGAGGCAGGATGGGAATGTAGAAATGTGTGAAAGTGAAAGGGGAGCAGGTACTTGTTTGTGTGTGTCTGTCTACATATATTTCCTCCTGCAACATTTTTGTTATTTGGAAGTTCCAAATTGCAACATTACCTTATTTGCTATTTTGTTCTCTGTATCTCTCTCCTAATAAAATGAGTCTCTCTTTTCATCTATATCTATCTCTCTACTCTTCACAAGGCTTCTTTAAAAAATGTGCCAAGAATACAATCATACATGTTGCACTAATAGTTGACGGGGAGGAAGTATATATATATATATATATATATATAAGTGAGTTCATATGAGAATGCATACTTACATGAGAAATGAGAATTGATTTTACGCGCTATAACTCTAATGAACAAGTGATGTAACTCTAATGAAAAAGTGATGTAACTCCAAAAAAAAATTATTAGAAAGAAAAAATTCAAAAAAAAAATTTTTTTTTTGGGCTCGATGTTTTTTCGGGGGTATAACTCTAATGAACAAGTGTTGTAACTCTAATCCAATCGTGTGGTTGAGATTCATTCTCATTTCTCATGTAAGGAGGCATTCTCATGTGATCCTGCCCCTATATATATATACACACAACACCTCTCTCTCTCTCTCTCTCTCTCACACACACACACACACAATTCACTACAGCTCCAGAAAAGAGCCGTCTTAAGAAGCATGAAGTATCTGAGATTACCTTTTGCCTAGAAACTTCCCAGAGAGGGCCCAAAGCAGGATGCAAAAAAATGAGATATGGAGGGCCAGATTTAATGTAGCTTTCATTACCACCCACCTGCAAGATACAAAATATCAGTTCCGACCACTTAACACAAATCAAGTACATCAAGATTTAGGATACAACAATAAAAGTGCCATTGGTAGTGTCTTGTGCTTACTAAATTGAGGGGAGTATTCACTACCCCTGTCTAATTAAAGTATTTTCCCATCGTGAAGAAAAATTAGTTGTGGGCCTGACAGACAGACCAAAAAAAGAGAATTTTTTAAATTTGGTAAGCATTAATTCCATGGAAAACTAGCAACGAAGGGTATAAGTTTCAGCCAACTTTTTATAGAACTCTTCAAGAACTCTTTAACTACTAAATCCTACCAAGTAAAGAAGGTAGTCTATCATGACCAAGAGACAATAATTGGGTACCAAGAGGAACAAAGTATATTGCCATGTCTGCCGAGTAAAAACAGAAAGAGGGGCTATTATTATATTCACCCAAAAGTTTGAGTAAAATATGATTTTTAAGATTTAACCAGAAGCAACATGACTGAAACATTAATAATCATGAGAAGATAGAATTCAGAGTCACGGAGACTGGCATACTTCAGAAATCTTGATATCGCAGTAAGAAAGAAGATCATAGGCATTCCTCATAATATCCAGCAATGCTCCATCCGGAGTCTGCAAGCAGGAAAAACAATAATTAGTTCCTTCAAAACTAAGCCAATCAATATTCAAGAAGTCATTGCAGTGAAAGAAAAAATATTCAAGGAGTCTGAGAGTTGCTCCAGGTGTTCATTGAGCCACGCCAGGAGCAATTCAGCATCCTCAACAAACATACTTCTTTTTTGCCTTGTTTACACTTTAGCAAAACTGAACTAAGTACATGAACATACCAGTAAAAAGTCCATGCACACATCAGGTACTCAACTCAACTTATAATGCTAGCAACCTAAAGCATATTAAAAGACACACAAATGACAAGAAAACTGCTAGCATAAGGATTTCAGGAAATTACATGGACACAAATCTATAGACCAATGAGTGAGCAACTTGTCTGGATGACAGGTATCACGCATTTAAGTTTTACTTTGATAAAAGTTGCTTTAGAGACATTTCTAAAAATCACAAAAAAGGCGATGATTCATTGATATGAGATCTGAATACATAATTACAGAGAAACAGGCACTCATTTTTTGCATTAGTTATTATCTTTAAATAGTGGGTTTCCCCATTCAAACAAAGAGCCATAATATCAGAACCCTTCCCAGAGTCATGTACACTGAGGATATAGAAGATGAGAAATAACAACTGTTGGTCCAAAAGAAAGATCCTACTGTAATTCAGGCTTTGGCATCGTTTTTTTTCGGTTGGGCCATAAGAAAGATAGCAGTTTGACCAAAAGGACTGAGTGGGAACGATTGCATCACTACATAAGTGAAACTCCTCCTGATTACATCTATGTTATCATATAGCATTGAAAATATAAACTGCATTTTTCAGAAATTTATCTTTAGAATTAATGATACTATATTACAAATCCATGGCCAAGGTCAACAGACTCCAAAGTCTAAAATCAAAATAAGCCCTTTTTGAGGCAGACATGCCACCTTGTTTCCTTTTCTTCTTTGTTACCTGGTGCAGAGACATGCCGCCTTGTTTCCTTTTCTTCTTGGCAGATGAAGTGACCTTTTTCGTTCGTTATACACCATAAATGTATCCAGGACATCTGTTGTAGTTCATTGAAATTAGGAAGGTGAATAAAGAAACAAAGGTTAGATAATGGAGGTGAGACTAAAACGCAGTACTGAGAAGTGGAAATAGCAGACCTTCTTTTACTCCATAACACCGAGATGGATATGTATTGCAGAAGTCATCGGCTATATTTTGCATTGTACATTCCAGCCTGCCACCAGAAACACTGCAACATGCACACAAGGGTAAGCCATAGCTTTTGTTAACCCTCCCCATCGCAGTGCATATGTGTGTGCATAGAGGGACCCATATGCGTCACTATCTTTTCTCCTTTGTTTGGGATGGCATATTTGTGGATTCTAAGCAAGTATTATTGCTTTTTACCTGTGCTTGATGCCGTAATGATCAATGTATTCAATTTGCTTCTTAATATTTAGAACCAATCCAGGTAAACTGCTCTCATCGCTGCGTGATCCAACTTGCTCCACTGAATGAAGATCAACATATAGAATGTTTGTATTGGCAGGGAACTCAGATAGCAAGCTGGGAAGATTAATATTAGGGTAAACATCTTTATAAATAAGGTCGGAGGAAAGGCATTAAGCAATCAATTACAAGAATGACAAAACAGGCTATGTGGCAATGTACAAATGTCAATCATGCAATACATAAATAAGAAAATTTAAACTTCCAAGTTCTAACTGCATGCCAAAGATCAATTCTGACAGGTAACAGTCTTGACGAGACTGGACATAATTTGACCCCCACTAAAGAAATTGACAGTATCAACTGAGAAAAGTTTAGCCCCAAAGAAGAAGCTAACAAAGTAAGACAAAGATAGAAAAGGATCTTCCCCAGACACACACATACACAAACACAATTCATCATAGATAAATTAATTCCGACTTAAACATGATTATTCCACATAAAATGTTATAGAATAAATAGAATTACAAATATTATCCACAAGAAAGAAGGAATAATTACATTTATAAAAAAGTTCCTACCTCTTTGATGAAGAAGAACCAGGGATCCCAAATTTCTCAAACTCAGTGTACTCGATGCATGAAAATCCATAAGCCCACTTCCCGCCAACTTCCTTCTTTTCAACAAGAACATTAATTCCTTCAGTAGCTCCAGGAATTCTCTGACAAGATGCAAAGCCTAGTTTCTGCAAGAATTGTACATAAGAAATAATAAATACATAAGATGGAGGGTAAAAAGTAAATAGAAATACACCACTTCTTCTGAATAAGGAACTTGGATTCTTAAATGATTCCAAGAACTTAATATCGTGCACACTACCAGGTACCACACAACTAGCAGCCAAGT
This sequence comes from Beta corolliflora, assembly GCA_947648045.1. Classification (NCBI taxonomy): domain Eukaryota; kingdom Viridiplantae; phylum Streptophyta; class Magnoliopsida; order Caryophyllales; family Amaranthaceae; genus Beta; species Beta corolliflora. Next base: position 478,940 of record CANSZD010000824.1, read on the forward strand.
GAGATTCAATTATCATCTTTCATAATATTTTAAGTAGTTTGTTCATTAGATGTTGTAAACCAGGTTAACACAGTCTTCCAATCACGTTTCATATTATTGAGAGATAATACCTGAAAATCCCCCAAGGAACAACCACAAAGAAAAGCAAGATAGCTTATGCAAATCCTACACAGATTCACAAACTGAACCATTTTTGAAAGATCATACTATTCAATCCAAGCACAGAACCCACAGAATACTACCTTGATTGCATTATGATCTACTTCCTCCGTTCAGAAATAGTAGCACCATTTCTATTTTGTGCCCTATTCACATCTTACACTTAGATTGTCTTTGGTAATTTATATTTTAGAAAAAACATAGTCATGTGGGATTTTGTTAGATTTGTCTCCATGTATATTTTTAATAAATTAACTTTTCATAAGTTTTACTTATTGATAAATAAAAATATTAATGGTTGTAAATTGTAATCATGCATCCGCAACCATGAAAGTTAGAAATGGTGCAACTATCTCTAAACGGAGGAAGTATTAAGTAAAGAAACTTAAATTTCATTTCTTTTACTTAATAGGAAGTTGAGACATTGAAGTTAGATAACATTTCCATCGAATCAGAACTTATAGGTTAAACCGTTAAACTGAAAAATAAGTCCCTCTCAGGTTGCTCTCAGGTCAGCCCCAAATTGCTCTTACGTCAGAGAGATTGCAGCAAGCATTAGCATTTTGGAATAAAAATGACAACTGGAGTTGTAAGAAAGTAGATGCTAGAAGCGATAACAAGACAAAAAGAGAGGAAAAAATTCATGTTATGCTATATTAAAAAAAGATCAGATGGGTGAAAGAAATCATTTGTCTTCCCACAGCCAGCCATAAACTGATGTATTCTACTTTTTTGCCATATAAGCTAAACACAAAACAAACCTTTCCGTGGTGCAAACCAACTCCTGCCAATGCCAGTAGGGTTAAATCTGTGGCAGCCACAACATTACTGCAAAGCTAACAAAAATCAGTAAGCACCCAAAGTACCATGATCTAAATCAGATTCATGCAAAGTGCAGAGAGGAGGGTTACAAAGATAACAGGAGAAAGAAATAAGCCAGAACTTGGATAAGAAAAGATAAGATCCCTAGCAGACCTGACTTGCCGAACAGTTGCACCTCTCCGTCCATGATCGTGAAACCATTGGAAGACACCCTTGTCATAAGCAAGCTTCCAAATTACCCCATGACCTCCAGGCTTGCAAACTGGCGCAAATGGTTCAGAAACCAACCACTCACCATCCATGGCATTGATGGCTGGAACAAGAGGCTGGCAATACATACCATTAAATTGCTTAGCACAAAACACCCACAGCATTCAAACATACAAGCAGAAGATACTTCCAAAATAAACCTGTTCAAATAGTTGAAATGTTGATCGACCTCTTCCAAACCATTGAAGTTTCTCACAAAGTGAACTGATGCGTTCATGGTTGTTTTTGGCAGCACTTGTCATGATGGCAACAGGGGTGATGCACTGTTTTCCATATAGCTTGAAGTACAAAAATTCTCTAGCCTTGAAACACATACAAGGACACACATAACAACATCACTAATGTAAATACAATAACTTATTTGAACCATAAAAGAAATTACAAGCAACAATAAGTTAAATCACATGTTAGCAAAAAGGATTTGAGAATGGATTCACTAACATGAGCAAGAGCTTATACCTGAAGATCCCTAATAAGTCCTTCCAGTAAAGTGCGTCCACAATATGGGAGCATAGCCGCAGGAAGGCATTCACCTGTGTCGGGATCAACGAAACCAAGCCTATCTGCAGAGCCACCCAGAGGATAAATTTCACCAAGGTGTGGTAAACCCTGAAATTCATCATGTGATGAATACCCTAAAAAATATTTATATTGCCTCTTTTGAATAGGATATAGGAAACATCGATAAGATACCAACCTCAATACCCCACATAGCTGCTTGTGATGCATACTCTGTATCTTTACGAAGATCAACACCATTAGGGGAATGAATTTCCACAAATTGGCATTTCATTGACTCTTTCATGTGCTGAGAACTATTCATATTTTTCCCATGAACTGACTCAGCAAGAAGCTCCAACACTCTTATCTGGTATCTGCCAACCAAGATGTGATCCACATTACCAAAAAAAAAAAAAAAAAGGCAGAAGAATGGTACGTCAACTTTGGAAAATTGAATTTTGCAAAGCTTAGGAGCTTTCAGCATCTAATCACTATTATAAAGAATGACGATATTAGAATGGATATGAGACAAATTATATGATTAGCCCGTAACTTGCACCAGGCAATATTCCATGAAGGTGGAAGTCCGCATATCCATTTAGGGAACCCCAATCCAAGCTTCCTAACTCTAGCACCAATACCCCTCTCTATCCTAATTGGCTTACTAATTCTAAATTAAGAATACGTCCCATTTAAAACCACTTGTTAGAGATAGAAATATTCTTGTATTTATAAGATCGACCAAAAGTTAAAAGGAACATGTTCCCATATTTTGGAAGATATTGATGTAGAATGCATTGTTGGTGATTTTGCTTCAAAATGTGCAAACAGAGCAACACTTTTTAAGTAGATGTCTTTAAATTATTTTTAATATAATGTAATATGATTTTATTTTCAAAATCAAAGTAATTTCTTTCCAATTGATAATCTTATATATTTTTTGAAGGGCCCAATTTTAAGAAAGTGTATAGGGGTCCCGTTACATTTGCCCCGCCCTGTTCTTGATCACTATTTCATTTTGCATCTATCACCTCTTCCCATCATACACAAAGCGAACAGCTCCCCCGAAACTGTCTAAACTTGTTATCATGATACAAAATACAAACAAGTAGATACTAGATATTAACTCTTCGATAAATCAGATTAGTGTGTTATTGCAATTGATTTTCGGTAACATCATATCACCCATCGCATTATATTGTTGCAAAATCTTTGAGAACATGCATTCTGTAGCACCCACTGGATCTTGGACCACAAGGGAGAATAAAAATCAAGATAGTTGTGGAACCAATTATGATGCCTAAAGTCTTCAAGGTTGCAACACATGAGAGGTGTTCGGTGTTCCAAAATGATATGTTTGGATGAAGTGCTTTGACAGCAAGTTTGCTTACTAGTTCCATTGTTCTTGTAATCTTTCTTGAATGATGGCCATCCATGCATACGAGAACATGCACCAAGCATAATCAGCCAAATTCCCTAAGAAGTTCCCTCAATCCCATCACAATGGCTCTCTTGATATCTAAATCTTATGACCCAATTGCTAGGTAGTAATATATGACTGATTGTAATTGCTACAGAAAGTTCCTGATTAGGGTTGTATTACTATGCATAATATACAGGCAAGGTTTGTACAATGTGAACGAGAGAATCCTAAATATACACAAATTAGGAAACTTAACAAAGACACATCCATTCACATAATTATATCTACTTTTATATCTTAGTGTAATCTCCCAAGTTAAGTGCCCTGTCAATGTCCATGGAAATGCTTGTCTACTCATCAAGCATCTCTTTTCTTCAGAAAATTTCATTACCATCCATTACCACATGTCTGGAGATAGAGTTCCGTTACCAAAGACAATGGCACGGAAAATTTTCTTCCAAATACACCTATAACAGCCCATTTGGCAGCATTAGAGTGAACAAGTAAGATGCCCTCAAAAGATATGTTCCCTCAAGTTTTCGGTCTTCACTACAACAAACTACTTCAAGAAGACCATACCATAAGCCTGCAAATGTAAATGAAACTAACAAATAAAGGATCTTCAACCTAAATTCATTATCTTCATCGCTCTCAATGAAGCCATACATATAACTACACGGATAATGAAGTATTTGGATAATGTATCATAATTCATGACAATAGATTATACTTCCTCCGTTCTGAAATCTTTTGATAGTAGAGCTTCTCAAGAGAAGCGTTTCATATTTCAGAACAGAGGAAGTACATTACATCTAGAAGCACAGAGGAAGCATCTTCTAAAAACAACCAAGAAACAAAGTTGAAAGTATTAAAGAAACATAATTCAAAATGAAAAACTCACCCAATAATTCCACCAATGCAATCATAAAACCTCTCCAATTCAGTCAAAGTCTTCAACAACTTCTTCAAAGCTGTAATTTCCTCCTCCATTAACTTACTCACCCCTATCTTCCCATTCCCTGCACTACTTCCCACAATATCCCAGCTCTCAATCATCTCCGCCAACGAAAACAACGCATTCTTCAACGAACTCCTTGAAGAACTCTCAAATTCTCTCTCCTCCTCCTCCACCTCCTCCACACCATAGCTAATCACATGCTCCTGCCCCGCCGCGACAACACATTTAATCAAATACATCTCAAACAAATCCAATTCCACCGATTCCGAAACCCTAGAAAATCGATTCCGACTCGAATTGAAAAACTTACTAACTCGCGAGTCACCGTCAACAACTCGGTGCTTCATCTCGATACTCCCTGCCTTAGAAAGCTTCAACCTCAAGTTTCTAAGTCGAGCGATTTCTTTCTCGAAATCGAATTCCGGCGCAGGCGGCGCGTACTCAATCGGCGCTGTAGAAACGCGAGTAAGATGAAGGTGTTGCGAAGAGGAGAGAGAGTGAGAAGAGGAGAGAGAAAGTAGGTTTTTCTTGAAATTGAGGAAAGTGGAAGTGTGATCAGTGAAAGAGGAGAGAGAATTTCGGTTGTTTGAAGAAGTGAAGGAGGTGGTAACATGGCTGCTGTGATGGAGTGAAGAAGTGGTTGCCGCCATTGTTGATGAGGAGAGAGAAAATGAAGGTGATAAAGATATTATAGAAAGTGGAGGAGTTTAAAGGGAGAAAAAGGAGGGAGGGATAATTGGAGAGATGCTTGAAGCATATACTGCAGATATGGTGGGGGAAGTTTTGTTTGAAGGGAGGAAATGGGTTTGAGTCCAAAACCATATCTGCTTTCTACTTTCTACTTTCTACTTTCTACTTTCTACTTTCCGATTGGTTTATGTTGGTTTGGTGTTAAGGAGTCTGTTGTCTCTCTCCCTCCTATTTCCTTGTTATATTTTGTTTCTCATGCTAATGTTTTTGGATTTCCCTTCTACGTGTTTTTGTTTTCTATTTCACGTCTAATAAGTTCAGATCAGGTCTAACACAACACTTAAAAATAAAGTTAAAATAAAGGTCAATTGTGCCTAATAAGTTCGGGCCGGATAAGTTCGGGTTTTTCCGGGTGGAAACACCCTGGGCACTCCATCCGAAAAGTATATATAGCAAGAGGGAAGAGAAATATTATTTAGTAACTAGATTTTTTTAATTGATATTCGTAATTATAACATATGCGGTTAGATGGAACCAATTGAAGAGAATGCGTTATGTGGAATATGGGTAACAATTTGTTGGATAGAGTTTAATATCGATAGATGTAGTTGATATTCATATAGTTGAATACTTCTATGCTTTGACAGGTGGTCTATTTGATGGATCCAGACCGCATTTACTTTGATTGAAGTGGAAATTGATATGGTTGTAGGTGGCAAGTGATGATATACTAATTTTAATTTCTTTTTCAGTATTATTTGTATTTTTCTATACCTTGGATTATAAGTCTTTGCATATCATATTAATGTATGTTGTGGATATGAAATTTGAACTTCTGATTGACATGTAATTAAAATGTTTGAGACTTTATTATTATTACTACTATCATTACAGTTGTGAAAAGGTTTTAGCGAGCGGATGTACTTGCATGTGGCGGCATGTGCTATCATATTTAGTGGATTATGGACATGCACTTAGGTGGTGTGGTGGATGTGGATTTACATTTTGTACTTGCTTGAACAAATATATATGAGTATTGGATGAATATTAGCCATGGATGGTGGATTGGTGTTGGATAAAATAGTTTCCCCCCCACTTGTACTCGCATTTGCTTTTGAATTTTGTTTGATGTACCCAAGGGAGAGACTAGAGAGTGACAGTGTGAGATATTATGTGTTCCAAAAGAAGAAAGAGTATAGAGGTAAACGAGATTCATAGAAGAGTAGATAATTCCACATTTTAAGCGAGGAGAAAAGAAAGTCACAGTATGCAGGTTTTATTATATAGAGAGAAAACGAAAAGGAGAAGGGGGAGAAGGCGGGTAAAGGGAAGGGTGAGGGAAAACAACCAAAAAAGATTTACCAAAATAAATGCTCAATAAAGTTCAACGTCCAAATATCGACTTTTTTTATTGGAATTCCAAAAATAGGTACGAACTAGCCACCTTAGCATTTTAAATGGTATTTATGAGCCAAAAAAATCTAAAAGATACTTTTAAATAAAAAGTATTTTTCAAAAGGTAAAACTTTAACAAATTTTCCTTATTTCAATGTACGTCTTGGTTGTATATTGAGCTAACAAACAAATCTTTATATTGAGCTTCAATGAGACACTGAATGATCTGAGTAAAGAAAATATGCAAGGGGAATTTGTCCAATCATTATGGCCCAACCCATTAACTTCAAAAACCAGTGAACCAAATCATTTTGTAATGTTGGAGTCTACAAATGACTACAATTCTAAAGGGCTCTACATAAGCCGAAAAACAAGTGAAGTTGCGAAGGGAAAATAGTCTTTGCATGTTACCGCTTATTTAGACATTTAAGTATGCAATTTTTTCTACTACTACCCTTAACGAAAAGGCAACAAAAAACCTTCTCCTCTTCTCTATTTATTTTTCCCCCTGATTTTTTTCACTTGTTGCAAGGAAGTAAAATCGTGACACATATCATATAGAAAGAGTGTTTATTTGTATAGAATATTTTAGATAATATTCATATGATCAGTACCAAATCTAATTATAAGCACGTATTGTTTATTTAGCATTTGTAGAATCCTAGCCAATCTAAACTTGCAATAAAAATCAAAATCCTTGTGCAATCTTATCCTAATATAAACATTCTCTAAATGTGAATAAGATAAACACAAAATAAGATAAACTAATAAAACACTCACATATTGATTAATACTACTACTAATCAAACTCTTATTTTCACAAACACATAGGACCATATATATATATATATATAGCACCATAATATAACTATTATCCCCTATAAACCCTACTACAAAAAAAAAACACATCTCTATCTCCATAATCATAATACTCAACAATGGTAACAAAACCAACCACCATGAGCACCCTAATATTGATCCTACTCGTTACAACAACCACTACCACCTCTGCGGCCTCGCAACCGATCACCGCCCTCTACGTGTTCGGGGACTCAACGGTGGACCCCGGAAACAACGACTACATTCCGACCGCTCTCTTCCGGGCAAACCACCAGTCTTATGGGGAAGACTTCCCGGGTAGAGTCTCAACCGGCCGGTTCTCAGACGGTCGAATTGCACCAGATTACGTAGCTAGCTCGCTCGGTCTAAAAGATTTAATCCCGGCTTACTTAGACCGGTCCGTGACAGACCAAGACCTTTTAACCGGTGTTAGTTTTGCCTCTGCTGGATCCGGTTTAGATGATTTAACCATTGATTTTACTCATGCACTTGATCCAATGGCCCAAGTAACAAACTTTCAGGAGGCTTTAGGGAGAATGGAGAGATTTACGGGTCAAAATAAAACGAGTTGGACCGTAGAAAATGCGATGTTTTTAATATCGGTCGGATCGAATGATATGCTTATTAATTATTTTGATATACCAACTAGGGCTTTGACAAACTCTCCTACAAGTTATTCGGAATTTCTTATTTCTAGGCTTCAGCCTATTATTCAGGTATGTAATATGATATGCTTAAAAGAAAATGTTTTCTCATTCCTTAACTTTGATAATTAAGTTTTGTTCTCTTGACGGGTTGGGTAATCAACTTTTAGCGGTTTCGATGGTTTTGATAATGATTCTAATGGTTTAGAATGATTCGATATGAAACTCTAAAGAAAAAAACTAATTTTAAGTTAATTATACATCATATAGGCCCTAATAATATCTATTAATTTATCTTATTATGTTCGGTAAAAGACTAAAAGGTAGTAAATCTTTTATATATATGAAAAAATAAATAGAAACTCAAATATGTGACGTTTAGAATATAATTAATCACATAGAAATTAATTTAAGAATTGTAAGATTACTATCACAAATTTTTCCTTTATCGTAGGGGGTTTAGAATATAATTAATCACATAGAAATTAATTTAAATTTTTGTCCTTTTGTTATACATAGAAATTAATTTAAGAATTGTAAGATTACTATCACAAATTTTTCCTTAATCTTAATTACCTCTAATGGGTGATTTAATGAAAGTATAACAGTTCTTCCCTGTAATTGATTTTTTTCAGTGTTATACTCCCGTTTTAGGAAATGTTGGCTGTTGATGGTATATTCTTTAGCTAATAAGATAGATTTTTATCTAAGATTTTGTCATAATCGCGTCACTTTTTATAAATAACTAAAAAATTTAATGATCAAAAGTGTGCACGGGAGATTGTGAAACAAGTAAGAAGTATGTAGATTGTACACTTTATGTGAATGACCTATCCCATGTTCGACACGTATTTTGATCAACACACATCGGACACACCGTTCCCTAATAGTCCGATACATATCAGACACTACTAACGATGCATCTTATATTTTTTATTTTTATGGACAATTATAAGACACTTGACACATTTGAAACACTTGACGAACACATAAAAATGATAAGGTAAGTGGAAACGAAAGTCAAGAACATTGTTTTTATTTTCATAAAAATTAGTCATAAGTAGAAATTTGAAAATTAGAGGAAAATAAGTGGGCTTTTAATTTATTTTCTAGTAATTTAAGAAAAAAGTTACTCCTATAACTTTTTATTATATCGCTCCGCATCCGTTTTTTGCACCTTAATTCGGATATTGTATTATTAATTAGTCAAATATATCATGCAATTGTCTTTTGTATATGTTTCGATCACTTAGTTTAATTGGTTGTTACAAAGTCCTTTATATAACAATATATAAACTGGCGTCATGGGATCAAAAGTCATAAGGTATGCAATTTCTAATTTTTTTTTTTTATCGGATGTGCCTTACATGAAGAACACACCCCCAGGGAGAGCGTGCTACGCGCACGCTTCCTTATTGGAACGCCTTTTAATATATTAAAGATAGATTAGTCAAATATATCATGCAATTGTCTTTTGTATATGTTTCTGATCACTTAGTTTAATTTGTTGTTACAGTCTCTATATAACCTAGAGCAAGAAGGTTCGCGGTGGCGGGTCTTGCACCACTAGGGTGTTTGCCTATCCAAGTGAGTGTTGGTAGCATCATCCCTAGCATGCATTGGTTCCAACGAGTTTGTGTCGATCAACAAAATTCAGATGCTGTGGTCTACAATAACATACTCCAAACCCTCCTCAATGGGTTGCAATCTCAACACTCCGACGCTAGAATTGTCTATGCTGATATTTACAATCCTTTGGCTGATATGATTAACCGCCCTCAAACATATGGTAAAGATTTTTCTATTAATGTTTTC